>QXTE01000170.1:2739273-2812641 GCA_003942145.1 Platysternon megacephalum
GGGGCGGCGGCGGCGCAGTTACAGGTTTGAGTGACAACCTCAGGTGCTCCTAGGAGAGACAGGAACCCTGGGAACCCTGACAACACCTCACCTTAATAAAAACAAAGGCTGCTGGTTACATCCAGCCCCTCCGGCTCTACTACTCATCCCCTGGGCTGTAGGGACCCAGTGTGCCTGCATCGCTCGCCTCCCACCCCCCCAAATTACCCTCTCCCACTCCCCGACAGGTGACCACGCTTAAGGGCTGAGCTGCTCAGCCCTGCACCCCCTCCTCCCACATGCCCCCCAAAAGCCCCGCACCCCCCAGCCCACGTGCCCCCCAAAAGCCCCGCACCCCCCCAGCCCACGTGCCCCCCCGAAAGCCCCGCGCCCCCTCCTCCCCCAGCCCACGTGCCCCCCGAAAGCCCCGCGCCCCCCTCCCTCCCCCAGCCCACGTGCCCCCCCGAAAGCCCCGCGCCCCCCTCCCCATCACCTCCCAAAAGCGCCCCCCCAAGTGCCGCGAGACGTCGCCAGGGCCGCGGCCTTGCCGGGCCCCTCCCCGCTGCGGGGGGAAGGGGGAGTAGCTCCCTCCCCCCGGCGCCACAGGCCGCCCCGCCCCGGCCCTCATCCCCTTCCCCCCTCACATGGCGAACGGCGGCAGGGGCGGCTCCGGGTCAGGCGGGTCCCCGGCTCGGGGCTCTCTGGCGCGGGCGGGCAGCGGCGAGAGGGACCGGGTCCGACCAGCGTGAGGCGGCGGCGGCTCCTCAGGGCTCGGCCTAGCACCCACAATGCACCGCGCGCTCGGGCAACGGCGGCTGTTCCAGGCGCTGGTGACGCAGCAAAATACCCCGCGCTCCCGCCTCTCGCCGCACTCCCCGCCGCGCATGCGCCGGCGCCCGCTCCCTCAGCGCGCTTTGCGCCCAGGTGGGCCCTACCGGACGCAGAGCGCATGCGCCCCAACCGCCTCGCGGCTCTCGGCCTTCCACGCGCGCGTGGCCAGGGCCGCCTCCTCCGGAGTGCGCACGCGCTTCTTCCATCTTCTCAGCGCGCACGCGCGTAGCCGCCCTCTCGATTCTCCTAATTTGCCCCCCGTCCCACGCGCGGCGCATGCGCCCCTGCCTCCCGCTGTTGCTACAGGGTGTTGGCACAGCTCCCCGGCCCAGGGTTGCCATGGAAACGAGAGTGGAGGCTGCTGGGCCCTGTAGTTTTCTTGGGCCCTGTTGGTGTCTCTAGCAGGGGGAGGTGGGGCACGGGGGCCACAGGAGCTGGAAACCCCCCACCCCCCCCATTTGTCCACCAGCTGCTGGCTGCCCTGCTCCTCTAGGGCCAGGCTGGAGGGACACTCCCCTCTTGCTTTGAGATCCACGGGCGAAGAGCAGGGACGTGCCAACTCCTCGATGCCTCGGGAGCCAGAGCCCTGCTCCCCAAACCTCTCCCCAGCCCAGCCCGGCGCCTGCCAGAGGCCACTGGCGTGCAGAGAGGGCAGCCCTGGCCTTGACATCGATGCAGAGAGCAGGGGTTGTGTCGGATGCACTCTTGCCAAAAATAAAGAAAAAGACCCAGGATTGCCAGCGGGCTAGAGAATGATTCATGTTCAAAGCAAAAACCTCATTATAAAGTAAGGCGCAAAGCCCCCGTTCATGAAGGAAAGAGCCATGCACGTTTTGCTCCGTATTTATGAGCTTCCACAGCCTGTCTTTGGAGCATTATAAAATAGGCTTGGAAGGGTTTGATGATTTGTAATCGGTAAATGTCCGTAAACGTTGATTTCACCACACACACACACACACACACACACACACACACACACACACACACACACAAACACACACATACACACACACACACACACACACACACACACACACGCACACACACACACACACACACACACACCCACACACACACACACACACACACACACACACATACACACACACACACACACACACACACACACACACACACACACACACACACAAAATATCATACTCAAACTGAAATTTTAAAGATAGGCAGAGAAAAATGCTGCTTGAGAACTTTCGGTACAATTATATCCTGCCCGCCACCCACCATAGATTCCCACAACTGTGAAAATGTAAATAGATCAAACATTGTCAAATGTTTACGAAGATGGATATCCATCAAAATTATGAAAAAAAAAAAAAATCAAATTCCACCACCCCTAATTATAAGCTCACCTGAGTTGCCTGGCACTCACATTGCAGCAGGGGGGAATTCTTTAGAAAGCCTTAACATCCCCATCAACAAGAAAGAGACAGATTCCCTCATTCCAAATCGGTGAGAGAAGCTGAGTTCGGTAGCCTTTCCATTGGATAAAGCTGCATTTTCAAAACATCCAGGCAGTGAAGCAATTGTCTAGATAATATGCTGCCATTCTATCAGACAACCAGTCAAATCAATAATTACGCCCTATCGATGCACCTGCAGGTTCAACGCAACATCTGGCAGATTAGAATAGCTCACGAAAATCAGCTCTACCCCACACCAAATGGGACTCTGGAAGAGATCCTTTCAGGTTTTACTCCTATTCTCACCTACCAGCCTCTGAATGCAGCCTACTGGAGTCCTAGGCTACTTTCAAATCCTATCACTTCTCTCTGAGCACTGAAGTCTTAATTAAAAGGATCGAGCCCGGCTCCCTGAACCTCACAATCCAGCATTCTTCCCAAATTTGGCTACAGCATCCATCCTTCTCTGCTCCATCTTCCTGCATCCTCCAAAGGCTTCCCATGGGAGATTCAGAACTCTGCCTGCTTGGATTTACATGGACAGACTGTGACTAACAGCAGTATCTATAGCGCTTTTACACAGCATGAGGGGCTTCCAGCTAGCAGCTCTCCCTGATGTCATTTGGGGTTCCTTGCTGACTGTATTCTCCACAGTGTAGCTCATCGGTTGTAATGAGTTGTTCCATGGCCCAGTTTTTATTGCACAGGCGGAAAAGCGTTACTAAGCAGGGGCAAGATTCCCATTTTCACCGCTCCTGCCTTTTCTTTTCATGACACTTAGGATTTCATTGGGCGTTAGCTCCCTCCCTCTGCACCGCATTCAACTTTCTGGACAAGGACAGGTTTGCTTGTAGGCCGGGGGAACAAGAGGGAAGCAATCAAAGACAAATCTCATTATGTGGTAGTACACGACTATGCCATTAAAGTTCTAGTAAAGCAGCATTTTAAAACGGTGGCTATTGTCATTTACTTTGTACATACCTAGCACGAGGCCCTGGCCTGACTGAGGCTGGCAGGTGCTACTGCAATATAAATGTTAACACCCTGACAGCAAGTACGGGCAGTGACTCCACCCTCAGAGTTACACAACAGGGTGTAAATAAGGGATGAACGCCAAGAAAAACTTCCCACCGCCACCAATCCAAGGAAGTGGTGGAAGAGCCACCAGCTGAGCACAGAGTTGCCAACTCTTGTGATTTTGGGGGTATTTCCAAAAGCTCCAAGTGCTGAAATCAAGAGATCGCAAGGACGGTCTTTTTCTTCTGTTTTTGTACAGTACCTAGCGCCATACAACAAATAAACGCTGTAGCCCAAGAGAGGTCACTGGACTGGGCCTCAGGAGACCTGGCTCTGTCAGTGGCCTGCTGGGTGACCTTGGGCAAGGCACTTTCCTCTCGGTGCCTGTTTGCTGATCTATAAAATGGGGGTAATGATACCTCCTCTGTAAACAAAAATCACTAGAGAGCCAGGGATTTCATTAAAAAAAAAAAAAGTAAGTTCCTAGCCTTCATGGTAGCAGAGAAAAGCTTAGACACATGAAGCGAGTGTAACCTAAAGCCTCAGAAACCAGAAGGCAGATCAAAAGAACGTGACGTTTCTTTTTATAAAGAGGTTACGATTTTTAGGCCTCTCTCGTGATTATGTTCATAGACTCATAGGACTGGAAGGGACCTCGAGAGGTCGTCTAGTCCAGTCCCCTGCACTCATGGCAGGACTAAGTATTATCTAGACCACCCCTGACAGGTGTTTGTCTAACCTGCTCTTAAAAATCTCCAATGATGGAGATTCCACAACCTCCTAGTCAATTTATTCCAGTGCTTAACCACCCTGACAGGTAGCAAGTTTTTCCTAATGTCCAACCTAAACCTCCCTTGCTGCAATTTAAGCCCATTGCTTCTTGTCCTAGCTTCAGAGGTTAAAAACAATTCTTCTCCCTCCTCCTTGTAACAACCTTTTATGTACTTGAAAACTGTCAACGTGTCCCCTCTCAGCCTTCTCTTCTCCAGACTAAACAAACCCAATTTTTTCAATCTTCCCTCATAGGTCATGTTTTCTAGACCCTTACATCATTTTTGTTGCTCTTCTCTGGACTCTCTCCAATTTCTCCACATCTTTCCTGAAATGTGGCGCCCAGAACTGGACACAATACTCCAGCTGAGTCCTAATCAGCGCGGAGTAGAGCGGAAGAATTACTTCTCATGTCTGCTACTACATCCCAGAATGATGTTTGCTTTTTTTTGCAACAGTGTTACACTGTTGACTCATATTTAGCTTGTGGTCCACTATGACCCCCAGATCCCTTATATGTTGGTAACACTGGAGTCATTAAAACCTGGAGCAGACTAGACACTTGAGAACTCTAAAGGGAGCAACCTGGCACCACCCTTGGGGGGGATGAGGCCCCTCAGAGATTTTCTAACCTCTGAACATTAGAATTTGCGACTGAACTTTAGACAACGGGAGTCCATAAGCTCAGTGTTCCACACTCGCGAAGGAACATTCATGTCCTAGAGTCTGAGCCCTTTGCTGCCCTCTACAGGCTGGTGGACCTTCACACCGAGCAAGGAAACAGGAACAGCAAAGGAGAGACAATGTCAGGCCCGGGATCTTCTCTGTGATCAGCGGTTCCACCTCCTTGTCACCTCGGGGCAAACAAAAAGGAAAATAAAAAATAAAAGATTTCACCGACAATAAGCCACAATTTTTATTTATCGATAGAAATAGTACAAATGTTAAATTTAGCTGCATTTTACTCTTCTCTGAAAAACCAAAAGGTTCCTCCCTTCTGATGGCTACATCGTCAATTCCTGGAGAGAGAGAGAGAAAAGTTAGAAACTATCCCTGGGGGCAGGTCTGAAATTCCCCGGAGACTTCACTAAGCTCTGCACGCCACCCCCCTCCAGCATGCTGATGCAGAAGCAACAGAGCGGCATGAGCTTCAGACTGTTTATCTACCAAGCGGGGCCAAGCGGCCTTGGGGAAGGCTGTTATGTCTGCTCTGAGGGCAGAGAGCTGTGTGATATCCTGCTTGGATACACACGGGGGGCAGGGAGGACAAAGGCAGGGGGACGCCTACCCCCCAAATAATTATTTACATCACAACACAGACCCAGGCGGATTTTGTACCATCGGATCTGTTATTTCCCCCCATTCCCAATGGTGCAGACAATGAAAACTGCCAGAATGATGCAGAACAGGCGAGTTGAGACATGAAGAGAGGAGGGGGTAAGTAGGGATATGCCCTCATGGTAACTGATCAGTAAGCTCCTCACACCCATCAGCAGTGAAATGAGCGTGCCCTGTTCTCCCCATCCAGGGAGGATTCACTCCAAACTGTAACGTCTACTCCCCAAGTTTTGGGTTTGCTCAACTGGCTGGGAACTTGGGCCACTCACCATAATAGCATTTACAATATCGTTACTGTTGTTTTTCAGGGCCCGGACAGCCTTCGCCCGGGACACGTTCGCCTGGGACATGACCAGCTCGATGTCCTTCACCTCGACGCCGGTCTCGTCAACCTAAGCGAGAAAAGACCAGGACTGTCTCCCAGCTGGCGGCACGGACCTCTCTGTGCCGTGCAAGTACAGATGGCCCCGTCCCACTGGGGACTGCCTCAATTCAACCCAAGCAGTAGCAGCAGTCATGATCTGATTTCACTGCTTGCAGATTGGGGAAATGCCTGCTTCATGGAAGCACAGGAATGACCAGGCTGGATCAGACCCAATCTGGCCTGTTATCCTGTCTCCTGACAGTGGCCAGCACCAGCTGCTTCAAAAGGAAGGCGCAAGCAGCGTCGCAGTAGGGGATTCTGGGATGGCCAGAGCTCAGGGCAAGTTTCTTCTTTCTACCATTAGGGCAGGGAGGCGGAGGAAAGGAGAGGGAATCTCCAGGCACCACGTCTCAGCGTATCCAGCCCACGTTATAGGAGCAAATGGGCTCAGATGCCGTGAAGGTGAGTGCAACGGGGAGAGATCACAATCCATACAACAGCAGGAGCCCAGTAACGGTAATAATCAGTGCTGGTGAGAAGTGCCTGCTCCGGAGCAGCAGAAGGATAGTAAACGTCCGGGGCCTGCCCTCTGCCGGGCTTCCCAAAGAGAGGACCAGTCGGTATGATGGTTTGCGTGAGGCGGGCATCCGTCCCCCTAGGAAACGGGCTGGGAACCCACCCCCAACCAGCTTCACACAGGGGTCCTGGACACTAGGATGGGCGGCTAGTACGTTCCATTAACCACACGTGCACATGAATAGAGTGGGTCCTTTCATCTGAACTGCACTCGCTGTGGGCTTCTGTTTCAGACCCCAAACATGACTGGGCCACGGAGGCCACCTACCTCCTCCTCTTCGCTCTCCTCCTGTACGGTGGGAGTCTGTGTGTTTTCCTGAATGTTTGAGACGGCTTCTCCTTGCACTTTGAATTTCTCGGCAGCTGCCAGCTGCGCCTGCTGGGACAGATCTTCGATCTGGGGGTTGGGAGAAGCACAGAGCACAGTGAGATGCTGGCGAACAGGCTGCAATTTGAAACTGAACCCAAAGAGAAGCCCCAGGACTTCAGAATGGAGCTTCAGACATCCAAGGCCTTTCGAGTCAGCCACAGCTGCAGTGCAAGCACAATGGAGATGAGAAAACCAGCCCGCAGAGAGGGTTCAAAGCCCACTCACATCCCACCAGACACACACGCACAGCAGCAGGGAAACTCATCTAGGCACACTTCTGTCTGAAGCGAGACGCCACAGAACTGCAATCCCCGAGGTCTGGCTGGGCCACCACGCTGCTGTGAACACAGATTGAAAGAGCGGTCAGATGTTCCCCCGCCCATCACGAGCGGGCTCAGCTCACCTTTGCCTCGCCGAAGACGATGTAGGTGTCTGATGCGGGGCTTTTGTAGACGTCTGGCTTCGTGATGACGAAGAGGATGTTCTTGGATTTCCGGATGGTGACTCGGGTTACACCTGTGACCTGGCGAAGGCCCAGTTTGGACATTGCCTTAAAAGCAAAGGAGAAGGGAAGGAAAGAGAAATAGCTCATGGAGACAGTCTAGGCCAGAGTGTAACTAGCTCATCGGCTCAGGACATCGGGATCCCGCAAAGAAACCTCTGACGTTACTGCGGCCGAGAAGCCTTCAAAGCCTTGTAGACAGAGGCAGAATGGAGAGAACCTGGAGGCAGCGTTCATTCCCAGCTCTGACCTGAGGTCACCTCTCTCTGTTTCCATTTCTCCTCTGGAACGGGCGCACCTCCTCAGCTGGGGGGTCGCCAGGGCTGGCCTCTGAGGTCACTGGATGAGAAAGGCGTCACACAAGTGCCCCTCAGTTCCGTGCCAGTACAGGAGGCCTTGCACTATAGAAGCAGCACGATGCTGGGCACAACAGGGCTAAATCCAAGGGGCCCAGTGGATATAAGCCCCAATGCACACTGAGATCTTGACAGAGCCATTCCTCTTCCCAGCGGGGCTGGCTGACACCCTAAGGGAGGGCGAGGAATTGGGCCCACTGCCATCTTCTCTTACCTTTCGTGCTTTCTTTTCACTCCGGCTCTGTTTTGCTTTGCTAACTGGTTCTTCATCTATTTCAGCTGCTGCTGCGAGCTGCAGGGACAGACAACAAGCGGGACCTTAGGAAATCCTGGGGAAGAGGCCCAAGGAACCAACAGCAGGGGGAGCAGCTGAGATGGTCTCGCTCAGAAACTGGGGAGCAGAGTTCAGGACAGAGCCTGCACCACATGCACTGCGAGAGCAGCATGGGCAGCTCACTGTATGGGGGAGGGAGGAACAGAACTGCTCCGCACGCGGGCATGACTCTCCAGTGGCCAGCATTCACCGCGGTGGGAGCTAGCTGAGACGGGATCTACAGGGACTGGGAGGGATGCGTCTGGGTGGATTAAAGAATGGGGATTTCCCAAGGGCCTTCCCCCTAACCTGTGAGCACAGGGAGAGATGCATGTTCACGGCCACCTCAGGTGACTGCTTGGGCTCAAGTCAATGCACAGATCACGGCCCTACACAGCGCGAAGACGAAAGGGTCCCGCTCACTTCCAGAAGCCAGGGATCCTCCAACTCACCCCCACCGCACACGCTCAGCTGCAGGGAGCGGACCCCTCACCTGTGCCTGCTGTGTGGTGGCCTGTGTAGAGTCTTGTTCTTCGAGTTCTGGCACCGATTCGTCACTGTCGGATTCTGTGCCGGACCCTATGGAAACAAACGTGCATCACATTTTCCAGCATGGGCCCCGGTGGGAAGTAGCAGGCAAGTCTGGAGGAAACAGAAGGGGCCAAGGAAGCTGCCCTGTTCTGGCAGAGCCTTTGCCACGGGGTTGTTTAGGGTCTCGTTATACCAAAGGGTCGACACTGCTCCATCACCCCAGTTCACACCGAAATGAACTTCAAGCCAATAAACTTATGCAAGACCTGGTAGAGGAGCAGTTCTCCCCTCACTGATCCCTCCTGGGTAAGAAAGGAACAGGCACATCCAAGGAGGACAACACAGACTAGGAGCACAAAACGCTTTGGAAATCCAGTGCTCTGAAACGGTGGGGGGAAAACCCTTGTGCAGCAGCAGACAGACGCCTACTAGTCAGACTGGCTCGGGCCAGACTGCATGACTGCCTACTCCTTACCCTCCTGCTCTCTCTAACAACTAGACTCGAGCGGATCAGAACCTGGTATCTATGAGGCCATTGGTTTGCAGACTCTGCCTACACAACTGCCACTGGATTTTGGATAGGGATGGGAGGGTGAATTAGAGGACGGGGGAGGGGAATGGTTGGTATTCTGTCCCGTCTAGAAGCTGAGAAACAGGAAGGAGATTAAGGTACTCCCCTAGGCGAAGTCGGGAAGTATCTGCACCTAGAGGGCTGAGCGAGGGCACTGGGCACCCCCCCCCATCTCCTTTAAAACCAGCGGGAGTCACAAGTACTCAGCTCTTTGCAGAATCCAGCTCCTAGCCCGAACCTCTACATTCATCAGCAGTGAAGCGTGTGATAGGCAGGAGCAGATGATAAACAAGTGTAAAGGCAGGTTCGACAACACCGGGAGAGCGAGTCAGCACAGCAGAACTCGCATCACCAGGGACCCAGCTGGGGTGGGGGGGTGGGGGGAGAGAGACAAAAGCTGACGCTCTGTTAATGCCTCTTCAGTCTGTTTAAATGACAGCAAAGTGGGGGATCGGAGGAGCTCAGGCCTAGAGCAGGGAAACTGGCTCCGATTCCCCTTGAGCTCGCCGGGTTACTTTGTGTCTTTGCACAAAGCCAGGCCCACGCATGGCTCTATTAAAGGGGATGGTACGACACCAATTAAACCAAGAGCCCTTCGCAGGAAGCAGCATCTCTGGATGCGTATCTGGGCCACTGCCCAGAAGCCGCCCGGGTTCTGGTAAGACTCGGAGGACCGCTGGCAGTTCATGCAAGTCTCCGCTGCAGTGGGTGTCGGTCGTTAGCTTGCAAGCCGTGACGTGTTGGAGAACGAAACGTGCCTGACAGCACAGAAGTGAAGAAGCAGAATCTGTCTGGGCCACACTCGACCCCCAGCGCAGACCGGGAGGGGCGAGTTACAAGCCTCCTCTCCTGTGCTACAGCCAGTTCAGAAATGAAGACCAACTAGGGCACAAACCCTGCCCCATTTGTGATTTCCACGTGCCCCAGTGTCACTGGGAGTGGATAGAGAGCTCGGTAACTAGACAGACCCATCAACCACTCACACCCTGACCCTCGGGCCCTGCACTAAATGCTGTGTGCAGCTTGGTTAGGGTGTGCATAGGGCAGGCCACCACCACCACCAATGACATACAGCAACACTCCCGTGGCCCAGAAGTGGGCGCAGATAGGTCAACTGACCAGCACACACGCCAAGAACTCACAGGCCATGGAGACATTTTAACATTAAACTTGCTTCCAGGGAAGTAAAAGGATAACCACAGGTGAACCAGCCGGGACGCTAAATCCAAGCAGAACGGTGAGCATCTGCCCAACACAGGCAGCCCAACGGCAGATTTGAAAGTGACCACGATTAACCCTGAGTCCTCTGGCGATCTTTGAGCTAACCTAGAGCCCCACAAGGTTGCTGAGAAACAGCGAATTAGGAGAGGAATGGATTAAATACACAGCAGGCGTTGGAGAAACATCCAAGTGGGAGGCTCCGACTGGCCTTTCAAGCCCTACGCAGTTCTCGTGACGCTGGTCCAGACGCAACAGAGTTCAAACCTTCCCCCCCCGCAAGCCGGCCCCATGCTCAGTGCGTCCCCCAGACTCCTCTGTTAGTGACGTGACCTGCACTCGAACAAACTGCAGAAGCTGGTGCCCAACACAAGAGCAGGCAGCGGGCTGTGACCTGCCTGATACTGGGACGCCCTGTACAAGAGCCTTTATCCCAGCCAGGATCCGGGTCAGTGCTCACCAGGCAGCTCAGGGCTCAGCACGGGGTTATTTTGGCTTCACTTCATAGCACGGCACATCGCTTCTAAATGCTACGTTTCTAGGCTAACAAACCAAGCAGAAGTGTGTGTATGTGCGTGTGGGGGGGAAATCGAGGCCCGACGGTCTCTACGAGGTTAGTACTCGGTGGGCAGCCGCTGACACTCCATGCACACAGCAAACCGAGGCCGCAAATACCCTTGTCATTCTTCAGCACGGGTTGCCTGGCTGGAGGAAGAGGAGCTGGGGCCTCAGCAGGGGCCACAGCGGGTCTGGGAGAGGAGAGCTCCACCAGGATCGGCTGCAAAGGCAGTTCCCCGGCATGCCCCTCGGGAGGGATGAGAGGCGGCAGCTCGTCGTCGTCGTCGATGGTAGCGGCACAGACGGGGGCGGGGGGTCTAGCTGGTGCTTCGGGCGCAGGGCCGGGTGAGGAGGAAGGCGGGGATGGTTTAGGAAGCCCGGGGTGGGGGGTTAGCTCTTCAGCGGGGGAAGTGGGCAGAGGCGCAGGGGCGTGGCTACTCGCTGGAGTAAGGGGAGTGGCAGGGAGGTCAGTGGAAGCAACTGGCGAGGAAGCTGGTTTCTGGGGAGCAAGGAGGAGCTCAGGGGAGGAGGCGGGAGCAGAGCCAGGGGCAGCAGCCTTAGTTACTGGCTTTGGGACAGGGGGAGAGCCAGGGGTCACCAGAACTGGGGAAGTGGGAGAGGCTGGGGCCACAGGGGGAGAAACAGGGGTCACAGGAGAAATTGCAGCCTCAGGGGGGGTGACAGGAGCTGGTGGAGATGCAGGAGCCACCAAGGGATGGAGAGGGGCTGGGGTAGGAGCCATAGGGGAAGGGTGAGGGGTTGGGGGGGAGGCTGGGGTCACAGGGGGAGTGGAGGGGGCAGGAGCAGCAATAAAGGCGGGGGCCTTTGGGGGAGGGAGAGGGGTTGGGGCAGAAGCAGGGATCACAGGGGGAATGCAGGGGGCTGAGGCAGGAGCAGGACCTACAGGGGAGGCTGGGGCCTTTGGTGGAGGAGCAGGGGTTTTGGGGGAAGTGGAGGGGGTTGGGGCAGAGGCAGGAGGAGCAGTAGAAGCTGAGGCCATAGCAGAAGGGAGAGGGGTTGGGGGAGAAGGAGGGGTCTCAGAGGGCATGGAGAAGGCTGGGGCAGAAGCAGGACGCACAGGAGAGGCTGGGGGCTTTGGTAGAGAGGCAGGGGTCTCAGAGGGAGTGGAGGGGGCTTGGACAGGAGCTGTAGGAGAGGCTGGGGTCTTTGGGGGAGGGACGGGGGTCGGGGGAGAGGCAGGGGTCTCGGGGTGTGTGGAGGGGCCTGGGGCAGGAGCTGTAGGAGAGGCTGGGGTCTTTGGGGGAGGGACGGGGGTTGGGTGAGAGGCAGGGGTCTCAGAGGGCGTGGAGGGGCCTGGGGCAGGAGCTGTAGGAGAGGCTGGGGTCTTTGGGGGAGGGAGAGGGGCTGGGGGAGAGGCAGAGGTCTCAGAGGGCGTGGAGGGGCCTGGGGCAGGAGCTGTAGGAGAGGCTGGGGTCTTTAGGGGAGGGAGAGGGGCTGGGGGAGAGGCAGAGGTCTCAGAGGGGCCTGGGGCAGGAGCTGTAGGAGAGGCTGGGGTCTTTAGGGGAGGGAGAGGGGCTGGGGAAGAGGCAGAGGTCTCAGAGGGAGTGAAGGGGGCTGAGGCAGGAGCCACAGGAAAAGCTGGGCAAGAGGTTGGGGCCAGAGGGGCAGCAGCAGAGACCACTGGAGAAGCTGAGGCCCCAGGGGATGTGAGAGGGGCTGGGGGAGCAGCAGTGACTACAGGAGGAACAAGAGGGGCTGGGGAAGTAGGTTGGGCCACAGGGGTAGCAGCAGCCAGAGCTGATGTCACAGGGGGAGAAACAGGAGCCAGACAGGTGAGGGGGGCAGGGGCAGCAGCCACAGGGGGCGTGGCTGAGATTGCAGGAGGAGCAAGAGGGCCTGGGGCCGCAGGAGGAACGAGGGGGGTCAGGGGAGAAACAGGAGCTGTCAAAACTGGGCATCTAGGAGAGGCTGGTTCCGCCAGGGGGGCAAGAGGGGTGCTGAGAGGGGCCAGGGGAGAGCCTGGGGTAACAGAGGGAGATGCCAGTGCTGGGCCCACAGCAGGCCTGGGAGAGCCTGGAGTGACGGAATCGGCTGGGGCTGCAGGGGGGATAGGGGGAGGGGGGCTGGGCACTGGGATGCCAAGAGCTGCAGCTGGGAGCTTTAAGGGAGCGGAAAAGGTAGGAGGCATCAGAGCTGGGAGCACAGGTGGGGAGGCAGGGGCTGCAGGGGGAGCTAGTGCTGGGGAAGCAGGAGAGGTTGGGGAGGGGGGCTGCTCTAGTGACAGAGCCAGGCCCGTGGGGGCACTCGGAGAGGAGGGCTGGGCAGGGTGAGCGGCAGGAGCTGGAGCTAATGCCAGGGAAGGAGCAGCATGAAGAGACGGAGAGAGAGAAACAAAGTAAACCAATGAGAAAAGAAAAACCGGGGAGCAAGGGGAGCTATCCAGCGCGACCCCGCGTGGGCTGCAGTTCAGTTACCTGGGCAGACGGGCGGCCCCAGGCGATGGCCCTTTAACACCACGTCCCTTGCGGCTCTCCACGCACGACAGACGCCTCCCGCTCCCCGCCCTCAGGGAGATCGATCAATGTATTTTAACACACAAACCCAGGACATGCCCCGGACAAGTGCCTGACAAGCCAGGTGGAGTGGTCGGTGTCTGGTTGGTTCGGAGTTTGCCTGGCTCTGGAAATCCCCCTCTGGCTTTGGTGGAGGATGCTGTCCCAGCAGACTGGTACAAGCATTCCATTTTTCTCCCAAAGGGATTCTGGGAGCAGGGGGGAAGTAACACCCCCCTGTGCTTCACACAGTCCAATTCAAAACTTGGCTCCCTCAGCTAATATGGAGGTGTGGTCTGCAGAGGCGGCAGGCCCGGGCATGCAGGGCTCCACCTGGCTCCAAACAGGGCAGGATCCCATGCCGGGCTTTGCGGTCTTTGTGGGCTGCAGCTGCATATTAAAGAGGAGCTTGGCTGCAAACCGGGTGAGGTTAGGCCCTGGCATTTGGGATGCCTGAGAACAGGAAGGAAACATCACAAGTTGCCGTACAGCTCTTGAATGTTGCGGTTTCATCGTCCCAACACACCAGGCTCTCACACGCATTCTTTATCCCAGGAAGGCAGCCCTCAGATCCTAGGAGCAAACACTGCCTCCTTCTCTAGCCTCAACCATCCACGGTGCTTTACAAACATGCAATTCAAGGCCTGGAATGCAGGTTTTCTTTTACACATAAGTGAACTGAGGCACGCGGCAGTGCCACGGGAGAAGAACCCAGGAGTCCTAGCTCCCAGGCTCCTGTTCTTGCACTGCACTCTTTGCTAAGCGTTTTTGTTAATGGACTACCCAGCACAGCAAACATTGTTAATGAGACGCACGGGGGGGGACATGAGTTCAGAATACCTGACGCTTGAACAGGAGACTCAGAAACAGCGGCTGCGGGCGCTGCAGGAGGGGCAGGGACAGCAGGAGCTAAACAAGCAAGAGTGAAAGGTTATTACCGACAAGTCCTTCCAATCTGGAACCGCTGCAAGCAAGAAGGTTCTGCTCCATTTCCAAGACAAACCAGGTCTCGCAAGAATGGTGCCGCTCACCTTTCACCTCTGGATACCAGAGTTCAAACCCAGGCTGGGCCGCAATCCAAGCGAGCTAGCGTGGGGAAGATGGATCCAGGACAGCGTTGTCCTGATGATTCTGCTGGTCAGGAGACCTGCCCATATGATATACAACTCTAGCAAGGGGCATCAGCCCTTTACTTTCTTGAGCGCTCGATGCACCCCAAGCCTCCGAGGGAGAGAGCCCAGCGAGGTCTCTGGAAGAGGGTGGCAGAACAAGACCGGCGAGACTGAACTAGGGAGAAACCTGCGTAGTCTGTATTGAAGGGCAGGGGAAGAGGCCACATTTGGCAGCGTATGTGAACGAGCTGGTTCTCATGAGCAGCAATCTGCTTAGCAAAAAGCTGCAGGCATGTGGTTTAGCACAGCAGGCAGAGGGGTCAGGCAAGGAGAAGGGCTGACCTGCTCCAGTTGATATTCCACCATCAGGTACAGTTCCACTGGAGACATTGTGACTCACGCAGCCTGGGGGCAGCTTGCAACCCCAGAACGCCACTAGTTAAACAGGAACAGCAGAGCTGCTTGGGCTGTGTTACACCAGTTAACCCAGCATCGGCTTCCAGGGGCTAGGAATGAGGGGGGCTTCATGAGGAGCAGGAGGGTGGGGAAGAGGTGGTCTGTTCCCAGCAGGCCTGAGGCATGGTCTGCAGGTGTCTGGGATGCAAAGGGCTTCTCCGCATTGTTCTCCTGAACAGCTTTAGAATAGAAGGGAAACGCCTTTTGTGAGTCTGACGCCTGACTCCCACTCCAGAGGGCCAGGTCCTCTCCCAGCAGGGCAGTGCTGACTAATGCAGCATGCAGGTAACCCCAGCGCTGCACTGAGCAAGTGGCTATGGTGGCTTTCACTGACCCTCCTGCTCAGGGGGGAGGGAGGTCAATAGACATATAAGAAGCTGCAAACCTACTCACCCTCATAAACCACGCCACCTCTCTGCTCATGCTAAGAGACTCCCCTCAGCCCTACCTCACTAGCTAAGATGCCAGCTCTTGCCTGAACCAGGTGAAAGGGGAACCCCATGTGCTGACATTCTGAGAGCTGCAGCCCTGATCCAGGTAGGAATGACTGACTCGTTTGTGTGTCAGCCACTGATTTAGGGAGTCGGCACAAAAGCCACTTTGCATAGGTCACTTGACTGCTCACTCAGTGGCAGCCGCCAGCAGCCAGCCGCACATGTATAGTCCTGGCTCAGCCTTTCCCAAATGGGGTTTAGTGCCAGTCAGAGACCAGAACCTGTCATCTCTCAGCTGCTGAGAGCCAGACAGCTAGGCCCAGTTCTGCACTCAGTGCAGGAAGGAATACTAATGCATACACCGATGCCTCGGATCAGTGCCCACTTGTGGGGTGAGGCCCCAAAAGAAAGCCCCCTCCCAGCCCCACGGAAAGCGAGCAGGAGTTGGTTTCAAGCGTTAGTGAAATGTATGACAATAAAACATGGCAGATCCCAGAGTGGAGACTAAAATTGGGAGTCCTGTAGCAAGGGGGAAGAAAGGCCCAGCACATGCCCCCCAGAAGTTACCGGCTTCCGAGTAGGGAAACCGATCAGTTTCTTAAAGGGGAACTACCAAGTTTAACAAAGGGGCGCTAATCTCAGAAAGGTGCTGAGCCGAGCGGCAGGGGACATTCATCATAACTTTCCCTTTGAAAAATTCTTTCCAGTCTCCACGAGGCCTCGTTGATCCTTCCACATTCACTCAAGATGCCTCAGACATGATCACTCTGGACATCACTGAGACACGACTGCCACGCAACCGCCAGCTCGAACGCCCCCCAATGTGTTCCAGGGGCATCTCCTGCCAATCCAGGAGCAGTGGATTTCATTGAGGCCACAAACAATTGGTGAAGGCTCCTAGTAACTGGGCTGCAGGGGTGGCAAATGAAGCCCCATATTGCTGGTCCTCAGGAGTTCAGCACTGCGTTACGCTCTTTCCGCGGGCCAATCTAACTCCCGCAGAGATACACTTGGGTGGCAAGAGGTGCGATGAAACCAGTTCAGAGATTAAAAATTATCAGAGCCCTCCAACCTGCAGTGCCCCACCAGGCTTCGGAAGAGTCTGCTCAATGCGGAGCTGGTATTTCTAATGCCCTAGATGAGTCAGAGCCAGATTAACTCTTCGCGCCCCCCACACACTCTACCTCCTGTAGTAACTTGAGACCTACCTGAAGGCTCCAGAGCAGCCTCAGCCTGGGAACCCTCGCCTGCCACCTCAGGACTCTTGGTGGCAACTGCTCTGGTCTGCTCAGCTGCCAGTGTCACTCCTGTGAGAGGCCAGCTTGCTTCCCCGGGGGGCGGGGGAGGAGTTACTGCAATAGCATCAGCTGTTGAGTACATACCACCTACTACCAAGACCCACCAACCTTTATATACTCAGTGGCGTGGGAAGACACCCAAGAGATGAGAAGAATCAACGGTGGGGAAAATGTGTGAGTTATCCTCGGAGACCCAGAGAAAAACCATGCCCTGGGATGCTGCAGCTCTGTAGTCACCCAAGGGCACAAATGGTGCCTGGGAAGTTACCCTGCCATAGGAATCGCAGCTACCCCTCAATGAGGCATTTCAAGAAAATGACAGCATGACAATATCGCTAGTCACATTGAGCTACCTACTTGACTCATGACCAACAAGCACAATTTAACCATTATGCTGAGACCTGGACTTTAGCCCCGCCCACCCACCCCGGGTTATTTCCCTTCACAAAACCTTGCCCCCAGCAGCGTTTGATCATTCATATGGTCCCAATTTTTCTTGTTGTCCCCAAGTCAAACTCACACAGCCCTTGGACAGAATTCACCCCATTTACCAGTCATGCACTGTGTGGCTGCCCCATACCTCAGGCCCAGTCCTACATCATGCAGTGTGCCCCGACCCTCTAGGCAGAAATGTAGCAAACAAGGCCATACTATTTGCTAACTGGATCACAGCACCCAGGAAACCTTCAAGAGACAATTGAGAAGCACAACATACAGTGGGTTTGAAAATCATTACTAAATTCATACACACTGCAAAAGGCAAGCAGGATTCTGTTGCTTTTTTTTTTTTAAAGCTGTACCGACTCTCAATTCAACTCCTCCCTCCCTCCAAAGAGTAGTCAGGCGTTCATACAGCACATTCATCAGCGGTGCATCACAATGCGCGGTGAATGCCAACCCCTGCTGTAACTTTCTGGCTGAAGCATCATGTTACTCCCTGTGTCTACTTTTAGCCATTCTATTGGAGAGAATCTGTTATCTAGTCAGTTTCAAGGAGTTAAAAGGAATCTCAGCTCCTACACCTGCCCTAGCCCCCATGTGAATCTTTGCAGATTTACAGCTACATTGTCCTATGGCTTTAAAATGTTTCTCTCTCCCCTGCTGTTTTGGGAGAGACCCATACATGCAATATGGGAAACCGAGTACACAGGGGAAAGAGTGAAATTGACTATACACCAAGTGCCCTTACAGACACAAAGAAAACAAGCTGAAAAAAAATAATATCTCTAATCTGCTTCACTAATAAGGACTTCCAGTGTTACTTGTAACAACAGTAGGTTACAAATGCGTGACATCCCCTGATGGAGGGAATCAGCATGTTACTGAAGGTACCAAGCATGCTTTTGCAATTCCACTGTAGGCCGTGTAACACAGAGCTGGCTACACTGGGACTGCTTTGTCCCACTCTGAATGTTACCATATATTTAATAATCAATATCACTGCTGGCAAGAAGCGCCTTTTGAGCTGGTTGAGTGAGAAACACCCACACAATCATGTGGCGATCCTGTGGGACAAACAGTTCTGCCTTGTACAACAGCAGGCAGCCAAACAATGTGTGGTTAAGAGAAAAGGCACCAAGAGCAATGAAACCGACATCCAGCATTTCACCCGGGTTAGAGCAGCAGAGACCCACACACTTGTGTTTCACTTAGTAACCACAGCAAATCAGAACACTAGTTAAATGAAAGCGGGTTGGTGTTTTACAATTAGTATTTCTGCACATCATACACTGCCAAAGCCTTGGTTGTACAGCTGGGCAGCAGTATCGACTGACCCCTTACTGCCCTTCACGCATGCTACTACCATTTCCATTCAAAGAGCCCCCTTAACTCATCCGTTTGAGCAAGTGAAACCCAGTCAAGTTACCAGCGCTCAACCTTCCTTCTTCAAGGCTTTTAACTAGACTTCCAAAAGCCACCAATGGTCAAAATATTCTTGTTCTCCCTCCCCACAAACTGGCTTCACCTGTTCTTGGAGTTTAGGCTGGACGAGTTTTGGGATCCTTTCGGAAGGTGTATAATAAAGCAAAGCAACACTAACCTGTCTCAGCCTGAGGCTGTGGCCGTTCCTGCTCTGTGGCTGGGACGGTTTCTGTTGCTTCACCAGGCATTTCTGAGAGCAAGGAAGAAAAAACAGAAGCCACCATTAGTGAAGGATTCAGTTCTTTGGGATTTGAGGAGCTAAGAGAAAAAGTCCCATGACATTCACCGTTAATGTCTCTCTCACAATCAGGAAAGCCAAACAGATGCACTTTTGGGTGGCTACAAATAAGGAAGTTTCATAAAACTTTTGAAACAAGCAAGAGAGAAGCTGTAATTTTATTATTTCACCATGAAATTGCAACTAAGTGGTCTTTCCTATTACCAAACCCCTGTATCACAGCATTTCCCATTTCCAGCAAGTAAGTAAACTCATTATGTATGTCCTCAGAGGCAACAGGTCTGCAATGGTGATCATAATGGCCAAGAATTTAAGATTAAAAATGGAACTGCATATTCATATGGATATCACGAATATCCAGAGTTATAGTTAATGCCAACGCAGTTAATGGAAATGATATGAACTCTTGTGCTTCAGGACAAAACCAAATCTATTAGAGATCAAAATGCCACTTGTGTGTGTGTGTGTGTGGGGGGGGGGGGGGGGGGGGGGGGGGGGGNCAGCCACCATCAGAGACAGGCTAGATGGACTTTGGGTCTGAAATGCACTGGCAACCCCTATATTCCTATGAAACTCAGCAGCCTAGATAATAATTCTCGGCCCATATACACAGCACTTTTGACCTGGCCAACAGCTCTTTACAGACTTCAGTCAGCTCTCACAACTCATGAGTTTAAAAGAGGGGTGTCGTCCTCTACTTGAGAGGAAAAATTAAGGGGCAGAAAGTTGAAGTGACTTGTCAGAGGCCACTTGGTGAGCTGGTGGCAATCAAGGATAAAACTCTTCCTGTCTGATGAGGGAAGTACAGGGAGATAGCAGGACCCAGAAGCTTTGGCCAAGGGCACTGGGACAATCCTGTGTTGTGAGATGCACCCTCCTGCGACCTTTAGGGCCAGCACCTCTGGTTGCGAGGTCTCCTCAGGAAACCCCAGACATTCAGTACAGCCCTTAGGATCTGGTTTCTCTACCTGGGCAGGCTGAAGGGCTGAGTCAGAGCTGGGATGTGAAGTTGTGGGGGGCTCCAGACAGTGTGGGGGTGTCAAACGTGAGGCTCAGACCCCCCAACCCCCACCCGGAAAGCCCAGGATGTGGCTACTCCTCACAGTCCCAAAGTTATTCTCACCGGCGGGAACTCGAGACCCACCCCAGAAGAGGATGGGAGTGGGGGGGGGGGACATGGACACCCCCCATTCGCAGAGGGAAATGACTCACCCGCCTCCTCCCCCCCCCTCAGAAAATACCCACCCCCCGGGCTCCTCAATTCCTCCCAACCAGGCGACCTTCCACCCCCCACACGCAGGAGGGGGGAGACACCCCCCTACCGCCAGGTACCGGGGAGGCGCTTCCACTGCCCCCCCCCCTCAGGAGCCGCAGGGACCAGTCACCTCCTCCCCCCGCCCCCACCCGGAGCCCCCCTCCCCGGGGCAGGGAGGCCTCGCAGCCGGGCGGCAGCTGGGACCCAGGCTCCTCCGAAGCGGGGCCCGGGCCCGGCCCCCCTGGCTCCTCCCCCCACAGGCCGGGGGCCCCCCGCGCGGCTCCCCACCCCTAGCACCCCCGGCCGGGCCCGCCGCGGGGCGGATGGCGGCGGATAGACGCGGCGGGACTCACTGTGCGGGGAGCCGGCTTCAAGATGGCGGCGGAAAGAGAGAGACTGAGGCGGAGGGGGCGGCGCTTCCGGGAGAGCGAGCGAGGGCTTCCGGGGCAAGGGTCACTCACCGCCCTCTTCCCAGGAGCTCTTCCCGATTCCCCCCCCCCCCGGGACAGGGAGCGCCAGCAGGGGCTGTTCCGTGCGCCTCCCTCCTCTTTCCCAGAGCTCTCCCCCAGTCAGGGGCTGTTCCCTGCCCCTCCCACCCGGGCTAGGGGGCCCCCCCAGACAGGGCTGTTCCCTGCGCCTCCCTCCTCTTCCCCAGAGCTCTCCCCCAGTCAGGGGCTGTTGCCTGCCCCTCCCACCAGGGCTAGGGGACCCCCCAATCAGGGCTGTTCCCTGCGCCTCCCTCCTCTTCCCCAGAGCTCTCCCCCAGTCAGGGGCTGTTGCCTGCCCCTCCCACCAGGGCTAGGGGACCCCCCCAGACAGGGCTGTTCCCTGCGCCTCCCTCCTCTTCCCCAGAGCTCTCCCCCAGTCAGGGGCTGTTGCCTGCCCCTCCCACCAGGGCTAGGGGACCCCCCAGTCAGGGCTGTTCCCTGCGCCTCCCTCCTCTTTCCCAGAGCCCCCCTAGGGACCCCCCAGTCAGGGGCTGTTCCCTGTGCCTCCCTCCTCTTTTCCAGAGCCCCCCCCCAGTCAGGGGCTGTTCCCTGCCCTCCCCCACTTAGTCCTAGGGGCTGCTCCCTGCTTTAAAGGACACCCCCCCCCCCATTCTCCCCACCCAGGGGCTATTCCATGTTACTCCCCCATCTCTGCCAGGACCTGCACCCCCCAGCTGGGGGGTCCCGAGGAGCTGCTGCCTGCTCTGCCCCCACCCCCATTCTGGCTGTGGCCAGGATGGGGGTTCAGCTGCTCCCTGAGGAGGGAGCTGGGGGTTAGTCTGCTCCCCAGCCCAGTTATCTCCCACCCTGTCGGGGTAACAGACTCAGCTGGGATGGGGGTTTGCGATTAAAGAACGTGGCGTCTCCCTGCCCGACGGCGCAGGTCGGATTTTCCAAAGAGCCCAGCTGGTCACTCTGGAACAGCGGTTCTCAACCTTTTGTCGGGGACTCGAACCCCAACAGCGAAACTGTACCATGTCAGCCTTATAAACCTTAGGACCCCAGGGGAGCGGCGCTTTTTTTGATTTTTTTTTGTCCCTGAACTCTCCCTAGCCTGCTGTTTTTGAAGCCTTGCACTCCGCCGGACAGGGGGACGAACAGGAACAAAGTCGTTCTTCTCCCGGTGTGACTCTGGGGCATATGGTGAGGAACTTTTACAAGAATTTTCCATACAAACAGCTTTAATAGCCACTCGTTCCTTTGTGGGTTTATAATTATACCATACAAATAAATAATTCATTTGTCCTGGCCTAAGATCAACCAAAATATTCCTTAAGGAATTCATCCTATCTGTGGAAAAAGTTCCACACTTTGGCCAATCCTTAGTTGGGGACAAATGAGCAGTAAAAGAAGGCCATTGAATTTGACATAAATTTTTTATTTTAGATTTAACCAGACCAGTGGTTCCAGAAATTTCCTTTTAATTTCTAAGTATTAGAGACAATGGGGCGTCCCCCGGGCACTTATTGCCAACTTGTCCCATTTGATAAGGGAACTTTAACCCCCCCTATCTCGCGTCGAGCGCTCACTTACCTTTTTAGGGGAGTTAAACACCTGGACTGGGACTTAAACCCAGGCTGGGACTCTAACCCAGACTACTTGGATTCTGTGCACACCTGGAATGGGACTTTAACCCAGACCTAAGCTGTCAGGGACTCGAACCCCGACAATCTGCACTGGGACTCTAACCCAGGCAACCTGCACTGGGACTCTAACCCAGGCAACCTTTACCCTACTCAACGGGTAGGTGGATGTTGCTGGATTTCTACGAGCTTCAGCTGGTTCACAGAACTCGCCTTATCGCCGACGCAGAGATCAGATTACCAGGCAAGGCTCCTCTAAACCAGAGGATGCGCGCTGCGTTGCCTCAGAGTCCGATCCCCCACCGGAGAGTCAGACAGAGTCCCGGCGGAGTCGCCAAAGATGTCGGGGACTCGAACCCCAACAGCGAAGTTTGTTGTCTGACCGCAGAGAGACAGGCAACACCAGCAAGGTCCGATAAAAAAAAATTCTTTATTGACAAGTGCACGCGCTAGTAAAGAACTGCTCGTATCCGAAGAGAACCAGCAGGCACTTTTACAACTAAGTATAGGTTATATACACAGTTCCGTCGCGTCACAAATTATTCATTTTACACAACTTATATTCCACCCCTTTTTTGGTTAGTAACAAACCCTAATAACAAAGCACATCTGTTTTTTTTTATAATGTAAGCAAGTTGATGCCCCAGCAACTTTCTTATCAGCAAGGTTGCCAAGCAACAGACACTGGAAGACAAGAGTTAACGCAGCTGGTAACTTGAGGAATGCACGTCCTTTTTTTATTTTACTTTTTTTTAGGGCTTTTATGAAACATGCTTCTTGAAACCTTTATTAACCTGACTGAAGTCAAGTTGGCATAACTGTTATTTGTGCTACATCTTTATTCAGGCCTAACACTTTCCAGACGACTGTCCCCCTTTCTGGAGTTGAATTTGTCTTGCCTACGACCAAGTTTCACCTCACTTCAAAACTACTTGCTTACAAATCAGACATAAAAATACAGAAGCGTCACAGCCACAGTTACTGAAAAATGGCTTCCTTTCTACCATCTAATTATAAAATAAACCGATTGGAATATAGTGTACTACCATTTCAGTGTATAGTCTATAGCGCTATGTAAACAAGTCGTATGAAATGTTAGTTTGTCCTGACTTCACTGGTGCTTTTTATGTCGCCTGTTGTAAAACTAAGCAAATCTCTAGATGAGGTGATGTACCCCCTGGAAGACCTCGGCGTACCCCTGCTTGAGAACCATTGTTCTAGAAAATCTGCCCTCACTGTCAGACACAAACCCTCTCCTTTCCCTCCCCCCAAAACTGGGCATTTGCTTACTCCCAGGTTAGTGAAATTGTGCAAACGCCACTGGAGATGCTCCAACTTTGATTTGAGAGCAGTTTACTGCAGTTCAGATTAAACCTAGTCCTACTCCACTTAAGCGAGCGTCCACAGAGGGCTCTAAACTCATTTAAATTCACCCCTTTAGCTAAACCGATGCAAATGACCCTCACACTGATCTTCCTGAGACCTTTCTGACTTGCCCATCCCTCTGAGCCTGGGTCCAGGGCAGGCCAAAAAGGGGAAGCTTTCAACTTCAGAAGTATGTCTGAACTTTTTATTTTCTACTGGTACAAACAATAACCCCTAGCTCTTATCAGTGACCTCCCTTTGGGATCTATCATTATTCCCATTTTAAAGATGGGGAAACTGAGGTATAGGGAGGTGAAGTGACTTGCCCCACTGAACTGGGAACAGAACCCAGGTCTCCTGATTCCCAGTGTGGTGCTCTATCCACTAGGAAACACAACCTCTCAGATTCCTGTAAGAGGGATGCACGAGAGTAAAATCATTCTCTCTTCCAATTTGTGCCCAACGCGTGCTAGGGGCTGTACATAGCTACAGGCAGGTAGTGCCCTGCAGTGTGTTCCCCCATTGAAAGCTCCAATCTTGCAACTGGAGCCAAAAACTAGACCCCCCCGTGTCCCTACAGAGTCATATGGATTCAAATTAAGAGTGGGCCACTTTCTGGAAGATGTGCTCTAGTCCGACACCTGTTAGGGGACTTAATGCAGATGTCATTGGCTGAAATTCTCTGGCCTGTGTTATACAGGGGGTCAGCTGAGATGATCTAACCGGCTTTAACAGCTATGAAAAAAACAAAATGTGATTTTAAACCCGCAGGTGCCGGCCGGGGGATGGTGCCGGGTCTGGAATAACTTTTGGGTCAATTTCAGAAATGGACTCCAGCGGATACTGTCCCTTGCAGGTCAGCAGGGGGCACTCTCGCAACTTGATTGGCCTAGCAAGGACTTTAAATGACAGGCTGTCTAGAAAAGGACGGGGTTAAAAAAAACAACAACAACAACAACAAGAGCTAACCCCTGCACCTAAACTATCTGACCGTGAGCCTTTAAAGGCCAAAGGGCTCTGGGGGAACGGAGATACTTGCAGGGGGCTGCACTTTACCCCCCCCTCCTGAGTCATGTTTGTTTCAAAGCAAGAGCAACAAACGAAACGGAAGAGCCAGGGACCCACGTACCTATCGCTCACTGTATCCCTCAGCCCTACGTAGCTGCAAGCCCACCTCTGCTCTTTCCCCTGCGACATGGGGGTCTAGTGACTTTTTCAGGTCACTGGATAACTTCCCAGCCACGCTCCGTGAACCCAACCAGCAGCCCACAACACAACCACCACCAAAAGGACACACGGTCTTGAACGGAACCCTTTAATAGTTTTCTTTTTGCATAAAAAAGTACAAAAGAAGGATACACAGAGCGCCTCCTACTGGGCCATCAGACCCAGCTGCCTGGAGTCATTTGACAGGCCGAGATAAAGAGCTTGCGAATTAAACCCTGCAGCAGGGAGAGGACTACACAGGCTGCAGCCAGAAGGGAACGTTAAGCAGCAGGAGGGACAACTGGAGTAGCCTTTGATGTCTGGAATAAGTCAGTCGAGGTCGAAATCTGGAAGAGCTGGGTCCGGGGAACCATCGCTTAGAAATGACGAATACAACGGTCCAATCTCATGCATCTGGGGCTGTCAGGCAGCTTCTTCCATTAATAACGGTTTGCCCCAGAGCTCAGGGTGCTCTTTCCTTCTGTGCTGGCAAAGGGCAGCAATCTAGACACAATCTCCACTGCCCCCCTCCCCCGGCTGAAGGATCAGCTTCAGGCTCAGCAGACGCAGAGGTGCTGCAGGCAGCAGTTACCCTGATAGAAAGAAAACCCGGGGGTCATTTTCGCCGGCATCAGCCAGGTGCCGATTCCAGACCCCTGCGCCCTCAGAATCCATCAGCCGATGAGAATTCCTCCCTTCCTCTCGAATCAGCCAGCTGGGATCCCCTCTCTCCTAATTCCCACTTTACCAATGGCTCTTGGTCAGGTAGGTTAAATTCTGCCTTGCCCTTGGGCCGGCAAACAGGGCCTGCTGTTTGCAGACCAGGGGAGGAATTGACATCAGCCCATGCCCCGTCGCCTCAGGCAAAAGGAAGCAGTTCTAATTTCTTGCCAACAATCCACAGCGTAGTCTTCTCCCAGCGCACGCTCCAAGCCCTGGCCCCTGCAAAATGAACATCCAAATCCTCTCTCTCCAGTAGGCAAGACCAGTTGGGTTTCCCTTTCTTGGCAGTCTGCTGGGTAAAGCCTTTAATGCCAAGAAGAATAAGGTAACCAGAGCAGTCCGCTGTCCCGATCAGAGTTCTTGTAACGGCTGGTGGGACATCCCAGATGTAGATTTCCCCACCGGAGACACTAGAATCCTCAGAAATCTCCTTGTAAGTCTAAAGGAAAGAAACACAGGATCTTAAACAGAGAAAACTGCGCCTGTGGCTTATTATACGCCTGCCTTTCTTTTCCTCTAAGCCAGTGATACTCAGACCTCAGCGGTTCAGGAGCCACATCAGCGATCAGCATTACCCAGCAGAGCCACCGCCGAGTGAATTCACTGTTTCATTGACGATAGGTGCTCTACATTCATATTTAAACGGAATGACGGGGAAATATTTAATGTATATATTATTCTCACAGCAAAATGACTGACCAGGTACTATAATTTGCTCAACTACAATCGGTTAATAACACAGCAAAAGCATCCTGATGGGCTAATAATTAAATCACAGTGTTTTAATATCATATGCTGCAAAGAGCCACAGGAGACACACGGAAGAGCTCCCCAGTCTGAGTATCGCTGCGGTAAGCAGGAGTTGATGGGCATTAAGACACGCAACCTTTTTGGTTATGTTCTCATTGAAGAGAGCAATGCAGTTCACCCCTCAGCTGGTTTAACCAGAGTTAAGAACACCCCTTTTACCTGCAGGGAGGACACAACCTAAGGGGAGCTGAAGTCACTTTCCAGGGTGACACAGCTAGCGAGTGGCACAGCTGGAATAGAACCCAGGCAGCTGTGCGCTGACCATTGGGCAGTATCGCCCCCTCCCACGTTTAGAAGTCAGGACCACATTTCTGCAGGGAGAAGGGAGAGCCCTGAAAGGTTTCGAGCAGCCTGGAAGAGGAGAGGCCCCGCCCAGTCCCCTCCTCGGCCCCTACCGCTCTTCTTGAGAAGCTCCCCTTTGCGAGACTTGTCCATTTCCTCCACGAACTGTTCGAAGACTCTCACGTACGGAGCCAAGCTGGTTTTCTTGTAGTCTAAGGGACAAAGAGAGACGTGCAAAGGATCTGCCAGCCGTACAGGGCATATGAAACACCCGTTACGATCCCTCAAACCTGGGCTCTCAAGGCTGGGTGTATCAAGAGACAACGTGAATTCAATGTCCATCCAGGCCTGTATCTTAACTTAGCCTTCATAGTTTCAGCGCTGGCTAACTGCCTCAGGCCTACAGGGAAAATTCCCCCCTGGCATTGCCCACAATGCTGCAGTGGGACGCTGCCACCGCAGAATGACAGTGCTGCCTAGTGGGTAGCGCACAGGCTCACGACTCGGGAGACCCGAGTTCAATTTCCGGCCCTGCCACTGGCCTGCTGGAGTGACTTCTCCTGTGTGTGCCTCAGTTTCCCCATCCGTAAAACGGGGATAACGTGCAAAACGCTACAGAAGAGAAAGGTGTTAATTCTTATTGAAATGCCACTGGGCTCGACAGCAGTTCATTGACACGTCTGGGAGTATGCCACACGGGTTCGGAAAAATTCTAACTCTGGGGGCACTTTTTGTTCTACTTTGGAAGCTCATTTTCCGGGCGCAGCAATTTCCAGGGGGTGCCTCTTTCCTCCCCTTCGCGAGCTGCTGTGCTGTGCGCCCTGGAGGAGCTCCGGCTGCTGCGGGAAACCGAGCCAGCCCCTCAGCAAAAATATTCTGTGGTTGACAAGCGGCTCTGGGAGCGAGGGGAACCTGGTTGAGGCCGTCGTGTTACCGCTCTGGGGACTGGAAATACTGACTAGGAAAGAGGGGTATCAACTTTCAAGGTCTCCTGACCCCTAGACCATGCTCCCTTCCGAGGTCCCATATTAATGTGCTTTAATAAAAGCAGCAGCTTTCGTGACTACTGCCTCCAGCCACTCACCCCTGGTGCGGCGCTTGGGTTCCGGCTCCGCCTCGTTTTCCTTCTCTCCATCCTCCTCCTCGTGAGCCGTGTCCAGTTCACTACAGAGGCAGCTAAGAACAAGCAGAGTGAGAGTCCTTTACAGCTGGCTACCCAACGCCGCTAGTCAGCCTCTAGCCACGATCGGCCCCACTGAACAGATCAGCACAGAGCAGCCTCATGGCCACGGCCGCTCGCTGGCGGAGCGCAGACCCGGCCCACTCCGTGCCGGACAGATCACGCCAGAGAGGGGTTCGCTGCCCCGCAGTGTAAAAACTGGCCCCATCCACCTTGCGCTGATAAATACCTTGGGGGTCTGCACTCATTAGGAGGCTCCATTCCCCCCACGGGCTCCCCGTGTGCCACCCTCCTGTCCCCCCCCCCCCACGCCAAAGGCTCTGGGTGTCTCCTATTCTCCAAATGCCAGGGGCTGTCTCTCTTACTGTCCCCTGCTCCATTCCAGGAGCTCTGTCTCTCTTTCTTTTGTCTCCCCCCTCCAAAGTACTGTTTCCCGCACCCTCCCTGGATTGGCAGGTGGCTGGCGTGCTCTCTCCGACCATAGATCGTGACGTTACGAAGAGGAGGCCGCATGCTAGGAAGGATGAAGTCTCCTCTCCCCCTGGCTCTCTTTGATGACTGAGCATCTGCCCCACATCTGCCCTCTGGGCGTCCCCCATTTTCTCTCTCCCCATTTCCGGATCTCCCCCAAAATCAAAGGGGTTCTGCCCGGCGACGCTGGGATCCCAGACTCAACCGGAGACAGCGTTCGGAAGTGATCGTGTTCCCCAGCCAGACACGCCCCGTCACGCGGAGAGAGGGGCCCCGCAATCCCGGCCCATCACCGGTACCTTATGGTTGGAACGGCGAACGGGTCGAACTGATCCAGCTTCCGCAAGTCAATCGGGACCGAAACACGACCTAGGAGAGGCAAAAACCAGCGTCACTTTACCAGCGGCGTGTTTCCTGTGTCACCCAGAGGCCACAATGAGGGGTCAGGGCCCCTTGAGCTGGCAGCTGCACAAGAAAGCAGCAAGACAACCCCTGGCCTAAAGAGGTAGCAACCTCGGTTTGCTGCGAGTCTCAGGTGGGGAGAGACACAGCCAGGGCTGGAGAGAGGGAGGGGACAGGGACAGAAGCGAGTTTAGCACAGCGAGATGCAGTCACAGCTCACCACGAGCCCAGGCAGGGGATGGGCCTGTCTTTTGCTTGTGTTTGGACAGCACCTAATGATTATAATGATACCGGCCAAGGTGTGAGATGAGGAAGGTGAGGTAAACACGGTGTGGATTTCTGGACCGCACAGAGACCTGGATCGGCAGGCAGGAGCTGACCGTCAGCTCTCTGCCCAAAAGGGAGCTCATGACGCCAGGATCCCCCGTTGCATTAGCCAGGGGAGCGTCTGGCAGGGAACTCGCTCCCCATCCTGGTCTGTAACGAGGAGGGGGCTTCGGGGCTGCCGATGGGGCGGAAGGCGGCTGGCTGAATTTCTCGCGCTCGCGCCGGTGAGATCCCCTACCCGCGGAACGGGGATAACACGACCGCCCCGCCCCGCCCGCGGATCTACATCAACGTGCGCGCGTGACCTGTTTTGGGGTGGACGCTGAACGGGCTCTTCAGTAAGTGGCTGACTCCCCTGCTGACGTTGATATCCAGCCGGGGGAAGCAGTACTGCAGCATGATCTCCGACTCCGCGTGGGAGGGCTAGGAGCAGGCAGACAGACAGTCACGGGCCGGGGACGGCTTTTGTGCTAACCCTAACCCTAACCCTGTCTCTGCGCCCTCTACAAACGAGTCCCACCCCGGAGATTCAAGGACGTCACCATCCTAGGTACAGCCAGAGGCCCCGATCCTGGATGTGAACCAGCCACCAGGGAATACCCCTCACCATGGGGGTGCTGTGGGCAGGGCAAGCGCTCCCTATAGCATCCCCATCCGAACGGGGACCAGCGCTGGATTGGGACTCAGAAGCCTGGATTCTATTCCCGGCTCTGCCACTGGCAAATCCCGCCACCTTGCCGTGCCTCAGTCTGCCCATCTGTAAAATGGGAGGGAACGATACCGATCTTTGTAATGCACTTCGAGGTCGAAGGATGGAAAGCGTCAGATAAGAGCTAGGCACGGTTATTATTCTAGGGGCGTGCCCAGATCCGGATACCGCATACAGGGCTGGGGCAGAAGCAGAGCGTACCCCAGAGCCTGATCCAAAGAGCACTGGAGCCAACGGGGGGAAAAAATGCAATCAATGGATCGGGCCCAAAGACCAACCATCCCCCACGAGCCACACACCGCCTCGATTCTCTCCCGTCCCCAGCTACGTTCTCGGGCTGTTCCTTACCTTGCATTTCTCCACTTTCTTTTTCAGGAGCTCCCAGCGCTGGACCGAATCACGCTTTTTGGGGAATTCCCGCAGCAGGCTCTCTCGAACCGGTGATCAGCTGTTAAGGGGTTACAACAAGGCTCTCCTAGGGACCAACTCCCCGTCAAGGCAAGAGCTGCGTATTCATAAGGCAAGAGCTCTGCGAACAGCAGCAGCACGGGGACTGGGGCTCTGTTGAGCACCCCACAGAGACAGACAAAGACACCTGGTCTCTGCCCAAGGAGCTTACAACACCGTGTGTCAATCTCACGCACACGCCTTCGTATTTCTCTAGCGCCAAAGGAACGCCACGAGCATTTCCCATCTCGGAGAAATGCAGCTGAAATCCAGACCTGACCAACAGACCCGGCTATCGGCCTATTACAATGCGTGTAACGCGCCAGCCCCTCGAAGCCCTGACCGAGATTGTCCCAGGCGCTCTCCGTGAAGGCAGGACAGAACTCTGTGGGCTTGAGCCCCAGCAGGTGTAAACCGGTGTCACTCCACTGCGGTCGATGGACAGCCCCCCCCCAGCGGTGTGAAGTGGCTGCAGCTCCCGCGAATTACAGACTCGGCCCGTTGATTTCACGGCCCAATAGGCTTCCTTGACAGACGTCACCCCGAGAGCTGAGCCGAAGCACTCGGCGTATCCCGCACGCAGAGCTTGGTGCACGCCTCTGTCTCGGGCGACCCCAAGAACCAGGACCCTCGAGTTCTTGCCGTCCCCCCCCCACCCCCCCGAGCTGCAGAAATGCCCCCGCGAACAGCCGAAGGATATACTCTGGGACGAGGGCAACCACCTTCTCCCAGCTCTCGCTGCTGCCCAGGATATCCTGGCCCACCAGGGCGTATTCTTCGAAGTACGGCTCCACCAGACTCAGCGAGTTGCTGGGGAAACAAGGGGGGGGTGGGGGGGGGTGGGACGAGAGAGCTAAGGAGCTTGACGAGCTGCACTTTGGCAGAGGAAGGCAACATAATGCCTGGATTTAACCCCGACGCCTCTAACACCACCGGACGCTCAGCTACTTCCTCCCTGCACGTAGGGAGAGGGGGATCTAAGCTGTATTCTGGGACCGGGCAGGATCCTGCCTGGCTCCTGATTAAGATGGAGCAGCCCTGGGGCTGCTCTAACATACACTCCTCTCCCTGTGGCCCTCAGGAAGCCGAGATTAGCCATAGCTCAGTGTGATCTTGCCACACCCTCACCTGCCCCCTATGCCAGGGGCTGGGCACAGAGCAGATGCAGAGCCCCTTCCGTCTTGCTCCACGCCAGATTGGGGAGGGCCCCAGCGCAGGGGCGGGGGCGCGGCTCTCAGGGAGTCATTCTCACCCACTTTAAGCTGCTCTAAGCGGCGCAGAGGGGCCTGAATACAACCGAGACCCAGGCCCAATGAGCAGGGCGCGCCAGGCTGATGTACATGAGACGCCATCCAGTGTCACGGCAACTGACCTGATGAACGGGTGAATGGGGTCGGTCAGGTTCACCTTCTTTACGGTTTCGGACCCGCCCTGGGAAGCGAAAGAGGAGACGGTTCGTACAGCTCAACCCCTCCCCTTACCCGGAAACCAGGCGCTGAGCGAGGAGCCCGGCGCCAGGCACCGGGGTGAAAGATTCTGGCTCGAGGGCCCCATCTGCAGAGGACCCTGAATGCTCACAGCTCCAGCTGGGGTCCATGCTCCGGATCAACCACAGACGCCCCGGAGGTTAGAGCCCCGCAAGCCTGAGCCTGCAGACCCGGCCTCAGACTCACTGTCGTGGGTCTTTTTTTTTTTGCAGTGTAGACGTACCCACTCTGCCTCAGTTGTACAAACAGGGGGCAGCACCGCCCTGCCTCTCAGGGGGGTGAGGATAAAGCCGCTGCTGATACCGCCGTGACCGGGGCCAGACGAGCACTTGCGACCGACAGGCCCCATATTTGCGTTGCCGGGCTCGGCACAGCCTGGCTTCGGAAGAGAGATGGGACGCAGCCAGTTTCTCAGCCCAGCCCCTGCCCCGTCAACTCCCACGCACCTTCACGAGGGTGAAATACTCCACCGTCGCGGCGCGCATGGCGGACGACCACTTCCGGACGGAGTCGTCACACACCCAGCAGTGGACGCCTCGCCGGCCCGAATACACCCACAGGCGGTGCTTCACCCCGAAATCCTCTGCGGGGGGGGACGGGACGACACGGAGCAAAGTCAGCGCAGAGCTCAGGTTGGAAACAAGAGACAGGTAAAGCTCTGTGGAGCAGAGTTCTTGGTCCCCCCTGGGTCTCACAGAGGGCCAGGACACGGTGGGTTACGTTCTGGAGGCTGCAAACGGACCCGAGGGAGGCCCTGTTTTATTTTGCATCCCATGTGCCCCACAAGCCCCCTTGCCCCGCCTGGCTTAGCCCGTATCCCTGCTGGCAAACGGGTTACAACGAGCGGCATCATAAATGACACCGAGAAATGGCCAGGAGCCCAGTACGAACAGCACCGCTCGTGCTGAGTGGGCCAAAGGAGCCCGCCCGGCTCTCGCCAATATATATACATGTGGCCTACATATCCCAGCATGCAGTGCTCCATCTCGAGCTGCAGTGCACACTGGGACCTGTAGTCTCTGCGGGTCCCACCGCCACATGCCCGGCAGCTGAAATGGGTCGCCAAGGTGGCTCTCAGCCAGGTGGCGTTTGGACTCCCTGGAGAGCGTGGGGGAGACACCACCGCAGACGTTTGGGACACGGTTAGAGAGGAAACGTCAGAGCCCCAACGGTGCCACGCAGACCGGCCAATACAGCAGTGTTTGGACCCAAGGGGCACGGCCGGTACTTGCCCACAAGCGCGCGGTCGATGACACGGATCGCGATGGTCATAAGGGTCCAGCACTTGGAGCAGATCTCGGCGGAGCTGAAAGGAGAGCGGCACAGATGCAAGGCAGGGTAAGCATGAGCCTTCCACAATATAAACCCCCATGCCCCGGGCACAGGGTCCTGCTGTCAGAACCACCCCCCGTTGCCCACCCCTTGGTCGTAGTCAGGGTAGGAACTCTCTGGAGCAGCGCATTTGTGACCATGGCCCGACCCCGTGCCTCAGTTTCCCCATCTGTAACATGGGGTTCCTTTGTCTGCTTCATCTCTTTAGACTGCAAGGTGGTTGGGGCATATCTGAGCTCACTGGAGCGGACGGCAAGAGCAAATACCTGCAGCACCTCCGGACGTCGTCGTAATCCGTCATGTCTATGTCGAACACCAGCTCCTTCTCCTGAGCCTGGAAGGCGCCCATGTGCACGGTGTTGCGCTGGCTGGGCTGCAGAAGGGGAGGAACGGGGTCAGTTTCGACGGCTGTGAGGCCCGCGCGGGCGACTGCTGGTTTGGCCGCGGATCCCTCCACGTGACCTGCTAAGCCAGCGGCGTTGCGTTCACGCGCCACCCGAGTCGCTGCATCGCAAGGCAACGGGGATCGGTTTGGCCACCAGCCCTCGTGGCGGCTGCTGCAACAGAGGATTTTGTGATGTTCTCCCAGCCCCGGGGGGCTAGCACCTCGCCCAGATCTCATTCTCTCCGTCGGTGGGGCGGAAGCAGCGTCACGCAGACCCTACGCTGCACCAGGGATCCTGACACACAAATGGCACTTCCCGCACCAGACTGGGAGTCAAGATTCCTGGGTTCTAGTCCCAGCTCTGGGAGGGCAGGATAGTCAAATGCAGCAGACCACTGTCCCCCTTTCAGGAGTCCAGTTTGTCTTGCGGACCCCCAAGTTTCACCTCACTTAAAATCACTTGCTTACAAAAATCAGACATCGAAAAAGAAAAGTGTCACAGCCACACTGTTATTGAAACATGGCCGACGTCCTCCTTTTTACCATATAATTCTAAAATAAATCGACTGGAATATAAATCTTGTACTGACATTCCAGTGTGCGGTATACAGAGCCGTCTAAACACGTCATTGTCTGTAGGAAATTGCAGTTTGTCCTGACTTCGCTTGGGCTTTTTCTGTCGCCTGTTGTAAAACTAGGCAAATATCTAGATGAGCTGATGTACCCCCTGGAAGACTCTGCATCCCCTCAGGGGTATGCATACCCCTGATAGAGAACAACTGGCCAAATGGTTCGAGCAGAGGGCCTGGGAGTCTTTGTTCCTAGGTGTACGACTTTACAGTAGTCCCTACTAAAAACACAGTTTGCAAGCGTCCGGTGTAGCAAGCAACCCAGATCGCTCTGTGTCAGTGACCCGTCCTCTTCATTATTTACCACGCTCCCAATTTGTGTGTTATCTGCCAGCTTCGTCAGTGACGATTCGACGTTAATGTAGTAAGTGAAGGCCCTGATAAAGGTCCAGTATGAGGCCTAAGGCCTGAACTGAAGTAATGGTCAAAACTTTGCTAGCATAAAGCAAAGTTAAGCTGTGAGCCAGAGGCAGGCCCTGCTCACAGAAGTTGGCAAGGAAAGGGCTAATGCTGCAAGAAGATACATACCTAAAAGGTACGGCACACTAGGGATCAGAATGTAGACATTCCACACAGATAACATGGAACAGGCCGACCCATCCCAATGACGGGGGCAAAAGGGTAAAATGATGGATAGAGTTGTTTTGATCGAACCAATCTGTACAAGGTGAGAGGCGGCACCTTACTACGTAGAGGGGTTGTACCTTGCTGCGTAGAAGGGTGGCACCTCAATACGTCAGGAGTGATGTGTAACTTGTTTGTACCTGTGTATAAGAATGTATCCCTGGGGCGGTGGCTTTGACCAGCCGAGGGGGCAGTGGAAAGTCCCGCCACTGACTGAGCTGGGTCCATTGCCAAGAGGCACTTTCTCGTAGTATGCCCTGAGTTAGGCTAAGAAACCTACAGGGAACTGCAATTGTGTCCGAGGTCGCAATAAACCTACTCGACGTAGCTTTGCATCTTACTGGACTCTGTGGTTATTGGGGGTTCTCGTCGGGTCTGCTGTGCCAGCGATCTGCAGAGCTGGGGCAGCACACAGAGGGAACACACGCACGCAGCCAAGTGATATCAACATAGGAAAAAGCAGAGCACCCCACCGGTAGCATCTAACAACAGTTTCCTTCCAGGTCGCTGATAAAAACGTTCAGTGACATAGGGTCAAGAACCAACCCGAGGGACCCCCCCTAGAAACGCACCCTCTCCGTGATAATTCCCTACTTACAATTACTATTCGAGTCCCGGCAGTCAGCCAATTTTGAATCCATTTTATGCCGTGTTGATTTCGCATCGTTCTAGTTTCTGAATCAGAATGGCACGTGGTACCAAGGCAAACACCTTGCAGAAGTGGATTACATCAGTGGTTCTCAACCAGGCGTACGCAGGGATCTTCCAGGGGGGACGTCAACTCATCTAGATATTTGCCTGGTTTTACAACAGGCTACAGAAAACGCACTGGCGAACTCAGTACAAACTAAAATTTCATACAGACAATGACTTGATTATACTGCTCTATATACCGCACACTGGAATGTCAGTACAATATTTATATTCCAATCGATTTATTTTAGAATTATATGGTAAAAATGAAGTGCGCTGTGACACGTCTGTATTTTTGTCTGATTTTGTAAGCAAGTCGTTTTTAAGTGAGGGGAAACTTGGGGGTACGCAAGACAAATTGGACTCCTGAAAGGGGGACGGTCGTCTGGGAAGGTTGAGAACCTCTGGGTTACATCAACACTATGACCGTTATCAGCCAAACTTGTGGTCTCATCGGAATAAGATCCCAAGCTACCTTGACAAGATCCGTTTTCCATAAACCCGCGTTAATTGGCATTAATTATATTATCCTCCTTTAATTCTTTATTTATCGAGTCCCGTATCAGCAGCTCCATTATATTAACTAGGAGCGAGGTCAGGTCTATAATTAACGAGGTCACCCCTTTTCCCAGGTTAGTCACATCCCTCTCTCTGCCTCAGTTTCTCCATCAATAAAGAGAAATGATAAGCCACCTCGGTGACCTGCCCGTCTACACTCCAGGCGCTAGAGTGTGACGGCTACTGCACCATAGCTATCCCGCTGTAAACTCATCGTGTAGACGCAAGGAACTCCACTTCCCCGAGTGACGGTAGCATCCGTCCGTCCAGCAAGCTGGAGCTACACCCTGGGTTAGACGGGCAGAGCTGAGGGGCTCAGGGGGTGGATTCTTAGACCCTGGAGCTCCATCGCTATGTTGATGTATGTTTTACACGTAGACCGGACCGGAGAATACCGGCTCTCGCCATCCAGACTCACTCGATGCGAATACACGGCTCCCACGTCAATCTTGTAGGGGTTCATTTTCTGCATCTCTTTCTCCAGCTCCTGGGGGCTGTTGAAGGACTGGTACCGCACGTAGATGTCATCGCGCAGCGTGAAGGAGAACTCCCGCCGCTGAAAGTAATTCTTCACCACTGCAAGGGAAGCAGCAGAGAGCAGCAGGGTTGGAAGGGACCTCAGGAGGTATCTAGCTGCACTCGGACTGTCTGAGCCCTAGGGAGACGTTTGCGTACCCCCCCCCCCATCTAACGGCCCTCAGGCCTGACCGACAGCCCCCCGCTCCCCCCACATGCAGCTCCTCACCCCTTAGGTCCCCTCCTTCCCTGCCGCCCCCCAGAAGGGTCCCAACTTCAGGACCTGGGACCCCCTTTTACACTTCCCCGTCCTGCTCCCTGCCCCCATCTCCCCCCCACTGTACACTCGCCTCCCGCCCCCAAATTCCCCCTGCCCTGAGCATAGACCCTTCCCCCCTGTGCACGTGCCCCCCCCACCCCTGTGCATGTGTCCCCATCTCCCCATGCATGCACCCCATCATCCCCTGCGTGCACCCCCATCTCCGTGTGCACCCCCTCACCGTCCCCTGCATGCAACCCCATGCACCCCCTGCGTGCACCCCCCCACCCCATGCACCCCCTGCGTGCACCCCCCCACCCCGTGCACCCCCCATGCACCCCCCCACCGCGTGCACACCCCCACATCTCCCCCACCCTCTGGGAGCTCCCGGCGGCCCCTCCCCGGTGCAGGCGGCCCGAGCCCCCCGCGCTGCCGCTCACCCCCGCCGTAGCTGAGCCAGCGCCCGTAGGGCCCGTAGGGGAAGAGGCGGCGGTAGTAGAGCGGCAGCAGGTCGGGCAGGGAGCCCGGCTCGAACCCGGCCATGGCCCGCGGGGCGCAGGGGCAGGGACCGGCCGGCGCGCGCGGGAACCGGCTCGGCCGCGGCGCACGTGCGCAGGGTGGGGCCGGGCCGGGGCGGCTGGGAGCTGTAGTCCGGGCGGGGCCTCTCGCCGCGTCAGCCCCCCCCGGCATTGCAAAGCCCCGGACTCCCAATGCAGCTCAGCCCGGCTGCAGGGCGAGCCTGGGGGTGATGGTGGCTGCAGGGCGAGCCTGGGGGCAGCAGAGCCTGGGGGTGATGGGGGCTGCAGAGCGAGCCTGGGGGTGATGGGGGCTGCAGGGCCTGGGGGTGATGGGGGCTGCAGGGCGAGCCTGGGGGCGATGGGGGCAGCAGAGCGAGCCTGGGGGCTGCAGGGGGCTGCAGGGCGAGCCTGGGGGTGATGGGGGCTGCAGCGCGAGCCTGGGGGTGATGGGGGCTGCAGGGCGAGCCTGGGGGCTGCAGGGCGAGCCTGGGGGCGATGGGGGCTGCAGAGCCTGGGGGTGATGGGGGCTGCAGAGCGAGCCTGGGGGCTGCTGGGGGCTGCAGGGCGAGCCTGGGGGTGATGGGGGCTGCAGGGCGAGCCTGGGGGCAGCAGGGCGAGCCTGGGGGCGATGGGGGCTGCAGAGCCTGGGGCTGCTGGGGGCTGCAGAGCGAGCCTGGGGGCTGCTGGGGGCTGCAGAGCGAGCCTGGGGGCTGCTGGGGGCTGCAGGGCGAGCCTGGGGGCTGCTGCGCCGTGCAACTCACCTGCAGAGCCCCTGACTTCAGGGGCACCCCCCAGGGACCCCAGGGTGCCCCCTCCCACGCCAGCGCCCTCACCCAGTCCCAGCACGGGCCCCCGGAGGGGCAAACCAGCCCCCTGCCTACGGTGCCTTGCAAAGCCCCTGGGGGCCGTGCGCAGAGCCCCCTGCCTGGAGTGAGGTGCACTCTTGCAATGCCAAGTCCCGCATCCGACTGCAACGGGGGCTCCCCCGACTGCGCTGCCAGGCCGCTCGCTCCCCTCCCCACCTACACAGCCCCCCACCCCGGCCACCGCGACGCAGCACACGCATCGTTCGGGGGGAAGCTGCGGCGGGGTGGAACGGGAACGGCCGCGTGTCAGAGGCCCTGTACTGATCACGTGTCATGGAGATCCTCCGCCATCTCACGGGGTCAGGGCCTGCGCTCCTCTATTACCCTATTGCTTCTCCGCCCCCCACCTATCTATGCTTCGGCTCCGCATTCGCTAAGCACAGAGCGATGCTGTTTTCACCTTGCGATCTATGGCCATGAAGCCTTGGCCGGGGGTCCAGAAATCAATCACTGATTGAAGGCTGGGGCCCAGTCGATCCTGTCCCTGCTTTCCCAGGGGCTGTTTCCCCGGCCTCCCTTCAGCCCAGCCTCCCTCGCTAACAGGCAGGCAGAAACGAATGCACTCCCCCTGGCTGGGGAACCGCTGGGGGAAAGTTGATATTTGCTGGACCTCGGGGCAGTTAATGATTCATTTCCCCATCGATAGGGAAGGTGCTGAGGTTCCACAGAGGGGACAGAGGGCTGGTTGCTTGGGGCAGAGAGGCACCACAGTCCAACGCTGATCCTGAAATTCACGTGGCCGCTGCAGATTTCCACCTCCGTCTCCAAAACGACCAATAGGAAAAGGGAGAGATTTAGGGTCTGCCTGACAAGGACAATATGCTACAGCCGGACTACAAACCCTCCTGCTTCAGGGCATGAGCCGGCTTCTATCAGGGGTCAGGAGGAAACGGTCTCTGGGAGACCCTGATCCCAGCTGCCCCCCACAGGGCCTCTGGCGCCTGCCTCTGGCGCAGCTGGGACTGGCCCCGAGCAGAGCTGGGGAATTAAGGGCTGTCCTGGTCTCATCCATCTGGCTGTGCCTGGGACAAAAGATTGGGGTGGCTTCCCTCTGCTTCCCGTCCCCTGCTTTGGAACGGATGCGTCACCGTTCGTCTCATCGGCTTAGACTGGGAGCTCATGGGGGCAGGGGCTGCTCTCTGTGTGTCTGGCCAGCACCCGCTACGATAGGGCCCTGTGCAGCGCCTGGCACAATAGGGTCCCAATCTCAGTCAGGGGGGGTCCATGCAACGCCTGGCAAGATGGGACCCTGATGGTAGTTCAGGGAGGCAGGGGGCGAGAAGGTCTGTGCAGCACCAGGCCTGCAATCCAGACCAGTGGGGGGGCTGTGGCCCCCCCCCCCCGTCCTGCAACCTGGGGTGCCATGCAAGGCCTTGCTCCAACCTGGACTGCTCACAACCAGCCACCAGCCTGCAGGTCACTCCCAGGTGTGTGTGTGTAACCGCAGCCTGCCAGGCGCACCCTGGCTCTCACCAGCCTGGGTTACACTGCAGGGTGACCTCGACACACTCCCAGTCACGGATTTCCCCCCCCCCACCCCAGAAATGTCCGTCCTCATAGACTCATAGACTTTAAGGTCAGAAGGGACCATTATGATCATCTAGTCTGACCTCCCGCATGATGCAGGCCACAAAAGCCGACCCACCCACTCCTGGAATAATTCTCTCCCTTGACTCAGCTGTTGAAGTCCCCAAATCATGATTTAAAGACTTCAAGTTGCAGAGAATCCTCCAGCAAGCGACCCCTGCCCCATGCTGCGGAGGAAGGCGAAAAACCTCCAGGGCCTCTGCCAATCTGCCAATCTACCCTGGAGGAAATCCTGTTTTTTTATTAGTTGTCCCCCGGAATCATTTGGGTTCCCGGTCCTGTGGGTCCTCCCCTTAGGCTGGGGGGGGATCCTTTGCTCTGCCCGCCCACTTCCCGGAAACCCAATAGGTACCCTGGAGGAAAATTCCTTCCCGACCCTGCTGCCCAGCCCTCTCCTGGACAGTGTGAATGTAGTAAGTCTGTTAGTCCTTCAAGGGAATCATATACAGCAGCTCGTCACCTGAAAGAGTTACCAAGACACCTCATCAACGTAAACACCCTGGGTTAGGTAAAACCGTGAAAGAAGTTGGTTACAAAGCGAGAGGCTTGAAGTGAGAACGAGCACCGAGGCATAACAAAATCAGAAACGGCTACAGGAGAAATAAAGACAAAACACTTCCTAGTGCTGAACTTAACAAACTGTATTAGCTACAAGCGGAGTCCCTCACCGCACGGTCATACTGACCAAACTCTTCAAGTCAGGCCCCGTCCCCCCAGAGTCCCTTGGTCTTCTCAGCTGCAGAGAATGAGATGGGCAGGGAGAGAGAGAGAGGGGTCCCTTGAGGTGTTTGCCCCTCCTTTTTATCGTTTATGTCCCCCCCCCTTGAAAAACATTGCCAGCTGAGAACCAGGGGACAAAGCGTCGATGTGGAAGGATGTTCCCTGCTGGGTTTTTTCACCTGCATATGCTTACATGCAAGTTTCCTTCCTTCCCCCTTTGCACCTGATGATTCTATTTACTGCTTAAATGCAAATTAAGGCAAACACACGTTCTTTTGCTCAGGACAGACCGGCTTGCTGACTTCTGCCTGGGCACGGCTGTGGGGTTTGGCCCTTGTGTAAATAACATCGTGCGGGGAAAGCCTCTCGCTTCACATCCAATGCTGCCAAGCCTATGTGGTGAGGACGCTACTGACCAGCAAAGGATGAGTTCCCCAGGCGTCCCTCGTACAAAGACGGTTACAATGGTGCCGGGTGTGAATCCAGGGGTGCATTCCATCATGTGTGGGGAGGGCTGCGCAGTGCCTGTCACGATGGGGCCCCCATCTCGGTTGGGGGTGTGTGTCTGTGTAATGCCCGACGCGATGGGGCCCCCATCTCGGTTGGGGGTGTGTGTCTGTGTAATGCCCGACACGATGGGGCCCCCATCTCGGTTGGGGGTGTGTGTCTGTGTAATGCCCGTCACGATGGGGCCCCAGTCTCGGTTGGGAGGGGGGAGTCCGTCCAGCACCCAGGACACTGGGGCCCTAATTTCAGGGAAGCACCATAATCCCGGGGGTTCCCTTCTGTCTATCTCTAGACACACCCATTCCAGCTAGTCTACCGGCCCATCCATACTTCCCCGGCGCCGGACTAAGCTTTGATGCCCCCAGGAACTCAGCACCGCTGGGATTTCACGGGCTGGTTTTTCTGAATCCCTTTTGGGGCCCGAGCAAACTGGCAAGACCCTTTTGTTTAACCACAGGCAGAACCTTTGCCCCCTGGCCTTCCCTCCATTGATGCCTGCACCACCCCCATCCAGCGCTCAGCCGCCTGCCCCGGGGCCTCCGTCCAGCTCCGCTCCCCGGGGCGTGGCATGTTCCTCACCTTCGCTGTGTCCGTCCAGTCCGAAGGCTGCAGAGCAGGCGGGAGCTGGCACCCCAGGCAAGCGGAGACCTTGTTCACAGGTAACTGGGTGTAGGCTTGACGGGAGCAAAGCGGCCGGTGTCCTCGTTAGTGATGGATCCAGGGAAGGGTAGGGGGCAGGGGCTGGCTCAGGCAGATTTCAGCCGTAAGGTGAACCGTGTCCACAGGCTGGCACAACTGCTACCTAGGCTGAATCAAACGGGTGGGTTCTCCCCTGGCCTTCACCTCCGTGCCCAGCAGCTCTACACCGGCCCCAGTTGGGGGTCTCGTACCGTTTGACGCTGGCGTCAATGGTGACACGACGCAGGAGCGAGCTGGATCCCAGGGGGTGAATTTAGCAGGGCTCAGCGTGTCGGCAGCAGGGCTCTTTGGGAACCTGGACTCCAGCGGCCCAGGGGGAGTTGCTGGGTGCGAAGCGCAACTGAAAATACAGCCCGTGTCTCTGTCACCCTCCAACCCTGTCTTTTTCTGCTTACAGACATGTTTTATGTCCACATAAAGGAGTTTCATTCTAAAATCCCAGGCACTGTTTCTTTTAAAGTCCCACTTGTATTAGATGCGTTGGGCCGTGGTGCTCGTGAATCCTGTGGCTGCTGCAGGCAGGCTTCTAAGCACTCCTTTGTTGCTCTGCGCTGTTAAGCAGCTGCTCCGACCCACCCCAGAGCTGGCTGCATTTCAGTGCAAGTCTTGCCCCCATCTGCTTGGTTGGTTGGTTTGCAGTGTGGGAGGATGTGGCTGTACCTGGCCGCCCTGCTGGGGCTGTACTTCCTGTGCCGATGGTACCGGGAGCGGCAGCCTGTGGAGAACCTCCGAGAGAAATACGTCCTGGTCACCGGCTGCGACTCCGGCTTCGGGAACCTGCTGGCCAAGCAGCTGGACGGGCGGGGCCTGCGGGTGCTGGCGGCTTGTCTCACCCAGCAGGGCGCGGAGCAGCTGAGGAAGGCGACGTCGGCGCGGCTGCAAACGGTGCTCCTGGACGTCACCCGCACCGACAGCATCGCCGCGGCCACCGCCTGGGTGAAGGAACAAGTGGGGGACAAAGGTGGGGCCCCTGAATCCTCCACCTGCCCCTTTGCCAGGGGCAGCTCTGAGCTCACACAGGCTGGGGCTGTGCTAATGCGACAGGCAGGAGAGGAGTGAAGGGTCGGGAGCCAGGACTCCTGGGTTCTATTCCCATCCTGGGGGGAGGGAGTGGGGTCTAGTGGTTAGAGCAGCGAGCACTGGCAGCCAGGACTCCTGGGTTCTATTCCCATCCTGGGGGGAGGGGAGTGAGGTCTAGTGGTTAGAGCAGCGAGAGCTGGCAGCCAGGACTCCTGGGTTCTATTCCCATCTCTGGGAGGGGTGTGGGGTCTAGTGGCTTAGAGTAGGGGGGGCTGGGTGTCCTCCCCCGCCCCCCCAGCTCCAGTTTCAATGCCCCAGTGCTTCTCCACCCAGGACGAAGAGCCGGCAGCAGCTGCGTTGAAGGCATGGTGATGCCGGATAATGCCGGATAACCTCAGCACGCTGCAGACGGTCCCGGCCCACGCACAGGGAAATGGCGCCAGGCACACGTGGGGGATTGGGGCCAGGACGGGGGTTGGTTTAATTGCCAGGTTGGTGCCGTTAGGGGATTTCAGATCGAAGGGGAACAGCCTCCCCCCCCATGGCCATTCGCTGTCTCTTTCCCAGGGCTCTGGGGCCTGGTGAACAATGCGGGGCTCCTCCTCCCCGTGGCCCCCAACGAGTGGCTGACCAAGGACGACTTCGTCAAGGTGCTGGACGTGAACCTGATCGGCCTGATCGAGGTGACCCTCAGCTTCCTGCCCCTGGTGAAGCGAGCCAGGGGCCGGGTCGTCAACGTGGCCAGTATCCTGGGCCGGCTGGCTTTCTACGGAGGGGGCTACTGCCCTTCTAAGTACGGCGTGGAGGCGTTCTCCGACAGCCTCAGGTACCCGCTCCCCTGCCCCACCTCGGCCCCAGAGCAGCCCAGAAATGTCCAAGCGCAGAGAGGCCCAGGGATGAAGTGAGCTGTAGCCCACGAAAGCTTATGCTACAATAAATTTGTTAGTCTCTAAGGTGCCACAAGTACTCCTGTTCTTTTTTGCAAAGCAATTTGGCGGCCACAATTTTTAAGGGCCTGCCCTGAAACCCCTTCAAAGAGCCTGATTCGTAGAGACAGTCCTTAGCGCCCGCCCTCTGGGGAGCAGGCTCCTTTGAGGGCCCCCCGTCGGCCCCCCAAATCCCTAGTCCTTTGGGAAACCTGTCCCTGGCCACTGATTTCCAGGTGCTTTGATTTTAAGGGACCCCCCTCCAGAAGCCTGGGCCTTGTTCCCAAAGGGGGGGTTGGGGGGGGGGGGGGCGTGCCAGGCTCCCGAAATCCGCGGCGTCCGGTGGCTGGCGGTGACGGGCTTGTCCCATTCCAGGCGTGAGCTCCGGCCCTTCGGCGTGAAGATCGCCATGGTGGAGCCGGGCTATTTCCGCACGCCCATGACGGAGACCCGGTTCAATCTGGAGTGCCTGGAGCAGAGCTGGCGCTGCGCCCGCCCCGACGTCAAGGAGAGCTACGGCCAGCGCTACTTCGACAGCTGTGAGAGCTCCTGTGGCGTCATGGGGAGACGGGGACTCTCTGGGCAGGCTCCCGAGGGTGGGAAGAGGGGAGAAGCCAGCCAGCCCATAAACAATCGGTCCCCTTGTCTCTCCTGACGGGGATCCCGGAGCTGCTGTGCTGGGGCGTCTGCCTGAATACCGCCAAATTTCTGCAAAGGGGCGCTCATTAGCTCTAATGAACACACACGCTGGGTGTAGGTGGGAGAGGCTGCCCTCTGCAGGACAGATGCACGCTGTGCGGTTGTGTGTGGTAGACCCTACGCTGTTAGTAGCTAATGGAGATTCTCCGCAGGTAGGGCTTTTGCAGCAGGGGCTCCGAGTTCGGGGCAGATTAAGACTAAGAGCGGGGGTGTCGAGTCCGGTGAAGATTTTAGCCTCTCCCCAGAGAGTCAGTTGCTTCCAACTAGGGGATTCCCCATAGTTATGCCCTGACTTTGACTGGAAATCCAGTCCCCAGGGAGTCATCGTTATGTTTAAGAGTCAACACGCCAATGATCTGAATAGGGGCAGAGCTATCGACGCAGGCTGCCTGCAGACTCAGGAAGTCGCCGTAACCGTCGGAGCATTTCTTTGCAGCCATAGGGGTCACAGCTTAGTCCCCCTCCCCTCCCACAAAGGGCTGAGTCCCTCCGGATCGAAATATGTGTGTGTGTGTGTGTGTGTGTGTGTGTGTGTGTGTGTGTGTGTGTGCGCGCGCGCCATGGGACTGACCTCTCCCCTTTCTCTGCTTACAGGGCACAGGCTCACCAGAGAGACCCTCTTGACAAAGCCCAGCACCAACCTCTTCCTGGTCACCGACTGCATGGAGCACGCGCTGACATCCCGCCACCCCCGCACCCGCTACTCCGGGGGATGGGACGCCCAGTTCTTCTATATCCCCCTCTCCTACCTGCCCACGGCCTTGGCGGACTGGGTGCTGACCTGGACTTGGCCCCGCCCAGCCCAGGCCGTGTAAGTGGGGGGAGGACAAACAGGAGGCACCTAAGGGGGCATCGCAGGGGGCGGAAGAGGCAGAAGCTGGGAAATCCAGCAGGGGCTCGGGTGCAAAGAGCAGCTTTGCCCGTCTGCACCGGGGTGGGGGGTGGGGGGGGGCGTTTGGCACTGGAATCGGTGCCAACCCCACCCACCCCACACAGTGCAGACGAGCACAGCTCCCGGCAGCGCCTTCTTGAACGGGGACTGGATCCTTCTGTCCAATTGTTAAGGGCCAGCTCGCTTCCCAGCCAGTTTGCTTCCGGGGCCTGTTTGCTGCCCCGCCTGCCTGCCTCCACCTGTCGTCTCTTGCCTTAGATTGGAGGCTCCTTGGGGCAGGGCGTGTCTCTTTGTTTGGTGTTCGTACAGCACCTAGCACTGGGGAGGGGGGGAGCTGGTCCCTGACTGAGCCCCCTGGCGGGAGGGCAGGGGGTGCTACCGTCATACACCGAATAAAGAAATATTTCCCATTGATTTACTCCCTCCCTTGGCTCTTTGGTTCCTTGTTTGGATGGGAGCATTTGCTGCATTGGAATAATACCGAGCTTGTCTCACCCCTGGATCTCAAAGCACCGTACAAAGGAGGGCTGGGGCAGGATCCCCTTTTTACAGATGGGGAAACTGAGGCACGGGGGGGGAAGAGACTTGCCCAAGGCCATCCAGCAGGCCAGTGGCCGAGCCGGGAATAGAATGCAGCCCTCCCAAGCCCCAGTCCAGCACTCTAGCCAGTAGGCCGCGCTGCCTCCCATTTTACACAGTGACACTTTGTGAGCCCAGGTCCAAAGGGGCTCCCCCAACAACGCAGCCCCCCCCACTCCGGGGCTCAGTCTGCGTCCCCGAGAGCATGAGCAGCGTCGCGAACAGCTGGGACTCGAGCTCCGTCCGCGGGGGCAACGGCAGCCCCCTCGCCCCAGCTGCAAGGTGGGCTCTGCCTCCAGGGGGCTGGACCAATGTGCATAGTGTGTGTGCGGGTGTAGCATGACCCGAAGTTATTGTAACTTGAGGATTAACAGGTTCTTGTCCCACAATTAGGCCCAGTCAGATTATTGTAAACGTATTATATAATTTTGGGAACCCCGATGTGCACGGGCACAACACTCAGACTATAGGAACTCTCTCTCTCTATATATACAAAGACATCTATTTATTAATAATTTAGCAGAGTTATACACACACACAAACTTAACAAGGCAAGTCGAGATAATACAGAAAGTACATTTGGACGTTCACACTTCCACCCTTATTTCTGATACTTAACCATGACTTTTTTTATCACCGTCATTGTCCTTATCTTCCCCGGCGGCCATCGCACTGGCCCCTCCCGAGGTCTACATCTCTTCAACCGCTCTGCTGCGTCTGGGATGTTGCTTTTATAGTCGGTTACGCTGCCGCTGCCATGAGGTCCTTATTTGTATTTCCTCCCCTTACGGGGTTTGTTTTTCTATCGGTTAGTCTATGTCTGATGTTACCCTATTAGCATACACGTCAATTTGCTGTCATGGTACCTTTGCGGTCGGACGTTCTGTCCGGAGCCTTTCGCATGCTGGTGTCAGCGATGTTCTGTGGGTGGCTGATGTCAGTATTCTGGACAAAATTCCCCCTCTGGCAGGCCACTTTCAGTTCCCTATAAGTTACTTACGTTTCTCTATAGGCCTCAAGCTTCACGCTATCTACTAAAGCCACATTTTCCAGGATAAAAGCCTGTAGGTTCCTTGCATTGCTACTAAATATAATAAAGCAGAATAACAAAGCAATGAATATAATACGGGGAAGTTGGCCCACTGGGCTACAGGTGCTGAGAACCAAAGTGGAAACCACTTCCAGCTGGGGGGCGGGCGACAGCTCCCCAGCACCGCTAGCTCCAGCACCTCGCTGCCTACGGTGCGCTGCAAAGAACCCACCCCCGTGCAATACGAGCTGCGATGCAAACTCCGGTTCAATGCAAACTCCCTCTGCAGAGGGCAAAAGGTTCCCTGCAGATCGCATGGGACTCCCCTCCCGCTCCCAGCCCCACGGCCAAGTCTCACACTCAGGGGAAGGGAGAGGCCTCTGCGTGATCCCCTGGGTATCGTAGTTCATTCAATCGTTCCGTTACTGCGCGACGTTCTGATGAACGTCGCACGGCGGGTCGCACAGGACCACCGGATGCTAAGCAGAGTTCAGTGGTAGGATGACAGAAGTATACGACTGAGCAGTATTCTGACGGGCTCAGCACGTGTAAGCCGGGGAACGGTGCCGCTCTTGGGGGGAACTTTCCTGGCTTATGCACGACCCCGGTGAGCTGGGCTGGCGAAAGGATCCGAGTCCTTGCTCCCACTCCCTTTACCCAGCAGTCTGCCTGACCTCAAGGGCTCCCCTTCCACTCTCCTGTGTGGCAGAGACCTCGTAACCCCGACAAGGCTGGGCCCAGGATTCCTGGGGGGCTCCACCCCCAACCTTGTCATGGTCACTCAGGGCAGGGGCTCGGATGTCCCCACTCCGGGGGGCTCTCTCTGCACTGGATGTTTCCCTGACCCACTGATCATTACACACAGTTCAAAGCAAATACAATTTATTAAACAGTAACCAATTTAAAAAAAAATAAGGACAATATGGGAAAGGTGAAAGGAAAACCCGTCACCCCACTCTGTGGCACGGGGACGTCACAACCAGCCGGCGCTGGGATGTCAAGGCAGTTCAGTCTGTTCCTCACACGGCCCAGGCCCCTGCCCAGGCCCCGGCTGTGCTGCAGGGATGCTGTGGGTCGGACACTTGCTTTGGCGGTGGCCACACGCCCTCTGGCTCTAGGTGGCAGGACCCTTCCCAGTGTAGCCCCCGCCCCGTCGGGGTTATGATCCCCTCCACAGCTGGCCTGCAGGGCCCCTTGGCTGGGGGCGTCTCCCTGCGCTGGGCCCACTGCCCAGGGTCCCCCCTCGATCTCCCCAGCTGCTCACCGCAACCGGCTCCGGACGGCTCCAGCCCCAGCTCCATTCTGCCTCAGCGCGGCTGCTGCTCTGCCTCCAGCTCCTGGACCCTGGGCTGCTTCTCTGGCCCCGGTTGCTGCAGCTCTGCTCCCAGCACAGGTCTGCTCCCTGGGCTGCTTCTGTGGCTCTGCTCCCAGCCCCGACCAGCGTCTTGGGCTGCCTCTCTGGTTCTCTCTGGCCGGCGCGGCCCTGCTCCCCGGCTCAGCTCGGACCCCTGCTCTCCCCTTAGCTCAGCCCCACTCTCTCCCAGGCAATTCCAGCTCAGACGGAGAACAGGACCCCCCTGACTCCCTCATTAGCCTGCCTGCCCTGTCAATCAGGCTGACCTGGAGCATTGGCCTCTCCCCATTGTTCCTGGGGACTGTCAGTCTCAGGGTCCTGATTTCCCATCGACCCTCCCCCTTTCTTCGGGACTGGGAGCTAGCCAACCAAAACCCCCTCACTGGGTTTTAGTAAGGGGCCAACAGTCCCTGTACACATGCATTAGGTATCTAAGTAAGCAGGGCTGAAACGCAATACCTGCAGGCTGAGGCCGGTAAGATACCAGCTTAGCCAGACTAGGCCAGAAGCCTGAGAAATGCTTGACATGAGTAAGAGACCAAAGAATGAGCCGATGCCACGAAATGACAGGAAGAGGAGTGCTAACGGGGGTGGTGAGGGGTATTGTATTGCATAAGGAACATAAGAACGGCCAGACTGGGTCAGACCAAAGGTCCATCTAGCCCAGTGTCCTGTCTTCTGACAATGGCCAATTGCCAGGTGCCCCGAAGGAAACGAACAGAAATAGGTTATCATCAAGTGATCCATCCCCGTTCGCTCATTCCCAGCTTCTGGCAAACAGCAGCTAGGGACACCATCCCTGTCCATCCTGGCTAATAGCCATTGATGGACCTATCCTCCATGAACTTATCTAGTTCCTTTTTGAACCCTGTTATGGTCTTGGCCTTCAACATCCTCTGGTAAAGAGTTCCACAAACTGACTGTGTGTTGTGTGAAGAAAGACTTCCTTGTGTTTGTTTTAAACCTGCTGCCTGTTAATTTCATTAATTACCCTAGTTCTTGTGATATAAGGAGTAAATAACACTTCCTTATTTACTTTCTCCACACCAGTCATGATTTTATAGACCTCAATCATATCCCACCTTAGTCATCTTTTTCTTTTTCCCAAGCTGAAAAGTCCCAGTCTTACTAATCTCTCCTCATACAGCAGCCGTTCCATGCCCCTAATAATTTTTGTTGCCCTTTTCCGAACCTTTTCTAATTCCAATATATCTTTTTTGAGATGGGGCGACCACATCTGCACGCCGTATTCAAGATGTGGGCGTACCATGGATTTATATAGAGGCAATCTGATATTTTCTGTCTTATTATCTATCCCTTTCTTAATGATTCCCAATATTCTGTTTGCTTTTTTGACGCCGCTGCACATGGAGTGGATGTTTTCAGAGCACTCTCCACAGTGACTCCAAGATCTCTTCCTTGAGTGGTAACAGCTAATTTAGACCCCATCATTTTATATGTATAGTTGGGATTCTGTTTTCCAATGGGAATTACTTTGCATTTATCAACACTGAATTTCATCTGCCATTTTGTTGCCCAGTCACCCAGTTTTGAGAGATCCTTTTGTAGATCTTCACAGTCTGCCTGGAACTTAACTGTCTTGAGTAGTTTTGTATCAGCTGCAAATTTTGCCACTACACTGTTTACCCCTTTTCCCAGATTCTTTATGAATATGTTAAATAGGACTGGACCCAGTACAGACCCCTGTGGGACACCACTATTTACCTCTCTCCATTCTGAAAACTGATCATTTATTCCTACCCGTTGTTGCCTATCTTTTAACCAGTTACCGATCCATGAGAGAACCTTCCCTCTTATCCCATGGCAGCTTACTTTGCTTCAAAGCCTTTGGTGAGGGACCTTGTCAAAGGCTTTCTGAAAATCTAAGTACACTATGTCCACTGGATCCCCTTTGTCCACATGCTTGTTGACCCCCTCAAAGAGGCATGATTTCCCTTATAAAAACCATGTGGACTCTTCCCCAACAAATTGTGTTCATCTGTGTGTCTGACACTTCTATTTTTTACTCAACCAGTTTGCCCGGTACTGAAGTCAGGCCTGTAATTGCCGGGATCACCTCTGGAGCCCTTTTTAAAAATTGGTGTCACATTAACTATCCTTCAGTCATCTGGTACAGAAGCTGATTTAAAGGATAGGTTACAGACTACAGTGAGTAGTTCTGCAATTTTACATTTGAGTTCCTTCAGAACTCTTGGGTGAATCCCATCTGGTCCTGGTCAGGGCCGGCTCCAGGCACCAGCGAAGGAAGCAGGTGCTTGGGGCGGCCAATACGAAGGGGCGGCACTCCGTCCGGTATTGGGGCGGCACGTCCGGGTCTTCTGCGGGAATTCAGCGGCGGGTCCCTCAGTCCCTCTCTTCCTCTTTGAGCTGCCGCTGAAGTGCCGCCGAAGAGGAAGAGAGGGAGTGAAAGGACCCGCCGGCAAAGTGCTGCTGAAGAATGGAACGGCGCGATTGAGCTGCCGCCGAAGTGCCGCTGATCGACTTTTTTTTTTTTTTTTTTTTTTTGCGCTTGGGGCGGCAGAAAACCTGGAGCCAGGCCTGGTGACTTGTTACTGTTTAGTTTATCAATTTGTTCCAAAACGTCTTCTAATGACACCGCAATCTGAGACAGATCCTCTGATGTGTCACCTAAAAAGAATGGCTCAGGTTTGAGAATCTCCCTCACATCCTCAGCCATGAAGACCGATGCAAAGAATTCATTTAGTTTCTCTGCAATGGCCTTATCATCCTTGAGTGCTCCTTTAGCATCTCGATTGGCCAGTGGCCCCACTGGTTGTTTAGCAGGCTTCCTGCTTCTGATGTACTTAAAAAAATAATTGCTATTACTTTTTGAGTCTTTGGCTAGATGTTTCAAATTCTTTTTTGGCCTTCCTAATTATATTTTTACACTTCATTTGACAGAGTTTATGCTCCTTTCTATTTTCCTCACTAGGATTTAACTTCCACTTTTTAAAGGAGTTTCTATTGCAAAAAATGAACTCATCGTGCGTAACTGCCAAACGACCTATAAAAAACAGGGGATCCCCCTATTCTGGGGGGACACAGTGCGAATAAGGAACAAGCGGATGGGTGCCGTCACACACATGTGCAGAGTGTCGGTGTAGCCGGCAGCACAAGATAAAAGAGGACTCCCAGACTGGGTAAAATGAATTCTTGACGGGGAAACTCCAGCAGGAACTGCCCCGTTCCTGAGGATCAATGGGCCGGTGTGACGGTGCTGCCCGTGGGAGCCAGCTGAGGTCACTCAATCAGGGTGAACTGCAAACAAAACGGGGCAGACAAACCCCAAACGCTGGTGGATATTCCAATACTTAGATTTTCCAAGCCAGCACAAAACAACGTCTATATTACCATACAGGTTACTCAGAAGTCCTAACAACGCAGTTCCCTCAAAGTGCCCAGCCTCTGGCCTCCGTCCAGACACACCTGTCAGATATGATGATGATTACTGAGAATCTTATCTCATCATATAAAAGAAAAGGTTCTTCCAATCCCAAAGGATCAGCCACATACCCAGGTCCAATTGTAATTTAGATCTTACCCAAAATACACGCTTAGAGCCAATTCTTATTAACTAAGCTAAAATTTATTAAAAAAGAAAAGAGAGAGAGTGTTGGTTAGAAGATCAATATACAGACAGAGTTGAATTCAATTCTGGAGGTTCAGATACATAGCAGAGTTGAGCTTGTAGTTGCCAAAAGTCCTTTTAGAAATAGTCCAGAGGTTATAGTCCAATGTCCATGCTCAGGGGTGACTCCAGTCAGTGACTGGGGATCTCAATCCTTATGGCTTAAGGTTCCCCCCTCTTGAAACCCAAAGCAGATCTGAGATGAAGTAGGATCGTGTCCCAGGGTTCTTATACATTTCCAGCAGCCTTTCGGCCTGAGAACGCAATAAGCTTACCTCTCCTTCTCCCAAACATCCTGGCAATTAGCACAGGGTAATTTATCCATTAAACAGTTCAGCTACAGGTTACCACAACCTTCAAAGAGACATAGAGACAATAATACTATTTCCCTCAAGTATCATCATAATTAAAGTTATAGCAATAGACAAGACTTGTTTGCTTACATCACAAAACCTGAGCAAACATCTCCCCTTGAGATCTCTAACAATGCAGACTTACATTTCAAAGCTCTATTCATTTACCTATCTTCCTAACCAGTCTCTACAGGTCAGCCATGGGTCAGGTCAGTCTGTGAGTTAATTAACTCTTTCTGGCCCTGTCACCTTCCACTGAGATATTATATTACACTCATAGCGTCACAGCCGGGCAGCCATCGGACTCTGAGAGTATCCCTGAGGAGGTGAGTACTGTATTCGTAACTTGGGCATGGGGCTTGCTAGGATTCCTATACGCTTGGGGAAGCAGAACCTTAACTGTAACTTGAATAAAAGTGATAACACAGACTAGCCGAGGGGCCGGCAACCTTTCAGAAGTGGGGTGCCGAGTCTTCATTTATTCACTCTCATTTAAGGTTTCGCGTGCCAGTCATACATTTGAACGTTTTTAGAAGGTCCCTTTCTATAAGTCTATAATATAGAACTAAACTATTGTTGAAGCAGCAAAGAATCCTGTGGCACCTTATAGACTAACAGAGGTTTTGCAGCATGAGCTTTCGTGGGTGAATACCCACTTCTTCGGATGCAAGACCACGAAAGCTCATGCTGCAAAACCTCTGTTAGTCTATAAGGTGCCACAGGATTCTTTGCTGCTTTTACAGATCCAGACTAACACGGCTACCCCTCTGATACTTAAACTATTGTTGTCTGTCAAGTAAATAAGGTTTTAAAAATGCTTAAGAAGTTTCATTTAAAATTAAATTAAAATGCAGAGCCCCCCGGACCGGTGGCCAGGACCCGGGCAGTGTGAGTACCACTGAAAATCAGCTTGCGGGCCGCCTTCGGCACGCGTGCCATAGGTTGCCTCCCCCTGGACTAGCCCATAGAGCTGTGAATGTCTGTGTGGTCCCTACCCGTGGTCTTTGGGAGTTCCTAGGGGCTCTAAATGTGACGTGAGTAGCAGAGGGGACTTTCACGCTGAGGCGCTCGCAGCCGTAGCCACCCGAGCCGAACCCAGGCTGGCGTAAAGACACCATCACTTTAACGAAAATAAACGGCTGAAGCAGGAAATGGCAGAGAACCAGGGTGGGGAGGCGCCTCCCGCCGGCAGTTTACACTGGGTGAAATCTGGAGTGACTCTGGAGCTCAGACAGAAACTGGGGTAACCTAGGAGGAAACGCAGCCTGCTTCTCTCCAAAGGGAGGCGGCTGGGAGGGAGGGTTGGGAGGGACATACGCCCGCCCTGGGGCTGCAGGGAAGGCGAAAGCTTTCATTCTGCAGCCAGCAATGTCTCCCTGGGTGCCCGCCTTGCTCCAGCGTGGGAGGGGCGGTGAATGCGCTCTGTCTCCCTGACCCACGGGCCGTTGGGCTCTGCCCCCGACCCTGGCAGGCCTCGGAGAAGGCAGGGCACTGGGCCTGGCCCCCCCCATCCCGGAGCCGGGAAAGCTGAGATTTGCTAGAGTGCAGGAGGGTTAATTATTTCCCTGCAGATAGCAGAGGCTGCAGGCCCAGCGTGGGGGAGGGGGTTCGTTTGCTCCCCGATCCTGACCCTCATGCAGCCCACACGCCCCAGCCCCACAGAACTGGCCAAGAGAGGGGGGGGCGGCTGATGCGGGCGAGGAGCTGTGGCCGGGCTAACGTCACTCCTGCTTCAGGGCACGAGCCTCTAACTGGGGGGGTCAGGAAGAAACGGTCCCGGAGCTGCCAGTGGGATTCCTAGGGGCGGATCTGGCGTAGGTCCCTTCAGTCGGGAATCTGTCCCAGCCCCCAGCCCCATTTGGGTCCCCTCTCCGTGGCCTGGAGGAAGCAGCCGGCACAAGGATATCAGAACTGGGGGGCTCCTGTGTCGGGTCCTGGTGGGATCTTTCCTGGGTGACTCCCAGGGCTTTGCCACACAGTAACGAGGCCAGCGCCAGCCCAGGAAATACCATCGATTGCCAGTCTCAGGCCGCCCGGGCCCACCTCTGGGGCCCTGGGGCGGCCGGTGGGTTCGGAGCTGGAAGGGGCAGGCAAGAAATGCAGCACCGCTTCCCCCCCAGGCTGGAACCAGTCCCGTTAAATCACAGGCAGGACTTTGCCCCCGAGACACTCCACTTTGCATGCGCTCCCTGCCTCCAGCCGGGCCCCAGCCTCCTGCCCAGGCCCCCTGCATCCCCAGGGGAGGTGTTTGTCCTTTGCCAATCGCCAGGCTCTTCCTGTCTGATTTCCAAAGTCACCAGTTCCCCAGAGCACAGGGGGAGCTGGAATCCAAGGCAAGCGGGGACCTGGCTTGCAGGTAAACTTTCCCCCTCCTGTTGGCTTTTAAACAACCCCCTCCTGGATCCTGGACAGCCCCCGGGAGTGAGACTCAGTTTCCCGCTGTCACCCCTGCCCTGGGGATTTTTTCCCCCTTGCCCTCGTTGGTGCCATTTTCTTCCCGTCACTTTCCTTTGGGTTTAGCTGGCGTATTTTCCAGCACTGGACCAGAGGGGCAATTCAAAGCCAGGCCCTTACCGGCCCCAGGCGGGCACGAGCGTGCCAGGTCTCCGAGCAACCGATCAGATCGGGCCTTTCTCCAGCCAGGGCCGGCTCCAGGCACCAGCTGACCAAGCAGGTGCTTGGGGCGGCCACCCGGGAGAGGGGCGGCACGTCCAGCGATTCGGCGGCAATTCGGCGGGGGGCCCCTCCCTCCCGCTCGGAGCGAAGGCCCTCCCGCCGAATTGCCGCCGCAGATCGCGATCGCGATGGCGGTCGCGGCTTTTTTTTTTTTTTTTTTTTTTTTTTTTTTGCTGCCTGGGGCAGCACAAACCCTGGAGCCGGCGCTGTCTCCAGCTGCCAGGCGTCTCTCACTGTGCTTTACTCTCTCCCTTTTGGGTGTGTCTGCCTGGTTCGGCCCTCCAGGAAATGGGTTTCCCAGCAGCTACAGCCCATCTCAACTAATCCCCCCTCCCGCCCCCGCCCCCACCAAAGGACAAGCAGTAGCATGTTTTATGCCATCTAAAAATACCGTCAGATGGGGTTTCTCTATTGCTAAAGGGAGATGGTTGAACGGACAGCCTGGCTTATCCCTTTGCATTCCAAAGGCTTGCACTGATTCATCCCTTTTTTCCCTCCCCGTCTCTTTAATAAATAGTTAAGATTCCTAACGGGGTCTTTGCGGCTGAGAACCCCCAACTCACATTGACTGTTCAGTGCTGTTCCGCCGCAGGGTCACGTTGACAGCTGGGGCGGTTTTCCTCCGTCGACGTTCAAACAAGCCGTCCCCCCCCGTGGCCCTCGGATTATTTTGTCTGCAGCCAGAGTCCGCCTGTGAGGATGTGGCTGTACCTGGCCGCCCTGCTGGGCCTGTACTTCCTGCGCCGATGGTACCGGGAGCGGCAGAGCCTCGAGGGCCTCCCGGAGAAATACGTCCTGGTCACCGGCTGCGACTCCGGCTTCGGGAACCTGCTGGCCAAGCAGCTGGACCTGCGGGGCCTGCGGGTGCTGGCGGCTTGCCTCACCCAGCAGGGCGCGGAGCAGCTGAGGAAGGCGACGTCGGCGCGGCTGCAAACGGTGATCCTGGACGTCACCCGTACCGACAGCATCGCCGCGGCCACCGCCTGGGTGAAGGAACAAGTGGGGGACAAAGGTGGGGCTTGGACGAGATGCTGGTGGCTATTGCACGGGGCTGGGGTCCGTGTCCTGCCCCCTCGGCCTGAGGTCTCAGGAGCCTCGAGCCTGCGTTAATGTCCTGCCCATCCTTCGCCCGGGGCCGCAACGGGGCAGTGGCTGGCACAATCCCCATGTTTCAAAAGACGATGGTCGTGCTGGCAAAGTGCATCCTCATGGGGGCGGGTTTTTCCCTGCCAGAGCTGGGTGGGGAATTTCCCGCCGTCCCCCCAACCTCCCCGAGGGAGACGGGCAGGTCTGGGCACAGCGACAGGCCAGACGGGCTTGCAGAGCTTGTGTTCTGCTCAGCTGGGGGTGGGGGGCAGCCCCATGTGTCCCAGCTTTGCTGCCCTTTGCTACCTGCCCCCCCCACCTCGTTCCCTGCCCCCCCCCAGTATCACAGCGAGGCAGGCGGCCGTGCTGGGACTGAGAAGCTGGTCACGTCGGCCTGGCCCCGGAGACCAACGACCGGAGCAGCCCCGGGGTTCTGTTGCAGGGCCCCCCAGGAGAGGGCAGGAGGGGACATAGGGCCTGATTCTCTGAGCACCTGGGCCGGGCGGGGGGGGGACGGGACTGGGAGACGAGCCACCCCCCAACCCTTCCTGTCCCCTCTGCCCAGGGCTCTGGGGCCTCGTGAACAACGCAGGGATCGCCAATCCCGTGGCCCTCAACCAGTGGCTGACCAAGGACGACTTCGTCAAGGTGCTGAACGTGAACCTGATCGGTCTGATCGAGGTGACCCTCAGCTTCCTGCCCCTGGTGAAGCGAGCCAGGGGCCGGGTCGTCAACGTGGCCAGCACGATGGGCCGGCTGGCCATGATCGGAGGGGGCTACTGCGTGGCCAAGTACGGGGTGGAGGCGTTCTCCGACAGCCTCCGGTGAGAGCCAGGAATAGCCGCGTCCACCGTCGTGTCCTCACCAGGGACGGGTTTGGCCCAAGGACCTCGGTGCTCCGGGAAGGTCGGCAAAGCTCTGCCTACCTAGAGCAACCCCTACTGGTCTCCAAACTCCCCCCCGCGCACACGGTGCGTCTGGGACCTCCCCCCATAACCCGACACTCCCCCGTCTCTGCCCCCACAGGCACCTTCCCTCACTCCCTTTGCATCCAGCCTTATCAACTCCGAGGGGAGGGGGGTTGTCCTGTGCCACGGCGGGGGCTTCCGTAGTCACGTCGTCGTTCCGTTCCAGGCGGGAGCTCCTTCCTTTCGGGGTCAAGGTCTGCATCATAGAGCCGGGCGCCTTCGGGACGCAGATCATAAATACCCAGATCATGAAGGACATGCTGCAGGAGGTGTGGGGCCGGGTCCCCGCCGAGATCAAAGAGTCGTACGGGCAGCGCTACTTCGACACCTGTGAGTCCCAGGGGGTGACCGGGCCGGGGCTGGATGCTCCTGCGGGGGGATTGTAGCCGGATGAGGGCGGGGAATAAACTGAGCCCCGCTGGTGCCTGCTGTGCTGCGGACGGGGTGGGGCTGGTCCTTTCTATTCCAAAGCCCGTGGGGCTCTTCTCCGAAGCCCCCACTGGGCCCCACGGCTTTGAATACGCGGCCAGTGGCGGAGGAAGGGCTGCACGCCGGTTTCCCAGGGCCAGGCTCATCCTCGCAGGGACCGGCTCCTCCCTCGTGCGCTGCCACGCACCAGGTGCAACGCGGGATCCCGCGCTGATCTGGTAGCAATCCGGTGGCGCCCCATAGCGCCTAAGTCCCGGGATCTTAGGGGGGGAGGGATAGCTCAGTGGTTTGAGCATTGGCCTGCTAAAGCCAGGGTTGTGAGTGCAATCCTTGAGGGGGCCATTTAGGGAACTGGGGTAAAAAAGTGTCTGGGGATTGGTCCTGCTTTGAGCAGGGGGTTGGACTAGATACCTCCTGAGGTCCCTTCCAACCCTGATAGTCTATGATTCTATGATCTATTCCTGCTTTGACGGTGGGCGTGTACACGCACGCGCTGGCCGGTGGCTCGAACCACCGTTTCCCCTTCGTTCGGCTCCGGTTTCGAAGCAGGAAGGTCTGATGTCAGTCTCTGCCGCCCCTCTGAAGCTGGGGGTGGGACTCGCACGCTCCCTTCTCGTCAGTCTGCCCCACCCCGGGCCTGACTTCGGCCTCGTTTGTATTTCCACACGCAGATTATGAGCAATTCCTACAGCTCTTATCCACAGCCAGCCCCAACCTCTTCCTGGTCACCGACTGCATGGAGCACGCGCTGACGGCACGCCACCCCCGCACGCGCTACTCCGGGGGCTGGGACGCTAAGCTGTATTACCTCCCGGTCTCCTACTTGCCAGCCTGGTGCCAAGACTTCCTGCTGACTCGCCAGCAGCCCAAACCAGCCCAGGGCATCTAGGGGGCGTGGGCGGTGAAGCCACCCGGGGGGGCCTGCACGGGGGAGATATTACGGTTAAGACGGCAGCAGCATCTCGCCGTCTATCTTACTAGCTTCTGGGGTGCAGCGCGTTGCTTGTTTCAAAGCCAGCGGGGTGGGACTGATCCGGTGTCGTACTCTGGTTAATGGAAAGAGCCAGGGAGGGTGAGATGTTGGGGGGGGTGGGGGGGATCTGCTGCCTTCGCAGACCAGCTTCCGCTGTGTCTTGCTCATTTTCTGCTTCACTGGAATGCAAGGGGCTTCCCCAGCGGGGAGATCCCTGCCGAAGGGGCCCCGGGTGTATGAATCGAAGGGAGGCATAGGAGCGGTCGGGTGGTTACGGCACTGCGGCGGGATTCAGGGGAGCTGGGTGCCATTCCTGACTTTGCCACAGACTCACTGCGCCAATCATTTGCCGTGCCTCGGTTTCCCCATCTGTAGAATGCAGCCAGTACATCTTCCTGGGTTTAAACTGTGAGCTCTTTGGGGCAGGGACTGTCTCTCACGCTGCGTCTGTGCATCACCCAGCACAACGGGCCCCTGATCCTGGTGAGGGCCTCCAGATCCTACCACAATACTCGAAACAATCAATCGAATTGCATTGAACTCTAGTAAAATCACTGGTTTCAGGCTAGGGCATGGCATTAGTAGAGGCCTCTCTGGTTTTTTTTGTTTATGCGCAAAGCCAATAAATTGTTGCAAAAACATTCTGGTCACGTCAGCTTTTCCAATCCAAAAAAGAACAGGACGGGGTCCGTACCAGCTCCGATACAGACGTCGGCCTTCAGAAATCTGTCACGCCAGGACAGGCCAACGCGCCGGGGCGCCGCTTAACGCTTCCTTCCAGCATTAGTATTCGTTCCCTCCTGGTTTGTGGCTGGGGGCGAGTCTCTGCTTGCAAATGCCACCAGGTTTCTGGGTACGTCTCTTTTTTTCCTTCTTCCCTGTACAACTCCCACTTGCTAGGTCAGCTTTTCCGATAGAGCAGTGGTAGCTCCCGAAAAGTGGGTGGGTCATCGGTGCCCAAACCATGGCCCCGCCTCATGCCGTGCCTTTCCCCGAGGCTCCGCCCCCACGCTGCCCCGCCCCGCGCCTTTCCCCAAGGCTCCGCCCCCACGCTGCCCCGCCCCACCCCTGCACCGCGCCTTTCCCCGAGGCTCCGCCCCCACGCTGCCCCACCCCACCGAGGCCCCACCCCTGCACCGCCTCTTCCCCCAAGGCCCCAGCCCCCCACTTGCCCCGCTCCCTTCCCCTTACGGCCGATAAAAAGTGATGGGGGCCATGGCCCCCTGGTCCCCCCCGTTCCGGTGCCCCTGACTCCACCATTTACATTAGTTAAACCTGCAAGTGATCCGTGCCCCACGCTGCAGAGGAAGGTGACACTGGCTTTGTGACCCCCGGTAGCCGGCACCCCAGTGACGCTGCTCTCTGGGACCAACACCCTGGCACCCAGTGTGGGCCAACGCCGGGGTCGGGGACCCTCCCGAATGAGAAAGATGGCAAGGAACGCACATGTCGCCTTCTCCCTGGGGCACGCCCCCGAGGGACGTGACGACGAGCACCAGGCACTGGGCTCCGTGCAGGGTCTGGCAGGTGAAATTCTCTCTCTGGGGCTTATTTGGGTCTCATCCCCGCACAGTAGCACCTTGAACACCCTTAGTCCTCACAGCGCCCCCTGTGATGCAGGCGGGGCTGTTATCCCTACAGGGGAAACTGAGGCACAGAAGGACGAGGGCCCAGATCCTTCTAGGTATTTAGGTGCCCCAGTCCACCGCTTAGGAGCCACTGACACTTCCTAAGCTGCCGCCGACCTCCATAGGTGCCTAAATCCCCACGGCACGTGCGTTCCTGCCGGCCAGCATTTATAAAGCGCTGACGCCGCCCGACAGCAAAGGGGCGGCCCGGAGCCCTCGCGGAAGGATTCCCAGACTCGGTGGGCAATGCCTATTTCGCCAGCAGCCCCGATCCCACCGCCTGTTACCCGCCAGCCCCTCCGCCAGGAGGAGCGGGGTTCAGAGCTGCAGCGAGGGGACGGGGGAGAAATGGGGATGGGTGGTACGGGAAGGGCTGGGGACTCTGGTAAGGGGCAAGGGGTGGGCACTGGGCATAGGGCCAGGGAGGTGAGTGATTGGGAGTTCTGGGGAGAACAGGGGCCTGGGTACCGTCGGCTTCACGTTCTCCCCTCCCAGGAGTGGCGGAGGTCAGACCCGGGAGGTTCCTGTCCTGCCCTGCTCAGCACTGGTGAGTCCCGTGCCCTGTTCGGGTCTCTTTAGCCGGGGGAACAGAAACCCACGGGGGCGCCTGGGAGCGGCCTGCAGATCTGCTCAGGCCTGGCCCAAAGAGGACGGGGCTCGGTTGTTCTCCATGGCCACGGACGGCAGGACAAGAGACACGGGGCTCAGTTCGCAGCCTGGGAGATTTGGGGCCGCGTGACGGGGCGGACTCACCCCTGGAGCACCCCCGGATGCCAGCCTCTCTGGTGTGCCAGTGGGCTGCTTCGCCCGTGACCTGGGATCAGCCCACCCCTCCTGGGGTAACAACCGCCCTGGGAAAGCCCCCCCCCCCGCCAACAAAGAAATCGCAACGCAAAAGACCCTTCTGCTCCCTTTGGGGCGACTCCTTGGTTCGGCCTGCAGCCCCCACCCTGGGCTCCGTGGTTCTTACGCTGGGCTTGGCCGCCCCGCCCTGGGGGCTGGCAGAGGACCCCGGCCCACCCTCTGCTCTGGGTCCCAGCCCAGGGACCCTGTATGGCGTGACTAGCTCCGCTCCTGCAGACGCACCCCACCTCTGGGCTCTGCTCCCCCACGACCTGGGCTGAACTCGGCCAGTTCTCCGGGTCTGCCCGGGTTAAGCCCTGGCCCAGGTGACCAAGGGAGGCCGGGGGCGGTTTTTAAGAACAAGGGGGACACATACCTGTCGGGTGGGAACTTGGCCCTGCCTCCGTGCAGGGGGACGAGTCGCTGTCACTGATTTCAGTGACTTGATGCACCCCTGAGTGTGTCCCCGGAGGCCCGGCTGCGTCCCTCGTAACAGCTCGTGTCTAACCGGCCTGTCTGGATCCGAGACCCCCAGAACGCCCAGCCAGCCAGCCTCCGTCTCTGGGGCACAAATCCAAGGCGTTCCTGGCACGCTGGTGGCTACCGGATTGCTACGTCTCGGGCCGGGGTGGCTGGCTCAACCCCACGGCTTTAAAAGACCCTGGTTTTGTGGCGCGTGTGGAAGCGAAACCGTCTCAGGATCCAAACCGAAACGAACAAACAGCCCAGAACAACTGTCAGCACAGCACCCGGAGGGGAAAACCCAGGGTGCGGTCCCAGCCGGGCAGCACCAAAGCAAGCAAACCCAAGCCGTGTCCTCCTCCGCCTCGTGTTCTAATCCAGTCCCAAGGCGCCCACGCCTGGGGCTGGCTAATGACCCCCTCGCCCAAAGGGAAATCCGAGGCTGACCGCGCCAGGAGAGGACTGAACCCGGTTCTTGTTTAGCGGGAGGGAACTGTTCTAAACGGGCGAGCCGGGCGCGCATTGCTCCGGCTGTCTGGGAAAAGGCCAGAGACCCCCTAACGAAACGAACACGCAGCGGCCTGGCTTCGGGAGCCGAGCCAAAGAACCCCCTTACCAGGCAGCAGTCTATTTTTTTTAAAGTCCCCCCCGGAGGAATTGAACTCAGCTGTGAAGGTGCCACATGAAATCTCCCCATGACTAGAGGTTACGTGAGCGACCACCTCCCGTATGGGCCCATCCTGCCCAGCCCCGGGCGCAGCTGGCCCCACTCCAGTGTCGCTCTAGATCCTCGCTGGCTGGTTGGGATCGAGGAACCAGTCACCCCCCACCAATTGCCGGTGGATTCTCTTTGGTAACGTTCCCCCCCCCAGGAGCCTTTTAGCTGGGTCCCAACCTGGGGAAAGGAGAGAAGCCGACTGGACTGAAGGTTGCAGCGTGCCAGGCCCAGCTCCTGTCAGGGGCCAGTTAGAATGAGAGAAGATCAGGGTTGGAAGGGACCTCAGGAGGTATCTAGTCCAACCCCCTGCTCAAAGCAGGACCTAATCCCAACTAAATCATCCCAGCCAGGGCTTTGTCAAGCCTGACCTTCAAAACCTCTAAGGATGGAGATTCCACCACCGCCCTAGGTAACCCATTCCAGTGCTTCACCACCCTCCTAGTGAAATAGTGTTTCCTAATATCCAACCTAAACCTCCCCCACTGCAACTTGAGACCATTGCTCCTTGTTCTGTCATCTGCCACCACTGAGAACAGTCTAGATCCATCCTCTTTGGAACCCCCTTTCAGGTAGTTGAAAGCAGCTATCAAATCCCCCCTCACTCTTCTCTTCTGCAGACTAAACAATCCCAGTTCCCTCAGCCTCTCCTCGTAAGTCAGCATCGTGGCACTCCGGTTCCCAGGGAATGGTCATGTTCCCCCCAGGGGACTTTGCAGGGTGACTGGTCCAGCAGCCGTAATTCCAGCCAATGGGGCAGGTGTCCCCCAGGTTGGAGGGGGAGTTGGCACCGGGCGGGGAGGCCGCAGGGAGGCTGGCGCTGCCCCCAGGTCGGAGGGGGAGTTGGCACCGGGCGGGGAGGCCGCAGGGAGGCTGGTGCTGCCCCCAGGTCGGAGGGGGAGTTGGCACCGGGCGGGGAGGCCCCAGGGAGTCTGGTGCTGCTGGCCGGAGAAGGCGCAGAAACATACAGGTGCTCAGGGCAGGAGCTGGGTTTTATTAGACGTCTGTGCGTCACCCCACGTGACGTCACGCAGAGGAGACCAGGGCCCCAGCGTGGCTTCTCCTGGAGGCAGCATGGGTTGGGACTCGGGAGAAGCGTGTGCCGTTCCCAGCTCTGCCACAGCGACCCTTGTGTGGCCTTGGCCACGTCATCGGAGCGCCTTGTGCCTCAGTTTCCCCTCTCTGGGAAGGGCACAGTACTTCTGTCCCTCCCGGGGGTGCGTGTGTGAGGCGAAGTCTGTTAATGACTGTGAGGCACTCAGAGGCTACAGTGACGGGGTGGGGTTGGGGAGGCACAAACGTCCCTCGCTCTGGAAGCGGTTGGGGGGTTTGAGGGGGATGGTTTGGAGCCAGTTTGCCCGGCGCGTGTCCCTGGGAATTAAGCAGAGGCGGAACTGTGCATTTGTGTCTATTGACTTGGTGCATATATTCTCTTGATACATTGGGTTCCTAATCAACAGAGCTATATCTGTGTGTGGGACACAAACCTGTTCAACCAATGCAATCATGCAACCAATGCAATCATCATTTGCCTGCTTGGTGCGAAGGTTGCGGCTCTCTCGAGGCATCTAGACAGACTTATGTGTAGTGCTGGGGAGGAGCCGGTGGTCATGGTACATGCAGGTACCAATGACATAGGGGAGGGTAGGAGAGACGTCCTGGAGGCCAAATTTAGGCTGCTAGGGAAGAGACTGAAATCCAGGACCTCTATGGTGGCATTCTCAGAAATGCTCCCAGTTCCAGCGCAGGGCCAGGGAGGCAGGCAGAGCTTCAGAGTCTCAATGCGTGGATGAGACGATGGTGTAGAGAGGAGGGGTTTAGATTCATTAGGAACTGGGGAAACTTTTGGGATGGGGGGAGCCTATACAGGAAGGATGGGCTCCACCTAAACCAAAGTGGAACCAGACTGCTGGCACTGAACATGAAAAAGGTTGTAGAGCAGTTTTTAAACTAGGAGATGGGGGAAAGCCGACTGCTGCAGAGGAGCGTGTGGAGCCTTCCAAGGGGAGCAGTGGGGGCAAAAGACATATCTGGCTTCAAGACTAAGCTTGATAAGTTTACGGAGGGGATGGTATGATGGGATAGCCTAATTTTGGCAATTAATTGATCTTTGGTTATTAGCAGGTAAATGTGCCCAATGGTCTGTGATGGGATGTTAGATGGGGTGGGATCTGAGTTACTACAGAGAACTTTTTCCTGGGTGCTGGCTGGTGAGTCTTGCCCACATGCTTAGGGTTTAACTGATCGCCATATTTGGGGTCGGGAAGGAATTTTCCTCCAGGGCAGATTGGCAGAGGCCCTGGAGGTTTTTCGCCTTCCTCTGCAGCGTGGGGCACGGGTCACTTGCTGGAGGATTCTCTGCACCGTGAGGTCTTTAAACCACGATTTGAGGACTTCAATAACTCAGGCATAGGTTAGGGGTTTGTTACAGGAGTGGGTGGATGAGATTCTGTGGCCTGCGTTGTGCAGGAGGTCGGACTAGGATGATCATAATGGTCCCTTCTGACCTTAAAGTCTATGAGTGGATCGGACAGAGACTTTTCTTAGAGGAGAGTCTATTGATAGAGATTCTCTAGGTTCTAGTCAGGAGGAGAGGATGGAAGAGGATAAAGTAGGGGCCAGATCAGACGAGAAACATTCTCATAAAAAAGAATCGGACACATCAGAAAAGGGCAGACAAATAAACAGTGACAAGTTTTTAAAGTGCTTGTACACAAATGCTAGACGTCTAAATAATAAGATGGGGGAACTAGAGAGCCTCGGGATAAAGGAGGATATTGATATAATAGGCATCACAGAAACCTGGTGGACTGAGGACAATCAATGGGACACAATCATTCCGGGATACAAAATATATCGGAAGGACAGAACAGGTCGTGCGGGGGGGGGGGGGGGGCCACTATATGTGAAAGAAAATGTAGAATCAAATGAAGTAAAAATCTTAAATGAATCCACATGTTCCATAGAATCTCTATGGATAGAAATTTCATGCTCTAATAAGAATATATCAGTAGGGATCTATTATCGACCACCTGATCAGGACAGTGATAGTGACGATGAAATGCTAAGGGAAATTAGAGAGGCTATCAAAATTAAAAACTCAATAATAGTGGGGGATTTCAATTATCCCCATATTGACTGGGTACATGTCACCTCAGGACGAAATGCAGAGACAAAATTTCTCGATACTTTAAATGACTGCTTCATGGAGCAGCTGGTACAGGAACCCACAAGGGGAGAGGCAACTCTCGATTTAGTCCTGAGTGGAGCGCAGGAGCTGGTCCAAGAGGTAACTATAACAGGACCGCTTGGAAATAGTGAAATTAATAGGCAGCAGGTTTAAAACAAATAAAAGGAAGCTCTTCACACAGCGCAGTCAACCTGTGGAACTCCTTGCCTGAGGAGGTTGTGAAGGCTAGGATTATAACAGGGTTTAAAAGAGAACTAGATAAATTCATGGTGGTTAAGTCCATTAATGGCTATTAGCCAGGATGGGTAAGGAATAGTGTCCCTAGCCTCTGTTTGTCAGAGGGTGGAGATGGACGGCAGGAGAGAGATCACTTGATCATTGCCTGTTAGGTTCGCTCCCTCTGGGGCACCTGGCATTGGCCACTGTCGGCAGACAGGATACTGGGCTAGATGGACCTTTGGTCTGACCCAGTGCGGCCGTTCTTATGTTCTTATCTTCCCTGACCCCTCTGATCCTATCCTCCCTGCTGTGTATTCTCTCCAATAGTCCTTTAACACGGAATAGACCCCGCCCTGCAGCTTCCCAAAACACCAGGCAGTCTCGGACTCTTTTTGAAAAGAAAAAGCCCAGGCTTGTGGTGTCTAAAGAGCTTGTGCGAGAAGCTGTCACAAGCAAAGAGTCCAGGGCTTTCCCACAAAGGTCAGTTACAGCTGGATTTCAGCCACTGAACCCAGGTGCCTCAGTTTCCCATCTGTAAAATGGAGACAATAGTTCATTTTTCCCATGCTTTGTCTGCTCTGCTTAGCAGGTCAGCTCTCCGGGGCAGGGTGCGACTCAGCGTCGGGGACCTGATCCTGGTCTGATAATAAGCAGCAGTGGGGACTACCCAGGGCTAAGCAATCAGGAACACCTTGGATTTGCCTTCCAGAGACAGATGCTGGCTGGCTGCGAGTTCTCGGGTCTCTGGATTTAGACAGGCTGCTTGCTTAAGCTAGACATGATGCAACTGGGTCTCCCGACCCAGGTATGGGGATGCACCAACGGACAGGGACGTCCCTCACACGGGCGCTGAGGAATTGGTTAGGAAGGAATCTGCGGGGTAAGTCATTCTCGGTGATGCCGGCCGGCAGGATCTGTTCTGGGCCGACTAGCGATTCGCTCCCGGCCTTGCCTGCAACGCCCAGCAGGGGATCCGTCCGGCGGCCAAACTGGTCTGGCCCTGGACCCGAGAAGAGGCCCAGCATGCAGTGGGTTGGTTTCATCAGAGGCTCTCGTATGGTGGATTTCAAACTGCTGCCTTCCCTCCAGATGGGCTGGCTTACCCTGCTGGGGTCGCCGGGGTGCGAGAGACCCTGGACACAGATCATGGAGATTTGGGGACGGGCAGATAGGAAACGGAGCTGAATACCAAGGACGGGCGGGTCCCGGACACAAGGAGCGGGGTGGTCTATGTCCGGGGAGCCGGGGAGGGGGTGGTGTTGTGCCGGGGGGGTGGAGGGATGGGGTTGGTTATTCCATCCCAGGACATGGAGAAGAGGTTGCACCGGTGAAGCGAACTGCAAGGAGCTCTGCTTTGATTCAACGTTTGTAATTAAGGACTGATTTGCATCATCTCAGCTGGGCGCCACGGGACAGGGGGGTCTCACCCCCCGCCGGGAATTCGGACCCCGTGTGTCAGCGACGCTCCTCCGGTCCGCTGCCCCCTGCCAAGAGTCTAACGCCACATCTTCCTCCTACACTTTTTGGGCCGGTACCGGGGAGGACCACGTCAGCACGATGTCGGCGAACCAGGTGGGCAGGTAACTCAGCGGGAGGAAGACCAGCTTGGCGTCCCAGCCGGCCGAGTAGCGGGTGCGGGGGTGACGGGCCGTCAGCGCGTGCTCCATGCAGCCGGTGACGACGGACAGGTCGGAGTTGCAGGATTTCTTCAGGTCGTGGGTGGCGCGGATAACTGCGCAGGCAAAAACAGAGAGTCAGGCCCCGCCGGGCTTAGCCGCGGCACCAGCCACACCCCGACTGAACGGGCCGGCCGAGAGGTCAAAGGGGAAGGACGGATTGTGAGCCCAGGCTGCGAAACGGCAGCGGCAGGACGGCCTAGTGGTTAGGGGCTCACCTGGGCTGCTGGAGACCTCGGTTCAATCCCTGCTCTGCCCCACGCAGCCGGGGTGAGCCTGGGTCAGTTGCTCTGTGCCGCCGTTCCCCGTGTGGGGCCTGATCCCGCCAGCGGAGCGGGTGATGCAAAGGGCCAGATCCTGGGCGAGACCGCGGGCCAGATTTGCAAAGGGCCGGCAGACGCCTCCGGAAGCAGGGCAGCGCCGCGTGGAATTTTCAAAAGCACCTCGGTGAATTCGGTGCCTAAGTCACCTGGGCACCCATGATCCTCCCACTAGACTCGTACCCTGCAGCGTTAGGCGCCTAAATACCTCTGTAAACCTGGCCCGCAGTGTCGCACCGGATTGGGCCCCTTGCATCACCCAAGGAAAGACGCACGCCGCTCCGTTTCCAGGCACGGAATGCGCAACCCGGAGACCCCCAGGGCTCATTCGTACTGAGGTCTCAAAGCCCGGGGCTAGGGGCTTAGGGAAGAATCCAGCCAATGAGACGCAGGGATCCAGCCAGCACTCCCTGGGTCTGAGCACCGCGGGAGCGTTGCTGACGCTGACGCCGGCACGCAGATCTGACCGCGGAGGGGAAATCTGTCCGTAGTCGCTGTCCAGCGTCAGGCACCGTCTCTGCACCCGGCTTTCGGACACTCCCCCCCGCCACCCCCCACGCCTCTCCACCTGACGGGGGTTTGGTTGATCAGCGGCTCGGCCTGAGCTCTGCTGCACTGACAAGAGCAGAAAAGCAAAATCCCCCAAGAGAGAAACAGCAGCTGCTCCCGATTCACCGGTGGAGAATCGTCCTGGCGCAGCGGGGGGGGGGTTATTACGCTCAGGAGATCAGCGTGGGAGCTCTGCTCCCGTGCAAGGGTCAGCAGCGTTCACAGACCGCGTGTGCGAATGGCACACCTGATCTCGGGGCACACGCAAGCACGGCCCAACCTCCCTGAACGGTGCATTAAATTGTGGCCACATTTAAGAAGGGGGGTTTCAATCCCGTTCAGCCAGCTGGGCTGAGCTAGCCGGATTGAAAAGAAAAACACCTGATTTCCTCGCTAGACAAGGCCCTAAGCAGGAACGAGGAGTCTGACCCCCCCATTGCCGTGCATCGCGTGGCATCATTTGCACTAGTGCAAAGTGTGTGTGCAATGCCACTCAGTCACAATGCACGGCAGCTGAGCATCGGCCCCAGCGCAGGGCCGGGGGCGAGAGAAGGGTGCGCTGGTGGGGAAGGGAATGGGGCGATGTACTCACAGGCGTTTAAGTAACTCTCCCCGTAACTCGCTTTGGTTTCCTCGGGGAGCCGCTCCCAGACGCGAGTGAAGTTCTCGATAACGAGCTGAGGGTTGGTAATTGCGGTGCTGAAGTAGCCTGGCTCGATCATACACACCTTCACCCCGAAAGGCAGCATCTCTCGCCTGAAACGGGACAAGCAGGATTAACCCGAGTGGGGCCAGCACCTTCCTGGCGGCTGGCCTGGTTCCCGAAGAGGTGAGATCCGAAACGTGCCTTTAACTAGCCCCGGTCTACACGTAGGTCTCGTATGTGGCCAGGTTTGGTGGCTTCTACAACCTGTGTGGACACAGTGATACTGGAATCAGGTTTGTCTACACTTGAAAGTTAATTTGGATTGAGGTAGATGCGAATTAAAAGCGCAGTCGTTATTCCAGAAAACCTCCATGGGTGGATTAGTCGCCCGAGCCCCGTCCCATATGGGAACAGCAATTCTCTGTTACCAGTATAACTGCACCTGTGCCAGGGAGGCTGGACCCTGTGAACTAGACCAGAGAGCGAAAGACGTCCCGCTTCTGGGTTTTATAAGGCCTCAGGGCCAATCCTCAGCTGGGGTCAGTCGGCAGAGCTTGCCTGATTTCCTCCATCCGAGGCTCTGTCCCTGGATGTTTCCCTGACTTAGAGCTGGCAATGGGCAGTCCTCGGGCCGTCCCAGGATATGAGGGAGACTTGTGGGGGAGGTCATCTCTTTCTTTGGCCCAACTTCCGTTGCGCGCGAGAAAAGCTTCCGAGCTTACGCAGAGTTCTTCTGAAGGGGCGTGTGAAACGACCAACAGACCCTCACACAGGCTGCCTGGCAGCTAGACCTTCCTGGGACCCAGGCCAGCTCTAAGCCAGACCCTTTTGCCAGGACAGCGCCGTCAGGGAGTTGGGTGATTTCCCCTAGTGTAGACGCAGTGATACCAGCATCAATGTGCTTTTGCCAACGTAGCTTGTTTCACTGGCTGGCATGAGCTACACCGGCATGAACTGAGTCGACGCTGGCAGCGCTTTCCAATACAGCTCTGCTGGCACATCTTTGCTAGCGCAGCCAGGGTGGGGAAGGATGGCGCAGCTGCTGTGAAGAAAGGAGAATTCCTCTCCCGGGCTGCGGCCCCGATCCTGCTGGGTGGATCCAGGGCCGCTAACAGGATCCATTTCGTACTTAGCCGTGGGCGTTCAGACGCTGGTTTGTAAACTGCATCCAGAACAGACGCGCGCGGGGCTGGGAGCACCCGGGAAAGTCGCGCCAGTCTAACCTCGGGTGTGAATTCAAACCTGTCTCGTTCATCAGCCCTAGCTGGGGGCCCTGCTCTCAGGATAAGGGCAGCCGAGAGCGGCCTAGTTTAAATCGGCTGGAATCCCAGCGTCTGCAGCAATCGAACTCGCTTGGTTCAAAACCTGATTCGCATTAAGCAACTCTCCCGTGTAGACGAGGCCCCAGCAGTGCGGGGCTGCATCCGGAGGAGCCTCTGAGCTGACGCAAGGAGAAATCAAGGCTCGGTGAAGAGCCTGTCTCCACAGCGAGGGTTGGCGGGCAGACACTGCTGCAGCGCAGGGGAAGCCCTCGCACGCGTGCCGGCGGTTCACGCCCTGCCTTGCAGAGCAGCCAGACGCGGCGCACCTACGACTGGAGAGTCGCTTGACAACATCCCTTCCCTGAGGACGCGCGCGGTTGCCAAAACGAAAGCCCCTGAAGGAATGAACTCTTAACTACCGGGTAACAGCCACCTCCAGGCCTTTCCACCCCTTCGCTACAGTCACAAACGTTGCACCGGTTTCTCCTTTCCTTCTCTATCCTCCCAGATCAACCGGGGGCCAGGCAGGAGTCCAGTAACCCCTTCGATGCCGGAGCACCTTCTCGCGAGAGGTTCCCGAGTGGGTCGCATGTTTTTAAGGGCCAAAGGTGACAGATTCAGTCCCCGCGGCCATCCCCGAGCAGGAGTCCCGTGGGAGACAAAGCTCCAGGCGCATCGTGTGCAGAAATACACACACGTCACATCTGCGCCGTGCCTCACGGCCGGGCTATTTGCACGGTGCGGCAAGTACGTCCGGGCGCGTATTCACCGTTCGGCACTTGCACCGTGGGTCAGTGCACGGGTGGTGGGGGCTGCACGGGGACATCCCCTGCCTTCGGGGCAGAACGCGCGGCTGAAAAGGGCGCCCCGTCACTGGTCACTCACCGGAGGCTGTCGGAGAACGCCTCCACGCCGTACTTAGAAGGGCAGTAGCCCCCTCCGAAGAAGGACAATCGGCCCATTATACTGGCCACGTTGACGACCCGGCCCCTGGCTCGCTTCACCAGGGGCAGGACGCTGAGGGTCACCTCGATCAGGCCCATCAGGTTCACGTCCAGCACCTTGACGAAGTCGTCCTTGGTCAGCCACTCGTTGGGGGCCGCGGGGATGGCGATCCCTGCATTGTTCACCAGGCCCCAGAGCCCTGGGCGGAGGAGACGGGGGGTGTGACCGTGGGGCGCTGTTCCCTCTCCTGTCCCTCCCCTAGAAATCCCCGCTCCTCTCCCACAACCCACTGCTCTCTCTCAAATCTCCACCCTGCTGGGAGGACGGGACGTCCCTTCTCCCCGGATCTGCCCCGCACCCCCACAGCCGTTAGGGGAGGGACGGAGGACACCCCAGGAAAGTTCTCACCCCCTGCCTATGCTCTGGGCTGTATAGGAATAGAGTCACGCTGTCCCTTGCCCCCTCGGCGTGCAGATTCCAGCAGGCTACGCCCAAAGGAAAGATGGCCCCTGCTGGGGGGGCTGGGGATAGCAAGACCCCCCCCCCCCCACCCCAAAGCTTCAGTCACAGCTCCCCAACCCGCTCTACAGCCCGGGTGACACCCACGGGAGAACTGGGTGTGACCCTGCCGCTTGCTAATAGGACAATCAACACCCATATGCCTGTGATGAGTGTCGAGCAAGGGGCGTGACCCGGGGCGGGCGAGGGAGGGGCACAGCCAGACCCGGGCGCCGCACCTTTGTCCCCCACTTGTTCCTTCACCCAGGCGGTGGCCGCGGCGATGCTGTCGGTGCGGGTGACGTCCAGGAGCACCGTTTGCAGCCGCGCCGACGTCGCCTTCCTCAGCTGCTCCGCGCCCTGCTGGGTGAGACAAGCCGCCAGCACCCGCAGGCCCCGCCCGTCCAGCTGCTTGGCCAGCAGGTTCCCGAAGCCGGAGTCGCAGCCGGTGACCAGGACGTATTTCTCCGGGAGGCCCTCGAGGCTCTGCCGCTCCCGGTACCATCGGCGCAGGAAGTACAGGCCCAGCAGGGCGGCCAGGTACAGCCACATCCTCACAGGCGGACTCTGGGGGTGAGAGGAAAGGGAAAGGTTACAGGGCACCGGCTCTGTCTCAGGGGGCACCCGACGGCCTGGTGGACTCAGGAGAACCGGGTTTGATTCCCGGCTCCGCTATTGACTCCCTGCGTGACCTTGGACAAGTTCACTTGCTCGCTCCAGGCCTCAGTTTCCCCATCTGTACAAAGGGGATAATCCTCCTCCCTTTGTAGGGATAGACTGGGGGAGGCCTGTGGAGCGAGGGGCCCTGATCTCAGCTGGGCCTCCCATGTGCTAGTGTAATACTCAGAAGGTCCTGTCCGGGCAGTGGAGCACATCACCTGGCAAACCCAGCGATAGGACCAGCCTGTGCTGTGTGTGTCTGGGGTCCCCTTGGTAAAGACGGGCCCCAGGGTAACTGGCACCACGCCAGGGTACCACAGGGGCTCTGCTGCTGCCTGTCCTTTGCCGCCGGCCCAAGGCTCGAACCCTCCCGCACCTTGGACTGGACTCCCCGCTCGGTTTAGCGCCACGCTCCTGACAGCGCCCGTCTTTGAACCCTCCGAAGGTTCAGCTCCCACCGAGGGGAGTCCGGCGTGTCCGGGTTTTTCCCCTGAGGTCAATACCTTACGAGGCAGCCGCTCGACGACCCAGGACCGAGCCCTTCCAGAAGCTTCCCTGAGCAAATCATTTACCAAGCCCTCCCCCCGTGTTAACCACACAAGAGCTGGTTGAGTCCCGGCTGTTGCGACACCCGTAGGAATCCAGCCAGCTAGGGGGTGGGTTAATACGCCCATGGGTCTGTATTTCGTTCCTCTCCCCCTCCGGCCACGTGTCTCAAATCAGATCCCGGCCCCATCACGCCAGGTGCTGCACAGACATCCAGCAAGAGGCAGCCCCGGCTCGGAAGAGCTAAGGGCCAGATTTGAAAAGATATTTAGGCACCTCACGCTGAGAGCTGGATGCCTAAATAGCTTCAAAAACTGGGGCCTTAAAGTCTAAGTAGCCAGGACAGACAAAGGGCGGGAGGGGAAACTGAGGCACAGAGAGGGGAAACTGAGGCACAGAGAGGGGAAACTTAGGCACGGAGCAGGGGAAGTGACTCACCCAAGATCACCCAGCAGGTCACTGGCAGATCTGGGTTCTATTCCTGACTCCAGCCCAGCGCTCCATCCACTAGGCAACACTGCCTCCCCTGTTTGCTTTCTCAGATAGGGGAGCCCCAAGGGGCGGGAACTCTCTGACATGCGGGGAGAGCCCCGAGCACATGCTGAGTGCTACAGTACAGAAATACAATCAACCCCATAATAGCTCGGCACTATTACTGGATTCCCTCTGCGGGAGAGTCACCTGCCGTCCCAGGGTGACCAGACAGCAAGTGTGAAAAATCAGGACAGGGGGCGGGGGGGTAATAGGAGCCTATATAAGAAAAAGACCCAAAAATCAGGACTGTCCCTATAAAATCGGGACATCTGCTCACCCTACAACCGTCCCCTCTGCAGCACGGCCAGCAGTTTGTTTCACTCAGCAGCTCCTTGGATCAAAGGCTGGAGGTGAGTCCCGGATTCCACTGGGGGGTTTGGTTTTCACACCACATCCCCGGCTTTTCACCCTTTAGCCCTTGTGCTTGTGAGCTGAGCGGACCGCAGGACTTATAGGGAGGCCAGGGCTGGATTAGCGGGGGTGGGGCTGTGGGTCGGGATTGAGGGGCATCGGCACAGCTGGGGGTGTGGGGAGCCGGGAGGGAGTTGCCGGAGTTGTGGGGTGGGGAAGGGGGCTCTGGGACCGAGATGCACTTTGCAGTCAGGCAGCAACTCGCCCAGCATTTAGCTGGGCAATCGGCCCCCACGGTGAAAAGCCAGAATCAGTGTGTGTGTGTGTGTGTGTGTGTGTGTGTGTGTGTGTGTGTGTGTGTGTGTGTGTGTG
>QXTE01000170.1:2812663-2852006 GCA_003942145.1 Platysternon megacephalum
GTGTGTGTGTGTGTGTGTGTGTGTGTGTGTGTGTGTGTAAAGAATAGAACGAATTAAAATATTCTTTAGAAGGGGCCCCGGGGGTGGGGCAGGGAAGGGGGCAGATTGTGTTAAAACTCCTGACGCGTCCAGGTTGGATTTCGGCCCAGCAGAACGTCAAGTTCGGTTTCAAATTTGCGCCCAGGAAGGCAGAGGCTGCAGGCCGCCCAGCCGGCTGGATCCGGCCAGGGGCTGAGCCCCCTGGCCCCAGTCCCACGGACCGGCGCCCGAGCACGTGCTCCACTTTCAGAGCGCGCCCCGTCCCGCGAAAGCCAACGGGGCTTCACGGGGAGCCTGGGTGGTCTGCGAGCCCGCGGGGGGGGGGGGGGGGGCCGGCCCCGGGGGGNAGGGAGAGCCGGCTCCCGCCAGCAGCGAGCCGAAGTGGCGGTGGGGACAGTCGTGGGGAGAGGAGAACCGGGCCCGGTTCCCGCGAGGCAGTGAGAGGTTTGTTCTCTGGGCAGTGGCGCATCGGGGGGCAAATGCCAGGCGCGGGAGTGGCAGCCCAGCTGACGCCGTTCTGCGTGGCGAGCCAGCGTTTCGCCCCTGCCCAGGCGGGCGGGGATTCATAGCAACTTCCCCTTTGGACACTTGGAACCACTGATAAGGTGGGGCCCTGCACCCGAAGCGGCCAACTTTGCACCCCAATATCCATCCTGCTGGCTGCTGCCCCCCCCCCCCCCCCAGCTTCCCCTCCAACCTGGGCGAACCCGCCCCCCTGGGCTGGAATTGCTGCTGTGGGAACAGCTGCAGCATCCTGCAGTCTCCCCTTTACCTGGGAAGGTTTCCTGGCTGGGTCCCCCGCTAGATTGCAGCCTCCCGGCGCCTTCCGCCCTCTTTCCTGTCTTGCTGAAGCAGATCAGAGTCTGCTGGAGGGGAAAGAGGAAGCATTAGCAAACGGCCAGCAGCCTGCGATTGGTGGGGAGTGACGGGCCGTCCTAGCAAAAGAGCCAACCACAGAGGCTGGAGGCCCAGGATTTGGAGAGGGGAGAACTGGGCTCCATGGGGGGCATTCGGAAGTCCCCCTAAGTGCAGCATCGCAGAGCCGGGGAACCTCTTCCTCCCTGCAGGTGTCTGAGCGAATCGAGCCGGAAGGGACAGTTTCCTCGTCACTCTGTCTTTGCCAGGAGCCGTGTCTGTGTCATCTGCAAACTTTCTCAGTGATGATTTTCTGTTTCCTTTCAGGTCATTGATAAAAACATTAACCAGCGCCGAGGCCAGAACCGAGCCGGGGGGACCCCACGCCCCCGAAGATTTCCTGGTGACGGTTCCACTTTGAGACCGATCCGTTAGGCAGCTTTTCTTCCATTTAATGCGCCATGTTAATGTTCTCTCATTGTAGGTTTTGAATCGAAATGCCGCCCGGTACCCAGTCGAACGCCGTACAGAAATCGAAGTCTATTACATCAGTGCTGGTACCTTTATCAACCAAACTTGCCATCCCATCAAAAAAGATGGCAAGTTCGTCCCACGGGATGTATTTTCCACCAAGGCAGGTTGATTGGCATTAATATTACCCTCCTTTAAATCATAGAATCAGAGACTTTAAGGTCAGAAGGGACCATTATGATCGTCTAGTCCGACCTCCTGCACAATGCAGGCCCCAGAATCTCACCCACCCACTCCCGTAACAAACCCCTGACCTACGTCTGAGCTACTGAAATCCTCAACTTGTGGTTTAAAGACTTCAAGGTGCAAGAATCCTCCAGCAAGTGACCCGTGCCCCACGCTGCAGAAGAAGGCGAAAAACCCTTTAGCTCTTTATGAATCAAATGAATCAGTTGCCTGTAAAAACACCCACACAAATTCACTCTCGAAGATTCATTTAGGAAACAATAACTAACGACACCCAAGCTCCGGCTGTCCTGACATGACAACGAGGGAACGCAGAGACAGCCAGACGGGATCGGAACCAGGGTCTGGCTACCTCAGGATCCCCATTCTGCCTGGTCTCCCAGCAGCTCTGGACACAGCTCCAGGATAACCCATCTCCAGGACAGTTTCTTCCTGACCCCCAGGTCGGCTCACGCCCTGAAAGCACAAGAGAATGAGTAACATGTTATGACGGCCCCCCCCTTGCAATGTGATTTAGGGATCCCCCCACCGCCCAATACTAGCAGGCTCCCAGGAGGTGGCACCATCCCCCAGTAACACACAGCGTCATGAATACCACACGAGGTATAACAATAGTGGGAAGCAATCACCGACCCAGTTATACCAGTCTGTGTGTAGACTACAGTCCTGCAATCGAACGGCACTCGACTACCAGCCTGCCTTGGCTCTCTGCCTGTTGCCCGGTGAAGGGGTTGGCTGCCTGTCCCGGTCGCTGCCATCGCCTTGCCCCAGAAATCGCAGCGCCTCTCACCCCACGGGGGTTGGGGTGACAGGAGCCCACGGGCAGGAGATGGGGTTGGCGCCGACTCAGGTTTGGGGGGAAAGGTCGGAAAACAAGTCAGGCCTGGGTCTAGTTCTGAGCAGACCCCCCAATGCAGACCCAGTTTAAGGAACAGCGTAAATACGGAGGCAACTTTGGGTACAGCGACGATCCAGCGTGACAGGCTGAGGTGCTGAGACAGGCGTAGATGCTTTAATGAACCTGTGCTGCTGGTTAAGTCCATTGCAATTGTGCACAGACGCTGACAAAATCTCCCCCCCCCGCAATTAATTCGACCTTCATGCCTGCAATGGCTTTGCTGGACTGCGGGACCTGTGCCGCGTAGGTGCTGGCCGGATGCTATTCTGGCCAGATCATGCCTTCGTCCTTCCCCTCCGGAGAGCTGGGCTTGAACCGGCTTTGGGCACAAGCCGGGAGGGAAGGGAGTGACTCAGGATCTTTGACCGTATCACAAACCAACGCACAGTCGTCACTTTCTGATCAGCAGAGGGGTCGGACTGGAATATCAGAAGCGGGTGTGACGTTGTGCAGTCTATATAATTTTGTAAAAACATGATAAGTGAATATAATGTAATTTGAATAGTTTTATAAAAACATAAGTGAGTTTAATGTAACTGAAATATGCTTCATGCAAAAGGTATCATCACAAAGCTTATAATCTACTGAGAGTGATCATCCTATTTGTATAAATGTATCACTCTTGTATCTAAAACTAGAAATATAAAATATAACTCTGAGGGCCTATTGTAATTATGCAAAGTGTGGGCCATTGATGGTGGTTTGGAATCTTGATGACTCCCATTAACCAGAGCCATTGTCTGCAGATGGCTGTATTTACCTGTGAGNAGCCTGTAAAAGGGAACATTTTGGAACTGGTGAGGATCTTATCTGTATTTAGTGCAATTAGACATAGATTTGCGTATTTTATTTTATTTTGCTTGGTAACTTCTTTTGTTCTGTCTGTTACTACTTGAAATCACTTAAATCCTACTATCTGTATTTAATAAAATCACTTTCTACTTATTAATTAACTCAGAGTATGTATTAATACCTGGGGGAGCAAACAGCTGTGCATATCTCTCTATCAGTGTTATAGAGGGCGAACAATTTATGAGTTTACTCTGTATAAAGCTTATACAGGGTAAAACGGATTTATCTGGGTTTAGACCCCATTGGGAATTGGGCATCTGAGTGTTAAAGGCAAGCAGACTTCTGTGAGCTGTTCTCAGGTAACCCTGCAGCTTTGGGATAGGTGGTTCAGACTCTGGTCTGTGTCTGAAGCAGATAGGTGTGTCTGGCTGTCAGCAAGGCCATTGTGTTGGAACTACCTGTAGCTGGCAGGGGAGAATAGAAACAGAGGGGGCCTTGGCACATCAGCTGGCAGCTCCCAAGGGGGTTTCTGTGAACCAACCCGTCACAGCGGGGTTTGGCTCAAGGTTGAGGGGCGCTGGCAGAGCATTCTGGGGGCGCCCAGGTGTGCAATAGCTGGATCGCAGACCCCTCGAATAAACAAGACGACACCTCGCTTGATTGCTTCCAGCTTGCAGCTATGTTCCTAACAGGCTTCAGAGTGGTAGACGTGTTAGTCTGTATCCACAAAAAGAACGAGGAGGACTTGTGGCACCTTAGAGACTCACAAATTTATTTGAGCATAAGCTTTCGTGGGCTAGAGCCCACTTCATTGGATGCGTGCAGTGTAAAATACAGTAGGAAGAGATATATACACACACAGAGGACATGAAAAAATGAGTGTTGCCATACACACTATAATGAGAGTAATCAGTTAAGCTGGGCTATTATCAGCAGGAGAAAAAAAACTTTTGTAGTGATAATCAGGATGGCCCATTTCCAACAGTTGACGAGAAGGTGTGAGTAACAGTAGGGGGGAAAAAAACAAGCATGGGGAAAGAGTTTTTACTGTGTGTAATGACCAGGGTGGGTGCAAGGATGTTTCGCGCCCTAGGCAAAACTTCCCCCTTGCCCCCCCCCCCCCCCCCACGAGCTCTGTGGCAGCTGGTTTGGCAGTGCCCGTGTCCCTAAAGCCTGCAGGCAGGTTGGTCATTCCTCCAGGATTAAGTGGCAGTGAAGATTTTTAAGTGATACCAGCCACTTGCGACGATTCGGGGGTCTCTGAATGCAAGTGCCCTGCCTTCCCCAGGGAAAAGGAGGTGATCGGCTCAGCCTCCTAATTCTGCTAAACCAGCAGGCGAAAAGGTCACCACGGGTGTGACATTATGAGTGTAATATAATATCTCATGGAAAGGTGACAGGGCCAGAAACTCCCACGGGCAGCACCGTCACAATGGGCACGAGTGAGGACAACCATTCTTTGGACCACAGCAGCCCCTCGAGGCCTCAGCCGAGTTTGGGGCCCCGGCTTGCTAGGACGAGCACAAATACATACTAAGGGGCAGTCCCTGCCCTGGAGAATTGACGGTCTAAATCGGGAATTACGGCCCCCGTTGTCCAAACGGAGAATTGAGGCAAACTGGAGCCGGGCTGGGATCTGATTCGCACTCGCTGGGGGAAACACGGAGCAATTCAGTGGGGTTCTGACCCCAAAACATGGGGCGTTTTGGCTGCACTTTGCTTTCGAAGCTTGCACCGGGGCTCGCAGAGAGCAACCAGCCCAGATCCCCGGGAGCTGGAAGCACCTCCCCTGGCACGGCTTAGACTCAGCCAGAGGGGGGCTCTGCTAAGCCGGGGGGGGGGGCGAGGGGCTGATCTCAGTGTCCCCAGGGGGCCGTGAGCCCTGCCCGGAGCTAAGAGGAAGGTTGGAAGGTGTCAAGCCTGGGGCAAGAAACCCGCCTTGAGCCTGGATCCCGACCTGGGTCTACCCGTCAGCTTCCCCCACTCTGCAGGAGTCACCCAGCGTTTCCAGGCTCCATTGGTGCTGCGGTTGGGGAGTTCATCAGTCCAGCCCGGCCCTGGCCTGGGGGTCCCCGCTTCCCTGCTGAGCTGTGGAAGTCTAGCGATGCCGAGGAAGACAATAGAAGGAAGATCATTAGTGCAAGGCTGGCAGGATCCAGCGCGGCCGCTGACGGGGCCAGGAAGCACCGTGCACCACGAAGGAAACCGAGGCGCCTCTGGCCCCTCGACGTGCCGGAGGATGTTGGGAGAACGATGGAGGGGCAGGATGTGGGGGGCAGAGAGGGGGAGCCCTGATGGTCAGGACAGCGTGGAGGCCAAGAGGGGCTACGGACAGGGCATGTTCGCTGGGAGTCTTAGGGGGCTGCTCCCCGGTGGAAGGGGGTGATGTGATGGAGGTGGGGTCCGGGCTCCCCCGAGGACACGTCACATGGCCACGTTCCTGCTCAGCGCCCCGTTAGGCCGGGACTCCAGGAGGGATGGAGAAGAGGCCGAGGTCAGGCTTGACAAAGCCCTGGCTGGGATGATTTAGTTGGGGATTGGTCCTGCTTTGAGCAGGGGGTTGGACTAGATACCTCCTGAGGTCCCTTCCAACCCTGATATTCTATGATTCTATGACAGCAATAGCGTTCGGGGAAATCTCACCCGCACTGGCCCAAGCTGGACGCAGCCTGGATGGGGAAGCCGGACCCAGGGCGCTCAGTGACTTGAATCAGATTCCCCCACAAAGCCCTGACGCTCCCGTCTAGTCAGGTACTTCCCTGGTCCTGCAGTATCTGAGTTCCCCGCCGTATTCCTCCCCGCAGGCAGGGCTGGAGACCTAGCCGAGCGTTCTGCCCTTCCTCTCCGAGCTCAGCCTTTCATCGGAGCAGGTCCCGGGGCCTTCGCTCGCTCAGATGCCCAACCCCCTCCCGAGAAAGGGGACGGCGGCATTGCCTCCATCTTCCAGACGAGCCATGGAGGAAGCAAATGACTTGCCCCGAAGAGCTGGGAACAGAACCCAGGTGTCCGAGTTGCCAGGCTGTTTCCCCTTCACTGAAGCAGGTTGTTCTTTCAGCCTTACCTCGTCTCCCGCTGGTGTATTTACCCAGCTTGCAACCGGGCTCCGACGGCGGGGGGGCTGCCCTCCCCAGCGCGGCGCCGAAACACCGACGGCGAAGGGAAAAGCTTTCGTCTCTGCTCCACTTCATGCCCACTGCAGAATCCTTTGCAGGAGCGACTCCATACGCAGCTGAGGATCTGGCCTCGTGATTGTGCACGGAGGCGATCGTTAAAACCAGGAGGAAGCGTTCTGTTCACGGCACGCACACCCACCCACCCAGAGATGTTAGATTAAAAACATAAATATCATCTGCTGGAGCATCGCACCGTAACGCTAGTTCTCAGCATTCGCCACGCCGACACAAAAGGGCCCCGAGACAGAGAGACGCGACGTAGGCTGCGGCCTAAGGCAGAGAGACATAATCACCTGCCGGCCGATCAGCTGCTTTGGCCCAGATCCCAGGCTTCCCTACCGAGCCCCTCACCTGCAGGAAACCCCCCTGGAAATGTAAAATGTCCGCTTACAATGTTAAGACCGTTTCAAATGCCTTGCAGGAGGCTGTGAAAAGCGACAAAGAGTCCGGTGGCACCTTATAGACTAACAGACGTACCGGAGCATAAGCTTTCGTGGGTGAATCCCCACTTCGTCAGACGCATGCGGAAGCTTATGCTCCGATCAGTGCCGGCTCCAGGGTTTTTGCTGCCCCAGGCAGCAAAAAAAAAAAAAAAAGCCGTGATTGCGATCTGCGGCGGCAATTCGGCGGGAGGTCCTTCGCTCCGAGCGGGAGTGAGGGACCCTCCGCCGAATTGCCGCCGAATAGCTGGACGTGCCGCCCCTCTCCTGAGTGGCCGCCCCAAGCACCTGCTTGTTCAGCTGGTGCCTGGAGCCGGCCCTGGCTCCGATACGTCTGTTTGTCTATAAGGTGCCACAGGACTCTTTGTCGCTTTTTACAGATCCAGACTAACACGGCTCCCCCTCTGCTACCGGAGGCTGGATCTGTCCCCTTTCCAGACTGGCCATCAGCAGGGGGTTGGACTAGATACCTCCTGAGGTCCCTTCCAACCTGATATTCTATGAGTCTATGATCAGACCCCCAGTCCTGCAAACGCAACGTGGCCTTGGTGATAATCAAACTCCCCCCAGGCCAAGGGCAGGGTTGGTCTGTGCTGAGCAGGGAGGTCGGCAGAGACACTGGCCTATAAAGTGCTGACTGGCAGGGGGAAAACGAGGCCACGCTAATTAGTGCCCCTTATCAGCCTTTCCCTGTTGCCTTCCGGGAGGCCGTTTATGCAGGAGCACGGAGCGGACCCAACTCCAATCAGAGCAGCAGTGTCCGGAGAGGAAATGGCCTTTTCCATTTATCTCCTCCAAACAAAGAGGGAAACTAGACCCCCCCGAGAGGGGGAGCGGAGGGGGGGTGCTTGAGAGCGGTCTGGCGACTCCCCCCCCTCCCGGTGTGCTGAGCCTGCCGCAGCTGTTACCACGGGATCGGGAAGGGCTTAGGGGTTTTTGGACATGCTTTTATATGAAGGTCCAGCTGTTCTAAGCAGGTTATTGGCAGGATGCGAGAGAAGACACACAGAACAATTGATCACCGTCCTCGTTATAACAGCCCTGAACAAATGCGAAGACGTATCAGGTCCCTCCTCAGTCTTTTCACAAGACTAAACATACCCAGGTTTTTAACCTTCCTCATAAGTCAGGTTTTCTAAACCTTGGATCCCAATACTCTAGCTAAGGCCTCACCAGTGCCAATTACCTCCGGCGTCTTACGTCCGACACTCCTGTTAATACAGCCCAGAATGATGTTAGCCTTTTAGGCAATTGTATCACATTGCCAGCTCATAGTCAATGTGTGATCCACTCTAACCCCTAGATCAGGGGTAGGCAACCTATGGCACGGGTGCCGAAGGCGGCACGCGAGCTGATTTTCAGTGGCACTCTCACTGCCCAGGTCCTGGCCACCAGTCCAGGGGGCTCTGCATTTTAATTTAATTTTAAATGAAGCTTCTTAAACATTCTGAAACCTTATTTACGTTACATACAACAACAGTTTAGTTATATATTACAGACTTCTAGAAAGACACCTTCTAAAAAGCTTAAAATGTATTATTGGCACGCAAAACCTTAAATTAGAGTGAATAAATGAAGACTCGGCACACCACTTCTGAAAGGTTGCCGACCCCTGCCCTAGATTGTTTTCCGCAGTACGACCGCCTGGCCAGGTATTCCCTAAGTGCTTTGCACTCCTCTTTACTGAATTTCACCTTGTCGATTGCAGACAAATTCTCCAGTTTATCGGGGTCATTTTGAATTCTAATCCTGTCCGCCACCCCTCCTCACTGCACATTTTACAAGCGTGCTCTCCAGCCATGAAAATATTGACTAGTGCCAGACCCAGGACTGATCCCACTAGATATGTCCTCCCAGTTTGATAGCGACCCGTTGAGAACTCCTCTCTGAGTACGGTCTTTCAACCGGTTGTGCGCCCACTTCACAGTACTTTCATCTTGACCACATCTCCCTAGTTAGCTTCTGAGAATTGCATCCAAAGTCTTATTAAAATCACGATCTATCATGGCTACCGCTTCCCCCTTATCCACTAGGCCAGTAACCCACAGGCTGCTAAAGCAACATGCGCCCCATTGCATTTGGTAAGAGAATAAAGGCAAAGGGTTCCCGTTTGCAGTCCTGGGGCAGAGTCCCTGGGATACCTGCTTTCTAAGGTTTGTTTTGTTAGAGGCTTGACTTATAGGGGCCATCACACTTCCCTGTTCCTGCTGGGCCTTCCTTCCGAGCTGATTGTTGATCACAATGTCTTCTCTGCTTTCGAGAAGGAGATTTCCAGGAATTGTTTTCCAGCTCGTCGCTCGATGCAAAATGTTCTCTCTGAAAATGCCCCCAGCCAACTGCTGGAGCACTGCCAGAGCCCCCTTCCCCTTCCCCTTCCCCTCCAAAACTGCAGAGCAAACATGTCTTGTGCAGGAGTTGTATCATGGCCAGGAGGCGGCTTTGTTGGAGGAATTGGTCTGCAATAAGACTCGGCTGATGGATCATACGTCGAATGGGTACCTACCTCCTTGCCAGGTCCACGGGGCTAGCGGCATTCCTTCTTGCCACGTGCGGGGAGATCTGGAGACGGACGGAGCTGAAGAAGAACAAAACGTTTCTGATTATTATTTGTGTTACATAGCAGCTGAGAAGGGGGCCTCCTCCGCAAACACACAGCGATAGTCCCGCAACGTTTTCGCTGGGTAGTTTATTCTCCACTTTGTCCTAAACAGTCACGTGGGCCCAGGCTGCGTTGTGCCCCAGAGGCGGCTGCATTAGTGGCGGACGAAGGATCGGAGCTGTAAGGTCTCTGCACACCCAGGCAAGGCCGCTGATTAGTAACATTTTCAAGCCCCTTTGGAAGAAAGGTGCTGTGCCAATGTCTCTGTAGCTGGCTAGTTCCCAGACTGAGTTACTGGGAAGGAGTCACTCAGCAGGGCTGGCCTCGGGCACACTCTGCTAGCTTCTGCAGTCATGGCCCCGTGATTCCCCAGCAGGATTCGGGCGCTACTAAGCTGACTGGCTACAGCGATGTGGGGATGCTGCTTCCCCTCCTCATGCGGGGGGGGCGATTTGTCTCGGGATAAATTAAAGAATGCTCGGGGGGGGGGGGGGGTTAGCTATTACGGGGGGGAAGGAATAGACAGACCCAGATTCCTTTATTCCAGCCATGGATTAAACTCTGCAGAGGAGGGATAGCTCAGTGGTTTGAGCATTGGCCTGCTAAACCCAGGGTTGTGAGTTCAATCCTTGAGGGGGCCACTTAGGGATCTGGGGCAAAATTAGTCCTGCCTAGTGAAAGCAGGGGGCTGGACTCAATGACCTTTCAGGGTCCCTTCCAGCTCTATGAGATAGGTATAGCTCCATATATTTTTATTTTATTGTTTCTATCTGGGCCCCTATAGACACAAAGCAATAGGCCTCCCTATCCCCACTCCCACTTGGTGTGGCAGTGAGCAGAGGGGCATGGGACCGCCTCCCAACACAGAGGGGCATGGGACCGCCGTCTCCCTCCCCAGGTGCAGCCTCGGCAGCCCCCATCTCTGGCCCAGAGAAGTGGGCCTTAGAAGTAACGCCCCACTGAGCTACAGGGGGTAGACCTTGCCTCTCAGCGCTACTGTCGCAGGCTCTCTGCACACTCAGGCAACGGTTACTCTCAGGTGACAGCTCGGGAGATTTTCATTGCAACCGGGAGGGCTAGAAACGATTAAAAAAAAAAGCTGAGGTTCATCTCTGCCTTAACCCATCTTGAGTCACTGGGACAGATTAACCCAGAGCCAGGAAGGGCAGCTTTCCTCCCTGCCTGGAAATGGCTAAGCCGGTGCAAGCTTTGCTACGATCTAAGTGATGATTGGGTGGGCTCCATCTCGGCAAAAGCTGGGGGGGGGTCTGAGTCGGGCAGGCCGTGGATTTTGGTGCCTCGCTCCGGGCGGAAAAGGAAATTAACCTGGAAAAGATGCACCCACTGGCTTACCCCACTTTCATGTCCTATCTCACCTGTCCCCCCAAATCCTCCTCCCCTCCCGCCCCCCAGCTCTGCAGTGAAACCAAACCCATCTTCAGTCCAGACCCCAGAGATTAGGAATCACGTCCAACATGGCCTTGCGCCGGGCTGTGTTTTCAGGATATCAGGCGATGATGTGCGTTTCCTGTAGGGAAGAGAGCTCCGAGGGGTGGGGGTATGTGTGTGGAAGAAGCCAGCGAGCCCACCCTGAGCTCACTCTGGAAACGGCGGTCCCTACAGCATAGACCGAGCTGGGGGCATCAGCTGCTCCTTTGCCACCCACCCGGGCACACCTTCAGCCTTCCTCTGCAGGTGAGCATGTCCCTGTTACTTTCCACCTCTCTCTCTCCTCCCCCACCGTATTCAAAGCGCCAGGCTTTTCAGTAACAACTGCCCTGCGCCCAAAGGATGGTTGCACGTCAAACCACCTCTGTTAATGGGGTTAGATTGCCGCAGGCATGAGTCCCCCCAAATATCTTTCTTTTCCTTTCTCCAAACATTCTGAAAAGAGCCCCCGAGCCCCGTCCCCCTCCTGCTGCACCGATGGATGCTTTTGCAGCTGACTACCAAGTTGCCGAGCATTCCTCTGGGTTGCAAAAACAACGAGGAGTCCTTGTGGCACCTGAGAGACTCACACATTTATTTGGGCCTAAGCTTTCGTGGGCTAGAACCCACTTCATCAGACGCATGGAGTGAAACATACAGGAGCCGGTATAAATGCATGAAAGGACGGGGGTTGCTTTACCAAGTGTGAGGTCAGTCTAACGAGATAAATCAATTAACAGCAGGATACCAAGGGAGGAAAAATCTCTTTTGAAGTGGTAAGAGAGTGGCCCATTACAGACAAAAAGAACAGGAGGACTTGTGGCACCTTAGAGACTAACAAATTTATTTGAGCATAAGCTTTCGTGGGCTACAGCCCACTTCTTCGGATGCACAGAATGGAACATACAGTAAGAAGATCTTTATACATACAGAGAACATGAGAAGGTGGAAGTAGCCATACCCACTGTAAAAGGCTAATTAATTAAGAGAAGCTATTAACAGCAGGGGAGAAAAACTTTTGAAGTGATAATCCAAATGGCCCATTTCGGACAGTTGACACGAAAGTTTGAGGTTACTTCAACATGGGGAAATAGATTCAATTAGTGTAATGACCGAGCCATTCCCAGTCTCTGTTCAAACCTAAGTTAATGGTATCTAGTTTGCATATTAATTCAAGTTCAGCAGCTTCTCGTTGGAGTCTGTTTTTGAAGCTTTTCTGTTGCAAAATTGCCACCTTAACGTCTGTCACTGAGTGATTAGGGAGATTGAAGTGTTCTCCTACTGGTTTTTGAATGTTATGATTCCTGATGTCAGATTTGTGTCCGTTTATTCTTTTGCGAAGAGACTGTCCGGTTTGGCCAATGTACATGGCAGAGGGGCATTGCTGGCACATGATGGCATATATCACATTGGTAGATGTGCAGGTGAACGAACCCCTGATGGCATGGCTGATGTGATTAGGTCCTGTGATGGTGTCACTTGAATAGATATGTGGACAGAGTTGGCAGCGGGGTTTGTTGCAAGGGGAGGTTCCTGGGTTAGTGTTTTTGTTGTATGGTGTGTGGTTGCTGGTGAGTATTTGCTTCAGGTTGGGAGGCTGTCTGTAAGCCAGACAGTTGACAAGAAGGTGTGAGTAACAGTAGGGAGAAATTAGTAATGGGGAAATTAGGTTTAGGTTTTGTAATGACCCAACCACTCCCAGGCTTTATTCAGGCCTAATCTGATGGTATCTAGTTTGCAAATTAATTCCAGTTCTGCAGTTTCACGTTGGAGTCTGTTTTGGAAGTTTTGTTGTTGAAGAATTGCCACTTTTAGGTCCAGAGCGACCAGAGAGATTGAAGTGTTCTCCTTCAGTGACTGACCTCACACTTGGTAAAGCAACCCCCATCCTTTATACCTGCTCTGTATTTTTCACTCCATACATCTGATGAACTGGGCTTAGGGTTACCAGATAGCAACTGTGAAAAAACAGGACAGGGAGTGGGGGGTAACAGGCGCCTATATAAGAAAAAGTCCCCAAAAACGGGACTGTCCCTTTAAAAACAGGACATCTGGTCACCCTAAGTGGGTTCTAGCCCACAAAAGCTTATGCCCAAATAAAGTTTAGTCTCTAAGGTGCCACAGGGACTCCTCGTTGTTTTGGCTGATACAGACTAACACGGCTACCACTCAAACTCTGGGTTGCATGCGGCTTCCCCACGCTGCCTGAGTTCCTGAGCTCACGGTGAGGAGGGCACGATAAATAAACCTAGCTAGAGTAGCGTGTTCTGTAAGCTTTACCGGGAGGAACCTCTTACCTTGCGTGTCCTTCCGACGGCATCACGCTGAGACCTGGGTCACGCCGTGTGTGGACGCAGCCGCTCTGGGATTTGGATAAGTCGGCGGTTCTGGAGGTCGTGTGATGTGACCGTCAATTGCTTCTCTCTGCAATTTGTAATGACCATGCCTGATTGTGGTCCCAGTGGGAAATGGAACAGCAAAGACGCTCCCAGGGATGAGATTTGGAGCAAAGACGCTCCCAGGGATGAGATTTGGAGCAAAGACGCTCCCAGAGATGAGATTTGGAGCAAAGATGCTCCCAGGGATGAGATTTGGAGCAAAGATGCTCCCAGGGATGAGATTTGGAGCAAAGACGCTCCCAGGGATGAGATTTGGAGCAAAGACGCTCCCAGGGATGAGATTTGGAGCAAAGACGCTCCCAGAGATGAGATTTGGATAGCACAGAGAGGCTGGAGCCGCGAAAGGGGGAGTTGAATGGCACATCTGTTGCTTTGGCCCAAGGAATATAGTGGTGCTGGAGTGATCTTGAGCGTATTTAACATGCTTAATGTTTTATACTGACCCCATGGCTACTGGCTTAAAGCTCAATCAGCGATCGGATTTTGGGACATGAGGACAGGCTCCATGCAGACAGGGTCAGAGCCTCTGCTAAAATTAATGGAGTTGCACCAATTTCCAGCAGCTAAAGATCTGGCCCAGCAGTTCTTTAAGCTAGTGGCTCCCAACCTTTGCAGATGACTGTCCCCCTTTTCAGGAGTGGGATTTGTCTTGTGTACCCCTGAGTCTCACCTCGCTTAAAAACGACTTGCTTCCAAATTCAGATATAAAAATACAAAAGTCTCACAGCCACACTGTTACTGAAAAATGGCTAATTTTTACCGTATAATTATAAAATAAATCAACCGGAATATGAACATTGTACTGACATTTCAGTGTCTAGCCTACAGAGCAGTCGAAACGAGTCATTGTCTGTAGGAAATTCTAGTTTGTCCTGACTTCGCTGGTGCTTTTTTATGTAGCCTGTGGTAAAACTAGGCAAATCTCTAGATGAGGTGATGTACCCCCTGGAAGACTCTGCGTACCCCTGGTTGACAGCACTGAGATTGGCTACGAGGTTTTGGACTAATATGAGTGGAAATCATTTCCCTGCATATGCATCAGGGTTTCCATTGGGTGGAGGGCATGTTTGCCTGGGAAGGAGACATGAGAATAGAATAAGTAATAAGACCAGCACCTAACTCTTACATAGCACTTGTCCTCAGCAGATCTCAACGCAGACAAATATTTACAGAGCTCCCCACTGACTGAACCAGACTCAGACGCTGGGGATGGCACCTCCGTGTGAATTCACGAGGATGCTCCCCCGGTTTCAGTTTAGACTCGGGAACAAACGCTGGGTGTGTTCACGCAGCGTTCCTCCACACCAGGTTCACTGGCTGTGGATTTAGACTCCTTCAGCTGAGGTGCTGAAGTGAGGAACTTGGAAAACAGCTCCCTGCTCAGAGCAACTGTGGTTGGCTTGTGATGACTCCGTCTCTTCGCCGGGATCGGTTTCAAATCTGAGGCTGGCGAAGTCCCGTCTCATTTTTGCAAAGCGACAATTGCTGGCACGTTAGCCCCAAGAACGACTCGAGTTTGGCCGTAGGGGGAAGGTCAGTTTCAGCTCTCTCCGTTTTCACGCTGTCCCATTTTGCTCAGCGCAGCAGCTCGGAGGGTGAGAGATGAAACCCTTTTTTGCAGCATGGACTGTGCGTGAAATGAAGGCTTTTTAACAGAGCTTGATGCTGGTTTCTCCCCGGCTGCAGAGAAGCAGTAGCAACAGTGGGTGAGGCAGAGGGAAACACGAGGTCAGAAAATTGTCACCCAGTTTCCAGCAACAGGTTTAGCAGCAGCATCTCCACATTTTTTCTTACATTTAAGCGAGACTCAGAACCCAGCAGCGGCCACGGAGACACTGATGACTGGAGAGTCAAGTGCTCTGAACCCAAATGCCGAGCTCCTCTGTAAATCTGGCCATTCGTTTAGACGCTGAAATGGGAGACGTGCTCCTTTGAGAATCTCACCCTGTTACGGGTTTCAGAGCAGCAGCCGTGTTAGTCTGTATCCGCAAAAAGAACAGGAGGACTTGTGCCACCTTAGAGACTAACACATTTATTTGAGCATAAGCTTTCGTGGGCTACAGCTCACTTCATCGGCTGCATAGAATGGAACAGATAGTAAGAAATACACACCTCTACCCCGCTATAACGCGGTCCTCGGGAGACAAAAAAAATCTCACCGCGTTATAGGTGAGACCGCGTTATATCGAACTTGCGTTGGCTCTCCCTGTTCCTTGTTCCCTGACCGCCCCCTCCAGAGACCCCTGTCCCTAATCACCCCCAGGACCCCACCCCCTACCCAACCCCCCTGCTCCCTGTCCCCTGACTGCTCCGACCCCTGACAGGCAGCGGCAGGAAGCGGAGCAATGCGGCCCCAGCCCGCTCCCCTCCGCCACCTCCCAGCCGCGGCGCTCTGCTTCCCGCCGCCGGTGAGTGCGGGGAGGTTGGGGAACGGACGCCCCCCCGGACGCACCTGCGGCGGGAAACGGAGTGCCGCGGCCCCAGCCTGCTCCGCTTTCCAGCCGTGTCGCTGGGGCGGGGGGTTGGGGAAAGGTCCCGCACTCACCTGCGGCGGGAAACGGAGCGCCGCGGCTGGAAGGTGGCGGAGGGGAGGGGCCAGGATGCTCCGCTTCCCACTGCCGGTGTGTGTGGGGGGGATCCCTTCCCCCAAGCCCCCTCTCCCGAGCGACACAGCTGGGGCTGGGACGAGGGAAGCGGACTGGGCTGCTCCTGGCCCCCCGCTAATCCCCCGGGCCACTCTGGGACTGCGGGGCCCCCAAAATTGCCCCCCCCAGCTCCTGCCTCCTAGACCCTGGGAGGGGGGAAGCCCCTGAGACCCTCTGCCCCTTATCCAACCCCTCAGCCCCGGCCCGGCACCCTTAACACGCTGCTCAGAGCCGCGTGTCAGAGCTTTACCGCCTTGTATGCGAACCCGTGTTATATCGGGTCGCGTTATATCGGGGTAGAGGTGTATATACATACAGAGAACATGAAAAGGTGGGAGTTGCCCTACTCACTCTAAGAGGCTAATTAATTAAGATGAGCAATTATCAGCGGGAGAAAAAAACTTTTGTAGTGATAATCAAGATGGCCCATTTCAGACAATTGACAAGAAGCTGTGAGGATACTTAACATGGGGAAATAGATTCAATGTGTGTAATGGCCCAGCCATTCCCAGTCTCTATTCAAGCCTAAGTTAACAGTCTCTACGCAAAAGAATAAATGGACACAAATCTGACATCAGGAATCATAACGTCCAAAAACCAGTAGGAGAACACTTCAACCTCTCTGGTCACTCAGTGACAGACTTAAAGGTGGCAACTTTGCAACAGAAAAGCTTCAAAAACAGACTCCAATGAGAAACTGCTGAACTTGAATGTACACCTCTACCCCGCTATAACGCTGTCCTCGGGAGCCAAAAAATCTTACCGCGTTATAGGTGAAACCGCGTTCTATCGAACTTGCTTTGATCCGCCGGAGCGCACAGCCCCGCCCCCCCAGAGCACTGCTTTACTGCGTTGTATCCGAATTCGTGTTATATCGGGTCGCGTTATATCGGGGTAGAGGTGTAATATGCAAACTAGATACCATTAACTTAGACTTGAATAGAGACTGGGAATGGCTGGGCGATTACACACATTGAATCTATTTCCCCATGTTAAGTATCCTCACAGCTTCTTGTCAATTGTCTGAAATGGGCCATCTTGATTATCACTACAAATTTTTTTTTTCTCCTGCTGATAATAGCTCATCTTAATTAATTAGCCTCTTCGAGTTGGTCTGGCTACTTCCACCTTTTCATGTTCTCTGTATGTGTAAGCGGGGGAATGGTCCCGCTCTTGTGGGGAACTTTCCTGGCTTCTGTGCTACCCCGGTGAAGTGGGCGAGCGAAAGGATCTGAGTCCTCGCTCCCACTTCCTTGACCCAGAGGCCTTCCTGCCCTTGAGGACTCTCCTGTCTGGCAGAGTTCTCGTAGCCCCAACAAGGCTGGGCCCAGGATTCCTGGGGGGGCTCAACCCCCAACCCTGCTGTGGTCACCTAGGACAGGGGCTAAGGTGTCCCCACTCCGGGGTACCCTTTCTGCACTGGGCACCTCCCTGACCCACTGATTATTCCAGACAATATAAAGCAAATACAAGTTGTTTACTTAACAATTAATTTAAAAAAAGAACAAGGAAAAATGGGAAAGGTTAAAGGAAAACACATCACCCCGCTCTGTGGCAGGGAACATTTACAGACAGTGTCTCTGGAACATCAGGGCAGTTCACAGTCTGTTCCTTGTAGGTCCCAGGCCACCTTCTCAGGTCCTGGCTGTGCTGCACAGACGCTGCAGGTTGGACACTTGCCCTGGCGGTGGCCACATGCTCTCAGGCTGTAGGTGGCAGGACCCTTCTCCCCAGCATCGCCCCCGCCCTGTCAGGGTTACGATCCCCCTCCAAGTCTGGCCTGCAGGGCCTCTTGGCTGAGGCGTCTCCCTGTGCTGGGCCCACTGCCCAGGGTCCCCCTCACTCTGCCCAGCTGCTCACCGCACCCAGCTCTGGACTGCTCCAGCTCCACACTGCCTCAGCACGGCTGCTGCTGCTGCTCTGCCTTCAGCTCCCTGGGCTGCTTCTCTGGCCTCTCTGGCTCTGGTTGCTACAGCTCTGCTCCCAGGACAGGACAGGTCTGCTCTGCAGGCTGCTTCCTGGGCTGCTTGTCTGGCCCCTCTGGCTCTGGTTGCTGCAGCTCTGCTCCCAGGGCACGTCTGCTCTCTCTGGGCTGTGCTCTGGCTTTTTGGCTGCAACTCTGCTCCCAGCACAGGATCTGCTCTCCCTGGGGCTTTCTGGCTGCAGCTCTGGCCCCTCTGGATCTGGCCCAGCTCTGCTCTCCCGCTCAGCTTGGGCCCCTGCTTTCTCCTTAGCTCGGCCCCACTCTGTCTGACTCAGGCACATTCCTGCTCACACGGAGGACGGGACCCACCCTGGCCTTCTGTCTCCTTGATTTGCTGGCCCGCCCTGTCAATCTGGAGCATTGGCCTCTTGCCATTGTTCCTGGGGACTATCAGTCTCAGGGTCCTGATTTGCCATCGATCCCTCCCCTTTTAGTGCTGGGAGCTAGCAACCAAAACACCCCCACTGAATGTTAGTAAGGGGGCAACAGTCCCCTTACATATGTATAAATATCTTCTTACTGTATGTTCCGTTCTATGAATCAGATGAAGTGGGCTGTAGCCCACGAAAGCTTATGCTCAAATAAATGTGTTAGTCTCTAAGGTGCCACAAGTCCTCCTGTTCTTTTTACCCTGGTTACGGTGTTTCTCACAGCTTCTTAGAGTTTCAGGCCAGGAGGGCCCATTAGAACATCTCGTCCGACCTCCTGTGTAGCACAAGCTAGAGGATTTCACCCGGTTACCCCCGTTTTGAGCCCAATATCTCGAGTTTAGCCAAAGCATCTACAGAAGAGCATCCGGTCCAGATTCAGAGACATCTACCGCCTCCTTTGGGAGTTTGTTCCGAAGGGTTAATCACCCTCACGCTAAAAAAGTGTCCGTCTTATTTCTGACTGGAATTTGCCTGGCTTTATTTCCAGCTACTGAGGCTTGTTCTGTCTTTCTCCCTTGGGTTAAAGGGCCCTTCAGTACCCAGATTTTGTCCCCGGGAAGGTACCTAAACACAGTCCCTTCTGGATCTTCTTTTTGATAAAGTAAACAGAATTTGCTGAGCTCACTTGAAAATCTGCCCACGAGTGACTTGCCCAAAGTCTCATAGGGTACGTCTACCCTGCAGTAAAAAGCAGGACCAAGTCTCAGAGCCTGGGGGTCAACTGACTCGGGCTTCTGGGGCTTGGGCTGTGGGGCTAAAAATAGCAGTGTAGACGTTTGTGCTCCGGCTGAAGCTGGGGCTCCAAGACTCATCCCCTCATGGGGTTTCAGAGCCCGGACTCCAACCCCAGCGCCTTGACTGAAATTTTTAGCCCCGCAAGCCTGAGTCAGTCGACCCAGGCCAGCCGCGGTTGTGCGGTGGGTCGTTTATTGCAGTGTAGATGTATCAATAGCGAGTCTATTGGGGGCAGAACCTAGATGTCCTTCGCCCTGGCCCAGTACCGTAATCACCAGAGTGTTCTTCTCCTCTGCGGGGGACAATTCAACTGAGTGGGGACAGCAGGAGAGGTTGGGTGGATCTGCTCTTCAAAGCAAGCATTGCTGCTTGTGGGGGGATGTGTGTGTGGAGGAGGGTTGTCGTGTGCATATGGGCACGTGTGTCTTTGTGTGGGGGGAGGGGACGAGCTCTGGGGATCCGGAGAGGGCTTTGGAAAGGATCCCAACAGCATGTCCCTACTTCTCGTTCTGCGGCCAAACCCCAGCAGTTAAATCGCCTTCCCTTTCTTTCCAGCCGCTCACCGTCCACAATGGCCGAGGTGACCACGGTCCCCACCGAGACGCCGGATCCCTTTAACGAGTTCGGGGACTACCACAACTGGACCCAGCTGCTCCAATACCTGAACTACACCTTCACCTTCTGCGACACCCATCTGGACGAGAACATCAAGCGGGTGACGCTCTTCATCCTCTACTTGGTCATCTTCGTGGTGGGGCTGGTGGAAAACATTCTCGTCATCTGGGTCAACTGGCACACCTGGGGCAACAGAAACCTGGTCAACCTCTATATCCTCAACATGGCCATCGCCGACTTAGGGGTGCTGTTATCCCTGCCCATCTGGATGTTGGAGGCCATGCTGGACTACACCTGGCTCTGGGGCAGCTTCCTGTGCCGCTTCACCCACTACTTCTACTTCGCCAACATGTACAGCAGCATCTTCTTCCTGAGCTGCCTCAGCGTGGACCGCTACGTCTCCTTGACAACTTCATCCCACTTCTGGCACCAGCATCAGCACCGGGCACGCCGCCTCCTCTGCTTCGGCATCTGGCTCTTCGCCGCCCTCCTCCCCTTCCTGGAGGTGGCCCACACACAGCTGGTGGACTCGGTTGAGCCCATGTGCATCTTCCTGGCCCCCTTCGAGACCTATGATGAGTGGGCCCTGGGCGTCAGCTTAGCCGCCACCATCATTGGGTTCCTCATCCCCCTCCCCATCATCGCGGTCTTTAACATACTGACGGCCCAGTACATCAAGCGCTCCAAGCCGGAAAGCAGGAAGCACTGCCTCCTGATCTATGTCTACACTGTGGTGTTCCTAGTATGCTGGCTGCCCTACCACGTCACATTGACCCTCCTGACCCTCGATGGCAGCCACTTCATTTACAGCTGCAACGTTGCCAACTTCCTCTACTTCTTCTACGACTTCATGGAATGTTTCACCATGTTCCATTGCGTGGCCAACCCCATTCTCTACAACTTCCTGAGCAAGACCTTCCGCAGGAAACTCATCTCGGCTGTGGTGAAGTACATCCCCAAAGACCAAATCAACCAGAAAGGCGGGGACAATTCCTCTTCCAGCACCCAGCACTCTATAGTCATTACCAAAGACAACATCCCACCTAATTAAACACCCACCGAGCTCTCCACGCATTGCTGCCAGCTGGTCCCAGGGGTGGCCGGCTTCCTAAATCAGACCCCCAAAAGATTTCTTCCCCTGGCAATAAGGCAAGACATTTTGCTTTTTGATGGCGTTTTCTTCTTGCCACCCACGGCTCTGAAAGCTGGAGGGACGGTAGAAATGAGATACTGTGGGGAGCAGCAAATGTTTTGCCTCTAGGGTGACCAGATAGCAAATGTGAAAAATCGGGACGGGGGTGGGGGGTAATAGGAGCCTATATAAGAAAAAGACCCAAAAATCGGGACTGTCCCTATAAAATCGGGACATCTGGTCACCCTATTTGCCTCTGACGTGCTACTGTATCAAATCTATTTAGCTAAAGAAACAGATTAAGAGACGTCCTATTTTGCAAAGAAATGCTCATTGGTTTATTACTATCGATTATTCTGGCTACCCAGGGTCCTCAACGCAAATCCAGCCGCTTTGCTCTCCAGCTAAGCAGGCGTCAGAACAAACAATGTTTTGCCACCAGCTTTTCCGCCGCGCCTGCCTTTTGCTTGCCGATGGGCTCCGGGTTTCCCACGCCTGGAAGAGACCCGGCGTTAAGCTGCCTCTTTCATTGAACCATCGAGCTCAGGGCAAAAAAGGGGTGGAATTCTTTTCCTTCGGAACACAAATCGATCAATTCGCAGCACCCGGCGAGAAAGATGAGGGGCTGACCTCGCAAGGTGAAGCCAAAGGGAGTGGGAGCCACTCAGCACGATGGAGCCTTCACTAGGGAAAGAGCATGTCGGCGCCAATAGGAAACGGCTTTTGGAGAGCAATATTGCAACCACAGAGGGGAAGAAGCAGGGAGGATTAAGGCCGCAGTCCACTGTACAGACGTGTTTCCCTAAGGCTTGGTCTACATTCCCACTTTTGTTGGTCAGAGGTGTGAAAAAAACACACACACACCCCCGACCGATATAAGTTTCCCCGACAAAAGTGCTGGAGTGGACAGCGCCGGGCTGGCAAGAGCGGCTCTGCTTCCGACTTCGCTAACGCCCCTCCTTGGGGGTGGGTTAACGAGGCCGGCAGGAGAGCTCTGTTCAGCCCTGAGTGGATTCTGCTACAGCACGTGGGGAGGGGAAGGCGTGAAGGTAACTGGGAATTAATAAATCACAAAGAACCAACCGATCCATGGCCCTGGACTGTTACAAATACGGAAAACCAAATTGGACAGGATCTGGGGACAGGGTGCTTCGGGCAAGGAAAGAAGAGGCTGATGGCAGGATGTTCCCAGAGGCAAAGCCGTCCCTTGGGTATGGCGAATCGGGGCGACCGTTCTGGGCCCCGCGCTTTGGGGGGCCCTGTGCTTCAGTGTGCATGTGTCGTGCGGGGGACGCCAGGCCGGCCCGGGGGGTGTGGTTAGGGGATCGGGGGGCTTGGTGCTGGCAGCGGGGGTCGGACTGGCTGGATCCGCGCGGTGCATTTCTTTTTCTTGCTCGGCATCGTGCGGCTTGGGCTCAGTCTCTGGCAGTCTCCTCACGCTGCCAGAACACGCCCGTGCCAAGCTGATCCCATCCACTGCCTTCCGCCCTGAACCCCCCCCCGTTTTCCGGGACCCCCCCCAGCACAGGGGGCTCCCTCGCCCCTAGTACAAGGGCCTGTGACTCTCCATCGTCCCTCGCCCCCCAGCACTGGTGTCCCCTCCCCACACCAGATTTCACCTGTATAAAAAATGTTAAGGGGGGGGTCCATACAGGCTGATTTCTCCCAGGCCCCGCACCCCCCTAGGGACGAATCATAGAAGACAAGAGAAGCGGGTGGGACCGGCCCAGCTTCTCGGAGAAAGTGCACTGCACTCATTCCGTGTCCCTTTGCCGCCTTGTTCACCTGGGAGGCAAAGGGCAGGGGCCTGTGGATTTGCAAGATGAAGGGGTTTCCATAGCAAATAATTAGCCTCATCAGGAGGGGATTTTTTTTTTTTTTTTTTTAATCGCAATGGAAAATTACTGGTCTTTCGCCCGCCCTGCCCCACCCCTCAAGCCCTCATGTGAAACAGACCATGAGACATTTCACGACCCTGAGACAGATTAGAACGAGGGTGCCTTTTGCGTGGCCGGGGACCCCCCCTTCTGGAGCTGTACGAGCCACTTTCCCCCCGCTCTGCGCTCCCCTTGGAATGCCTCCATGCTGCTCTTTAGCGGTCCCGCAAAGGGACGTGGGTCACTCCTGCTCCTCTGTCCCCAGCCCGGGGAGCAGGAATCTGCTCTCCCAAACGGCAGCAGGCCAGACACACAACCAGCCAATCCAGTACCCTTCTCACTCCCGGCTTCCACCCACACCTTGCTGCCTACGTATACCCGTATTGGCCTGCAAAACGCGCCCATTCATCTCCACCACGGCCTTGCATGCAACAGCTATGGGGAAAGGCACCGACCCTTTCAAGAGAAGCAACTTGTGCCCGTTCCCCTCCTCCTGCTGTGCAAAGTTTAACATCTTGTCCAGTGTACAACAGCAGCACAGACTGTCGGCTCTTTGGGGCAGACACTTCCGCGTTTACACAACGCCTCAGACAGGTCTCTCCCAGCCCACGACTGGAGCTCGCTAGGCTATGTCATTCCGTGCCGTGGTAATCCAGATTATTACCACCACCACGGACACATGAACAGGTTGGCAGCCGCTCCCCAATGATGAGGGCCAGAGAGCCACTCCTGAGCGCTCCAGGAACTGTTCATAGACGCGCCTTTGTCTGTCATCTTTGCTAAAGAAATGGCAGACCGCTGCATGATGGTGTGTGACAGACCCGCTCTACCTGGGTAGGAATGTATCCAATTTCTTCATGATACGTAAACATTTAAAGATCTCTATATCTGACCTATTAAACGTCATTTTTAAAAACACGGTTCTGTTGCATGGATAACTTTATACGCCACGATTCCGAGATATTAAAGCCAGAAGGGATCATCTTGTCGGACTCCTGCACAACACAGGCAGGAGAATTTTACCCGGTGACCCCTGCGTTGGAGCCAATAACACGAGGAGGAACTAGGCAGCATCTTTTACAAAGGCAGCCAGGCTTGAGTGAAAGATTTCCAGTGATGGAGAAACCTCCACATCACTTGGTGATAGGGTGACCAGACAGCAGGTGTGAAAAATCAGGACAGAGGGTGGGGGGTAATAGGCTTCTATATAAGAAAAAGCCTCAAATATCGGGACTGTCCCTATAAAATCGGGACATCTGGTCACCCTACTTGGTGAGCTGTTCCGAGGGTTAATTACCTTCAGAGTTAAAAAACGCGGAATTTCCAGTGTAAATTTGTCTGGCTTCAACTTCGAGCCATCGGAGCTTTGCCTGATCGATTAAAGAGCCCTCTGCTATCAGATCTCTTCTCCCCACGTAGGCACTTAAAAACCACAAGCAAGTCACCTCTTTACCTTCCTTAGCACGGAAATATCATCGAGGGGGTGCATTAGAAATACTATAGAGCAGTGAGACTCAGCCCCCAGGGGTTCAAGGAGCCAAATTAGTGACCAACATTCCCCACAAGAGCCACCACAGTGTGGATTCATTGTTTCATTTACTATAGTATTATATAGTCATAGTTAAACAGTATGACGGGCAATATTTAGTGTGCGTGTATACACACACACACACACACACACACACACACACACACACACACGTCTCACTGCAAAATGACTGACCAGGTACTATTCTTTTATCAACGGCAGTTGGTTAATACCATAGTAAAAGCATCCTAATTGGTTAATTACTTAGATTGGTTAATAATTAAGTCACACAGTGTTTTAATATCATGCGCTGCAAAGAGCCACAGGAGACGCATTAAGGAGCCGCCTGTGGCTTGCAAGTCTCAGTCGGAGTATCACCGCGAAGACAGATCTACCGATCTTAGGTACTTGCGAGATCCTCATTATGATAATAGCTGAACGGACCGTGCAGTCTTACATATATTTATCCTCGCCAGAGTCCTGGGAGGTAAGGAAGGATTATTACAGATGGGGAACAGAGGGACAGAAAAACTAACTTTCGGAAGGTGTCTCGGTGATTTGGGAGCCTAAATTCTACTGCCGTTCAATAAGACGTAGGCTCCTCAATCCCTATCTGAAAATGGGACTTTGGCTCCTTTCAAAGTTTTACGGTAATGCCCAAGGGTACACAGGGAGTTGGGGCGAAGAAGGGAACTGAACCCGTCTTCCCCAAATCCCAGGTTAGCCCCCTAACCGATTCAGGGACACCCAGTGCATGGGGTTGCGTCCCTTGCCATCTTGGCGAACAGCCCTTGATAGCCCTATCCCAGAGGTGAGCAAACTACGGCCCACGGGCCACACCTGGCCCGCGGGACCATCCTGCCTGGCCCTTGAGCTCCCGGCCGGGGAGGCTAGCCCCCGGCCCCGCCCCTGCTGTCCCCCCCATCCCTCCCGCAGCCTCAGCTCGCCGTGCCGCCAGCGCTCTGGGCAGCGGGGCTGTGTGCTCCTGCCGGGCAGCGCGACGACGTGGCTGGCTCCGGCCCGGCAGCTGCCAGACATGCTGCTCTGAGTGGCATGGTAAGGGGGCGGGGAGTGAGAGGGTTGGATAAGGGGCTGGGGTCCCAGGGGCAGTCAGGGGACAGGGAGCAGTTGGAAGAGGCAGAGGTTCTGGGGGGGGCAGGGGCAGGGAGCGGGGGGGTTGGATAAGGGGCAGAGAGTCCCGGGGGGCAGTCAGGGGACAGGGAGCAGGGGGCGGTTGGATGGGGCAGAGGTTCTGGGAGGGGGGTTGGGGGCAGGGAGCGGGGGGGGGGGGGGATAAGGGGCAGGGGTCCCAGGGGCAGTCAGGGGACAGGGGGCGGTTGGATGGGGCAGAGGTTCTGGGGGTGGACTGGTCAGGGGATGGGAAACGGGGGGTTAGATAGGTGTGGGAGTCCCAGGGGGCCTGTCAGGGTGTGGGGGTGTGGATAGGGGTTGGGGCAGTTAGGGGACAGGGAGCAGGGGGGTTGGATAGGGGGTGTGGTCCCATGGGGGGGCGGTTAGGGGCGAGGGGTTCTGGGAGGGGGCAGTCAGGGGGGGTTGGATGGGTGGGGGGTTCTGTGGGGGGCAGTCAGGGGGCGGGAAGTGGGAGGGGGCGGATAGGGGGTGGGGGCCAGGCTGTTGGGGGCGGCACAGCCTTCCCTACCTGGCCCTCCATACAATTTCGGAACCCTGATGTGGCCCTCGGGCCAAAACGTTTGCCCGCCCCTGCCCTATCCGCTGTGAACTCAGCGCATTCTTTTTTGCACCCAGCTACACTTTTGCCCTTCACAGCATCCCCTGGCGACGAGCGAAATACTTCCTTGTGTTTGTTTTAAACCTGCTGCCCGTTCGTTTCCCACAACAGACGTGGCGAGCAGTGCCAACCTCACATCGCTGCTAAGGAATTTCACCCAGCCCAAGAAATGTTTTAAAAGATGGGTCTGAGCAACAAGAGGCATTGGGTAAAATTTAAAAAAAAGCACCTAAATGACGTAGGAGGCTAAATACTAATGCGAGACAGAGCCATTCAGATGCTTTGGAAAGGGACAGGAACACACAGTTTTCCAGATCTAGAGCAATATATATTTTCCATCCGTTTATGATCCTCAGTGTACGTGAAGCACGGCGTGAAACAGACTGAACACGTTCCCAAAGAATGTCAAGTTTCCCGAATATCTTACTTACGATGCTACCGCTGTGGGTCATCAAACATTTTAAATATAGGGGGATGGAGAATTAAAACGTCATGAAAACTCTCCAACACGGCAATATCGGAGGGATATTTTCCTTAACACAGTCACGGCTTGCTAATACATGTGCTAGAAAAGCCATTTGGCCTTTAATAAACGCAGACTGTGCCAGCGCCAAGAAACACATGCGGTTTGGGCCATCCCAGCTCATCACTTCAAGCACACAGAAAATCTGGGCTGGGACAGGCGGACCGGCGGTATCCCAGCTTTATAATGACTGTTCATTACTTACATGACAGTAGCACCTAGAGGTGCCAACTGGGAACTGTACAGACATAGTGAGCCACAGCTCTTCTGTTCCGAAGAGCTTTCAATGTATAAGTAGGAGCATTGCCAGCAGATCGAGGGATGTGAAAATTCCCCTCTATTCAGCATTGGTGAGGCCTCATCTGGAGTACTGTGTCCAGTTTTGGTCCCCACACTACAGAAAGGAAGTGGACAAATTGGAGAGAATCCAGCGGAGGGCAACGAAAATGATCGGGGGCTGGGGCACATGACTTACAAGGAGAGGCTGAGGGAACTGGGATTGTTTAGTCTGCAGAAGAGAAGAATGAGGTCGGATTTGATAGCTGCTTTCAACTACCTGAAAGGGGGTTCCAAAGAGGATGGATCTAGACTGTTCTCAGTGGTACCAGATGACAGAACAAGGAGCAATGGTCTCAAGTTGCAGTAGGGGAGGTTTAGGTTGGATATTAGGAAACACTATTTCACTAGGAGGGTGGTGAAGCACTGGAATGAGTTACCTGGGGAGGTGGTGGAATCTCCTTCCTTAGAGGTTTTTAAGGTCAGGCTTGACAAAGCCCTGGCTGAGATGATTTAGTTGGGGCTGGTCTTGCTTTGAGTAGGGGGTTGGACTAGATACCTCCTGAGGTCCCTTCCAACCCTGTTATTCTATGATTAAACCGTCAAAGGACAGACAAGACTAATGATCACCCCCATTTTCCAGGTTGGGGTCTGAGGTAAGAGAAAGTGGCTTGCCTGATGTCACATGTGAAGTTTGTGACGGAGATGGGAAATGAATCCAGATCTATCCATGTAGGGCGTCATACTGCCGCCCATCCCCGTAGCATCTGGGTGGCTTCCATGTAAAATCAGTAGCAATAGAGAAATCTCTGTAGCGTCTCTGGCACGTCTCCTAAAGCTCCCTGGCACAGCTCCAGCACCATCTCTCCCGCAGGTTTACGGAACGGGTCTGGGTTGGCGAGAAGGGGCAGCAAAGAGCTTGCTCGTCCTCCCTGACGTCTGAATCTATTAAACTGGCAGGAGTGCTAGAGCGAAGCCAATTGACTTTCGGCTCATTGTCTCCCACACACGGCAGCCCTTCCACAGAGAAGACGAACGCCTGGGTTTTCTCCAAGAAGCACTCGAGACGACTCTCCCAGGGAACGGCTGCCTCATTTGTTTGCATCAGCTGAACAACCGGTTCGTTCTATCCCTGAACCGAGAAGGCAGACTTGTCCCTAGAGAAAGGAATGTGCCTCTTGAAAAGACCAGCATCATCCGCTTGTTAGTTTGGTTTGCCAACGGGAAGACAACCAGCAGGCTGTCTGGGCCTGAGTTGCAATTACACTTACTCTGGCGGCATATAGGGGCCTAAACGCAGGTATAAATGACTCCTTGAGAATCCCCCCAGGGCAATATAGAGCTGATGGAAGGGCCCTTGGCATAGGGGATGAATTGGGGTATGACCAGACTATACTGCACCATGGCCCTTCCCTGCTCCCCAGATGCTATTGGAAGCAGAGTTTAATTTAGAGCAGCCCTAAGGCCAGGCAGAGTGCAGCAGAATTACCTGTGATCCTTGACCTCTGCCACCGCCCTGGGCCCAGGAAAGGGGTAACTGAGAATCAGGTGTGGGACCCACGCAGTGCTTGACCAGAAAGGCCCGAACTTCCACCTGCAGGTTAAAAATGACAAACAAAAAGACACAAAGCGCAAGCGGTGGCTGTTTTCCATTTTATTATTCTAAATAAAAACCACACTTTGTGCTGGATGATGGAGTATAAAAGAATCCGATGTACAACGATTTTAGACATCTACTATTTTGGGTGGCGGGAAAAGTTTACAAAATATACAAAACTTTACAGCAAATAGATAGTAACCACTTAAATATCAGGTCAGTACCTACTATTAACTTAATGAAAAGGTTAGACAGTAATTACAACTTTTTTCTGCTTCATTTTTTTTTTTTTTTAAAGAGATCTGGATCCTTCGAGAGAGGGGAGGAATGAAAGCAAACCCCGTTTGTGTTTCAGAAATAAAGAGATCGGTCTCATAAGGTTATGTTCTCCATTGGGACACCGCTGCCTTTTGGTTAGAGATGGGCAGCTTGCTTCAAGCTCCATTAGCGTGGCAGGCCCCTGGGATTAAACACAACCCTACAATGCAGCTTGGATCGCTGATAACATGTTGTCCTGTTATAAGCCCCCGTTTCATCCCCAAGGATCCCAAAGCACTTTACAAACAAGAATTAAACCTCACACCCTCCCCCATGTGAGGTAGCTATTTCTTGGTGTCCCCCATGTTTACAGACTGGGGGGTAACTGATGCAAGAACACACACTGAGCCAGTGGAAAAGCTGGGAACAGAGCCCAAGGGGTCTCTCTCCCAGCCCCCGGTATGGTCTACCAGACAATACTGTTACCTTTTCCCACTATACGTAGCGTTTTGCTTCTGAAGTGGGGCCAGGGCATGAATAATTGTTAGGCAGTAAACCAAAAAAACAGCACTGGAGCCAGGGGCATCAGCAGGACATGTCTGGCGTGGGAGACACGGATTTTGGACTCTAGCCCCAGGGATCAGAGCAGCCTGCTCTGGTTTCAGAGTGAAAGCATGAGAGAGACGCCTTCTGTCTCTGGACTCCACCTAATCCTGCCCTCCTGATACACAAAGCAGCATGGACATTGCTCGTGAAGACTGCTTGATCTCCTAGCCGGGGGGGGGGGGGGGGGGGGNTGAATGGTAAAGATGGTGGCACCAAGCAAGGGAAGACACCAGGACCCATTGCAGATTGGTCATGTCTGGGGTTAGGGCCTCGCTCTAAAACCCACCAAAACCAGCAGAAAGGCTCCACTTGACTCCCATGGAGTTTGGGGCTGACATATTGAGGGAGGGCGCTCCGGAGGATGAGGGCTGGATCCTGCCATTGGATCCCCAGGTCGGGAGGGAGAGCCCAGGTTTTGGCCTCATCCCAATCCGGAGAATTCAAGGAGGAGAGACTAAGGGATTGAACTCGTGACAGAGTTTTGCAAATCGGAATTTTTTTCACTTCCCCGCGGGCAACCACACATGTCAAATGGCTGCCGCTCTCGGAGTGTTTTGAGGGAGAACGTGAACGGGTCATAACCCAGGGAAGAGCCAAAGACAGAGGTGGGCAGGGATCTGAGCTCGGGCTGCTCCCTGGCTGACTGGATAGCTCCCCCGTCCTCGACACACTGGCAACATCGTGCCAAGTAAATACCCATCGGTTTCAGACGGTCCCTGGGCCACCATGGCTCCCTCAATGAGTTTGTGTACACAAAGGGGGACTCAGAGCCCTAGCTCGTACTGTAGGCGTAGCCACAGACCGGAGTAATGACAAAGGGGGCAGGCGCCAGCCTGCCCTTCCCCTGACCTGGGGCAGGCTGTTGCTTGCCCGTTAGTGTTTCAGGGTCCAAGCGTCTCTCTCTTTTTTGTAAAAGCAGCAAAGAATCCTGTGGCACCTTATAGACTAACAGAGGTTTTGCAGCATGAGCTTTCGTGGGTGAATACCCACTTCTTCGGATGCAAGTCTTGCATCCGAAGAAGTGGGGATTCACCCACGAAAGCTCATGCTGCAAAACCTCTGTTAGTCTATAAGGTGCCACAGGATTCTTTGCTGCTTTTACAGATCCAGACTAACACGGCTACCCCTCTGATACTCTCTCTTTTTTGTTTTTTTTGCCGCAAAGGCTTTTGCTTCACTGCTTCGATTCGGGTCTGCAGACCTGTAACCGTGAGGCAGGACCCCCCCAGCGTTCCACACAGCTTCTGGGACATGTCAGAATGATGCCCGGATAGCTACCTGCACCCAAGCCTGCTTGCCTCTTTGAAAACCCTTCGTAGCAACCCCCAGACTGGTTCAAACCTGCAGTCCGTTTAGCCAGCACCAGGTGGTGGAGGGAAAGGTGTCCGACACCCCCTCTACGACAATCATGGGTTAACCTGCTCAGTTCGACATGAAGTCAGAAGTCAACCAGTGCTAACAAAGTTCGGGGCAGATTTAACCAAGAACTAGAATTCTGTCATTTCAACATCCGCTTCCTCTTTTAAACACCTTCCCTGGAGGGCCATATCCAGGGGCTGGGTCAAGCTCGGGGCCACCCGGGGATGTCTGCATACAGCACCCCTTCAACTGGTTAGCATTACACAGACCGCGGAGGGCAGATCTCAGATGATGATCTCGCCACCACTGGCTTTATTCAGTGCCACGCGGTGTGACTGGGGCACCAGGATTTGAAAGCGCACGTCAGGGCAGAGGTCAGCAGGGTTCCTTCTGCTCAGGAGCTGTGGTTGGTTCCCCGTGCGAGCTCTGGCACTGCCGGGAGGAACGCAGCCGGATGCCTTCAGGGCTCTGTCTCCATCCCCCTGCACTCACGTGCCCTGAGGACATGCCGATGGGGGTGTTAAACCTCGACACTGAAACCACCACCATTAGCTGCAGACGAGAAGGGATTCTGACGACCGAGCTAAAACGCAGGAACTTCCAAATGCAACCAGGGATGCTGCCCTCCTGCAAATCCCACCCCAACCCTAGAGTGCGAAGTCCGACTGGCGGAATCGGTACCGCTCCTGACTCTAATCAACAGGAGATGAGCAAGAAACTCGCTTCATTCCCCAGGGCTCCCGGCACAACGCCCTCGCCCCCTCAGACCGCACGCTCCTGCCTTCCTTGGGCACCCTCAGTCATCATGGCCCCCCCCGCAAACCGACTCCTACCCTGTATCACTAGCGTTCGTTTCACAGGGCCCAGAACCAGAGAGCAGAGTACGGAGAAGGACGACACTGCAGGGCTGTTATTGCACCCGGGGGCGGAGACGGGGGGGGTGTGTGTTTAGAAAAGGAACGTGAGGGGTCATTTCCCTAGGATGCTACATAATAATACTCATAAGTGCTCTTCATCTTCAACACGCTTTACAGACATTCACCGCTTAATCGTCACCACGCTCCAGGGAGGTAGGTAGGTACCACAAGTATTACCGCCCCCATTTTACAGATGGGGAAACTGAGGCAGAGAGGTGAAGCGACTTGCCCAAGGCCACAATGAAGTTAGTGTTAGCAGTGGGGTTCGAACCGAGGAACGCCTAGCTCCCAGGCCAGACCAACGCTGCTTCTCTGAGGGTGTCCACGCTGCAGCGGTACCGAGCCTCCCAGCTGGGGGAGACAGACTCCCGCTGGTTTTGCTCGAGCAGGTGCACTAAAAATAGTAGCGTGCATGTTGCGGCACCGGCGGCGGTTCCAGCTAGTCCCCCGAGCTCAGACCCGGGGCCCGCCTGAGCCGCGGCCAGTGCCGCAAGGTATTTTTAGCACGTTACCTCGAGCGAAGCCCCTTCCAGCTGCAATGTGGCAGAGAGCAGCTCCCTGGGCGGGGAGAGGCTGGCAGAGCGTTCAGAGTGTATGGAAGTGCAGGCGCCTGTCCACAGGTTCCCGTGGCTTCAAGCCCCGAGCGCTTCCAGGTTATGAGGTAGTACGAGTCACCTAGGCTGCTACATATGTCATAGTCATGCCTTTCCACTCCCCGCCCCAGGGCAGTGACGCTGGAAAAACCACCCCGACCCCCACCAGCGGGCGCGTGTGAAAAGCAACAGCGTCACCCGGTGACAGCAGAAGGGGCACACTTACGTCGGTACCGACTCCGTCCTTCGATAGAAACCACGTCACAGACGCGGTGGCCGTTCCGTTACCGCGGGGTGGGGGACTAGCCCTGTAGCGGGGAGAACGCTCCTCCTGCAAAGACACCTTCCCAGGAGTTAAGGCAACGGTTTCTTTTCACCCTCATCCTAGAGGGCTTTGCACGGGCCCTAGCACCATTCGCACAGGGATGCCCGATGCTCTCCACACCCCAACCCCCAGACTGCTGCGCTACTGACTTAGGGAGGGCGGGGTGAGCTCCAGATCTGTGCCCCGGCAGCATTAACGTGCTACTGCAGGCCGCAGAATCCCAGGACCTGGAGGGGATGATCTCCGCTAAAAACATTTCTCTTCGGTCTGGGTGGAGGGACAGGGGGGAGAACAAGGGGGAAACCAGCCCTTCTGTCCGCTGCTACGTGCTTCCCCTAGCTCAGTGACTCTTCAGAGAGGGTAAATTGTTCCCTCCTGACAAGCTAGCCTAGTTTCTGGAGAGAGACCTCCTCTTTTCTCCAAAGAAGCTCTGCCCCTGAGCTTGGGCTGCTCTGGTACTCCTTCATTTCCCTGGCTCTCAAATGTGACTTTTAAACTTCAGAAGCGGTACGAGGGGGTGGGGGTGGAGAGGGGAACAATTGGCAACTGCGGCCCTGGCTCAGATGGGCGGCTAAAAGTTCCACTAATCCCCCTTTCCACCTGGAGCGGCCCCCCGCTGCCTGCCAGCCCCTCCGCCCCCAAGGCCAGACTCTGCTTTGTTCCTCCCAGTAGCAGCAAAGCCTAGAAGAAAATCAACTAGTGTTTTCGTGTCCACCACCTTCCCGTCCCGGCTCTAGTGAGGCTGGCTGTCAGGGTAATAGCAGCATAAATCTAGGTGTGACCTCACACCCGCGGGAGGCCAGGCTAGGGTTAACCTGCTCGACGGAGAGAGTTGTCTATTTATCAGATCGAAAACCCGGGAAGAAATGTCAACCCACGGAACTCAGCGGCCTCTAACGGGACTGGAGGTAAGTAAAGAGAACGGGCTTCTTGGTTTACCTCACGTGCTGTTAACTTGAAGGATGCCGACAGAAAAATCCCGAGGCAAGGCCAAAAAAAAGGAGAATTCCATCCACAACGTCCGACCGTTAAAACTGGGGGGGGAGAAGTCACCACTTTGTAATTAGTGTTTGCTCCCCCACCCCACCAGCGCCGCCCAATCAGCTGTCTGTGTTTTTCTCCGCGTCTTTGGAATGGATGATGTACATGAACGTCTGTTCGATGGTGAAATCGGGCGGCAGGCTGCCTTTGTGGACACCGACGTGCTTGCTCATGAGGTTTAAGGTGGAGCTGTAGTGTCCGCACACAGTGCATCGGTACATGAGGGCCCCCGAGTGCGTCTTCAGGTGGCACTTGATGGTGGAGCGGCCGCGGAAGAATTTGTGACACACTTTGCACTGGTAAGGCTTTTCTCCCGTGTGGATCCTCCGGTGGTAGTTGAACTCGCTCGTGTGGGCAAACCTCTTCCCGCAGACCTTGCAGCTGTACTTACTGTTTCCTGGCTGGTTCTGCAGGGCCAGGTCCTCGCTCAGGAATTCCTCCGGCAGCTTCCTCTTCTGGAGGGCTTGCTGCTGGAGCCGGTCTCCGAAGCTGGGCCGGACGACGTCCAGGCTGCCGCCGCACTTGTGCTGGCTGACGTGGTAGCGGTAAGCCGCTTCCAGCTTGAAGCTCTGGCCGCAGAAATGGCATCGGAAGAGAGCCTCTTCCATGCTCTGATGGACGGCCATGTGCTTCTCCAGCAGATGCCGGTCCACGAAGCTGTTAGCACAGATGGAGCAGGAGAAGACGGAGATGCCCAGGTGGGACAGCGTGTGCCACATCAGGCTGCAGAGGTTGAGCTGCCGCTGGTCGCACACGCCACATGTTTGGCCTTTCAAGTTCATGTGGTCCAGGATGTGGCCCCGGATGGTGTGGAAATCTTTGGCCAGTGGCTTCCCGCAGGCGGTGCATACCAGCTCCGAGCCGGGCCCTCCGCCAAACAGGTTGATCTTGTTGGGCAGTGGGTCGCTGGGGTGGACGATGACGTTGTTGTCAAACACACCCTCGCTCCGGTGGAGGGTGAGCTGCCATTGGGTGAAGAACTTGGTCTCGCACATGTCGCAGGAGAAGAGGAAGATCCCGATGTGGGACAGGACGTGGGTGACCCGGGAATTCCGGTCCTGGAAGTGGGTCTCGCAGACCTTGCAGTTGCCGGTGAGCAGGTCCACGTGGTCCCTCGCATGCTGGCGGATCAGCTGGATGTTGGGTTCCAGGACTTTCTTGCACACCTGGCAAGGCATGGCCTTGCTCTCCCGGCTGTCGTTCTCAAAGGCCAGCTCCTCCTCGCTGTCGTCGCTCAGCTCGATGACCTCCTCCACCGGGCCCAGCTCTTCGCTGGCGTCTTCGAAGTGCAGCTCGTCCGCCCCTAGGTCCTCCAGCTGCAGCTCATCCATCTGCCCGAAGCCCTGGTCTTTGGAATGGTCACTGTTGCTGGGGCAGGAGTTGCTCCCGGTGGAGATGTCCAGCGAGGTGTCAGCTGCGAAAAAGCTGGCCTTGCTGAAGTCCCCGTTGCTCTGGATCTTATAGGGCTGGCAGGTACTTGCAGTGGTTTGAACGGCCATGTTGACATTGCCCAGGCTGGGTTGAGAGATCACGTTGGCGGCAGAAGCAAACTGCCCCGTCAGTTCCTGCTCTTCTGTCTTTGGAGGTGGTTGATGCATCAAAGGCAGGTTATGGCTGGCTTCACTCAGGGGATTCCTGTCATCCTCTTTGTAACCACCTGTCACTTCCCCGTGCAAGATGCAATTCCGCTCAGAGCCAAACTGCTCCCCACTGCTCCGGAGTTCACCCAGGGAATGGTTTGGTTCTGTCGCCATGCCGCTCAAAGGGCCTGAACGACCTTCTCCCGACCCAGAGGGCTGCTTGGTAATAGCCGAGCTCTCCAAGTCGGGGAAGGTGGAATGACAGGCCTTGAGCAGATCGTCCATGCCCAGCCTCTCCGCCACCTCGTATATGACGCCCACGTTGATAAGGTCCGTGAAGAGCTCAGAGGTGTAGACGAAGCTCAGGATCTTCTCAAAGTTGGCCGGCGTGATGAAGTCCACCACGTAAGTCCTGGCAGCGTCCAGCCCCGTGTTCAGGAAGAGGTTCTGGAAGTAGCCGGCCGCGCAGGCCAGCACCGCTTTGTGTGCGGCAAAGGAGCGGCTCCCCACCACGATGGTGACGTCGCACATGGTTTCCGACAGCCTGCACTTGTTGAGTTCCTTCAGCAGGTTGTTGGGGTGATCGGTGCTGTGTAGCTTGATCCTCATGCCCATCTTAGCAGTTGCTCAAGAGTCCCTCCTCCTGGTCAGCTTCTTATTCATTCGTTCGCCAGGCACATCCAGCGGCTGGCAGGGCGAGGGGCTCTAAAAAGAGGAAAACGCAAGAGTTTACACGTCGGACTCATCGCCGGTTTGCGGTGAAACGTCCCGGCATGTTTCACGCTTGTGTAAGAAGTAGCCAGGGAACAAGGCGGCTGCATTGGTGGAGATTCTCTCGCCAATTACTCATTCAAAAGATACAGAGAGGTGAGGGGGCATGTCACAGCTGAAAGGACAGAGAGAAGTGGCTGCATCCTTGCTCCTCCCTAAATGGGAGTGTGTAATTTGGCATAACGATTATGATATCGGGACTCGAGACCTGCTGAATCCTATACACACACACACAAATTCTTTAGGTTTTTAAGACCAGGTTAGACAAACATGTGCCAGGGATGGTCTTGATATCCTTAATCCTGTCTCGGCATGAGGGGGCATCCTCTCGAGGTTCCTTCCAGCCCTACATTTCGAGAATTCCATTCTGGGTAGGTTCTTACGCTGACCTCATCACTAATATCTGGTCCACTCTTCCAAGCTAGGTTGACGTAGGTTAGGTGCTCAGGGGTGTGAAAAACTCACGCCTCCGAGAGCCACCAAGGATTCTGCCTCTTGGAGAGGTGGATGACCAACAGCGATGGAAACCCCCCTTCTGTGGCGGTAGGAAGCATCTACACTACGGTGCTACAGTGCTGTAGCACTTGCAGTGTAGACGTGGCTTGAGTGTCTTCCAGTTAATAATAAATAATAATAATATATGGAGATATACCTATCTCACAGAACTGGAAGGGACCCTGAAAGGTCATTGAGTCCAGCCCCCTGCCTTCACTAGCAGGACCAAGTACTGATTTTGCCCCAGATCCCTAAGTGGCCCCCTCAAGGAGTGAACTTACAACCCTGGGTTTAGCAGGCCAATGCTCAAACCACTCAGCTATCCCTCCCCCTGCAGTTCTGCATTAAGTGACATGACTAGCACCTAAATTTTGCTCTGTACAATTTAGAAGGTATAAAGATACCGATGGAATAAAGAAGCAGTGAAGGGTTAAGGATTTCTTTTTCCCCTCTCGTGAGAGGCATATACTAGATATTTTTTTCTAATGCTTTGACTACACACAAACTGGCTCTGATCTCAGTTAAACCAGTGAAACTTCTGTATGTAGACAACGCCTAAGGAATGACTACGATTCTTATCTCGCTGAGATCCAAACTACCCCCCCCCCCCCCCCCCCCCCCCCCCCCCCCCCCCCCCCCCCCCCCCCCCNGGCAGAAGTTAAAAATACAAGAACTTCCACCACAGAAGAGACTAGTGGTGCAGCGAGTCTGGTATCTCACCTCAGGTTCATGAGTGACCCTAGTTTAAGATCTTGCAGCAACACAAGGAATAAAAAATAAAAGTCTGCAACTTTAAGAAGCGTGTGAAAAACTTACAGGTTCTCTCCTTCGCCTCCTGTGTCTGAGCTATGCTACAGCTGTTATTAAACATTGTCAGCTCCCTGCCTCAAAAAGCAAACAGGGGAGTACAGGTCTGTCGCATCTTACGCTGGGGTTACGTTCCGCAGTCAGCGCGTAAAGCGAAAATCGCGTATAGTCAAAATTACATTGCGTGTAATGGCGGGCGGAATCACCCGCACTACAGGTACAGTATTAAAATTGTTATTTTTCTCTTTTTTGTTTTTGCCGACCTCGTCAAGCTGAAATCGCGCATGTTAAATGCGCGTAAGATGCGACAGACCTGTACCACAACAAGCAACCCCCAGGTATCCCCCCCGGCGGAGTCCCTTTGATTGGCCTAGATGAGAGAGAGTCAAATAGGGGCTCAAGTCAAAGGTGCAAAAAGACCAAATAAAAAACCTTGCTGCGAAAAGTAATGTACTTTGCCAGTCACTATCCGAGCTCCTGTTTCTATAGGGGTGTCTCTGTCTCCCAGCACGACTTCCCTACCAGTTCTGTAGTAGCCTCGTTAGCTATCTTTATAAATCCGCAACCTGAATCGCAGACTCCTACCTCGCTGGCATCTTCTCGCCATCTGTAGATTCCTTCTGCCCACTGAATATCTCCAGACCCAACACACGTACTAACTTTCGTTTGCCAGGCTGGATCTCATGTCAGGTCTTGCCCCTAGTTCTAAACTCTTTAAATCTCTTTGAATGATTTCTCTGCTCTCACCGGCATTTGCAACACCTTTCTATGTAGTATAGCCTGCAATTGTCCGCCGTCTTTCCGGACCATCATTACAGAAGACTGGACTTGTGATACCAATCTCTGCAAGACCCCACCAGGCCACTCCAACTTGGCCTGAACCCCCTTTTGGTTTGTGAGCTGTTGGACAGTTTTCAAATCGGACAGACTACTCAGTATCGAAACGTCTCCATGGCAGCTGCACGCTTTGAACCTCGGCCCTGCCAGCCTGTTCTCAATTTTTCCAGGACACCAAAGGAGACAAGAGGAAGATCTAGATACGGAGCAGGGAGGCGGCACAGGAAGTCCAAGGTTGCTCCAGTTTAGAAGCAGCGAAAGAGGGTGTCCCAGTTTGCAGACTCTTCGCACCCGGGGGATTTTCTTAAATAGGGAATCTTGGAAAGGGAAAAGAAAAGCCTCCCTGATCAATAATTGATCAGGGAAATGGGAGATCTGTTTGGATCTCAGCGCATGCACTGCTACCCCTGAACCTAACCGGGTAGGTCACCCCAGACCCCATTAATGTTGCCTATAGCAGCTGCTTTGCACATGCACAACCTGGGGTTTGCCTGTTTATTACGTGCTTTTCTTCCCTCTGCTAGAGAGTGAATACCCCAGAGGCCAAAAGAGGGGATGGGGTCCTTAGGATAAAGGGGGGGACGGATAGGGGGAGGGGGAAAAGATGAAGGGGGGGGCTGCCTTCTATCATGAGGGGTGGGAAGAGAGGGAGTAGGGGAAGCGGGAAGATGGGGTGAGCCATCTCCCCCTTGGTGTACGTGTGTCTGGGGGGGAAATAGGGGCTCTTCTCCATCACAGGGTTTGGGGGGTGGTGGTGGATGAAAGGGTGGGGAGGGACATGGCAGGGGAATGGGGCAATCCAGCAGGAGGCAGACAGGGCGAGAGGGGGCTCTTTACCAGGGAGGGGGGGAGGGATTTGGAGGATAAGGGGGCTAGGGGCTTTGGGGGCCGGCGTGTCCATAGGTGGGGGTCTGAAAGCAGGAGGTGGCTGGGGGGAGGGGGCAGAGCGAGCAAACGAGGGGTCCCCTATACAGGGAGCTGGGATCCCCCAAACAGGGAGGGAGAGCCCCACACGCGAGGTAGGTGCAGAGAGATCCCCATGCAAGAGGCGGCGGAGTCCCTTGCAGGGGGGGGGGGGTGTCTCCTACATAAAAGCAGGGGCAGAAGAGGGAAGAGTCTCCTATATGGAGGGAGAGGATCCCCTACACCAGAAGGGAACGGAGAAGTCGAGTCCCTTATAGCGGGAGGGGGAAGACGGGGGTCCCCGATACGGGGGTGGGGAAGAAAGGCGAGACAGGGATCCCTGTACACAGGGAAGGGGGAGATGGGGGGGAAAAGGGGGATGGGGGCAATATAGGTCCCCTGTGCAGGAAAAGGGGGG
>QXTE01000170.1:2854323-2869072 GCA_003942145.1 Platysternon megacephalum
TTTTTTTTTTTTTTTTTTTTTTTTTTTTTTTTTTTTTTTTTTTGCTGCCTGGGGCAGCAAAAACCCTGGAGCCGGCGCTGTGAGTAGGGGTCTTAGGTATTCCTCCGGTTGGACAGAGAGGCCGAAAATCCACCCTTGTGGCGTTGGAGAATTTATTCCGGCTCCTTGACAACCGTGCTCAAGGTAAAGATGACGGCGCGAGTTCTGTACTCCGTTCCCCGCCCTTTGGGAGCAAAAGTCTCAGAAAGCACCCCTTTGGCATTGTTCGTACCCTAATTACAGCTGTAATTACAGCAACGAAGGGGCCTGCGGCCATTTCTATTCGCCACTCCGCTAATAAAATTCACCCTGGCTCTGAACTTTCCAGGATCACCTCGTAGCTGATTAGAGGGAAAGGACAGTTTGAAAGGGTAGGGGAGTTAAACCGAAAGGTCTGGCCCAGAGTCCCGGTCAGTCAGCGAGTTAGCAAAGTGGGGAGAAAAAAGGCAGCTTCTGAACTTCCAGGAGATGCATCTTAAAGGCTTTCCTGAAACGGACCATGCTTACACATCCAGGAAGTGTTACGGGTGGATACCAGTTGACTAAGGGGATGGTATAAACATCAGACAGGGTTGAAATCAAGACTACGGCCTGGTGCGCTGGACTGGGAGCTACAATTCATAACTTGGCTAGACTCTAAAAAGCATGGACTCCGTAGAGACGGATTGATGGCTCGTTACAACAGTCTGTAACCCCCCTGCCCCTTTGAATGACTTCTCCCAGTATGTGTCAGCTGCTTATGCTTAACAATCTGTCCCACCTTGCACTTAGCCGTGACACTCCGAGGACCTTTCCCAGCCCTGAAGAAGAACTCTGCGGCTCAAGGTTAGTCCCGTATTGCTTCCCCCACCTTGTCTCTGTACAACGCCAGGCAAACGAGCAAGCTCCTGCGGTAGGAGTTCTTGCTGATCCAAGAGTCACTTCTGGAAGGGCAGGAGAATTGCAGGCGCATGGTTCCAGAAAAGTCACTGAATCCTCACGCAGCGTCTCAGCCAGCACATTAGGAGCTTGTCTAGACCTTGTAGGTCTTACAAGGATGCTCCCGCTGTCTCCTACTGTCCCTGATGGCCTCTGAGGCCAGAGTTAATGGACAATCCTTCCTGAAAGAAAACACCTTCTATCTGGCCAGAGGAAGGGTGGGAATGGAAGTGGGTGGAGAAGGACAATTCCGTTTCACACCAACTTTCTCGAGGTTTCAAAATCTGGTTTGTTCCACATTGGCTCCAAACCCAAAACGCTTTCTGAAAATGGAACCGGCCCCCAAAGCCCCTTTTTGGATCGACAAGGTCACGTTTTCAAGCTGGGCCCCTCGCTGCAAGTAACCAGCGAGTCCGCCCTGCCCCTCACCACCTTCCCGTCCAAATCGAGATGTCTCCGCCAAACGGTTTCGACAGCAGATTTTGACAAGAAAGGAAAAAATGGTTTAATTTCAAACGTTCTGCCCAGCTCTCTATAGTAACCAGGTGGGATTTTTAGTTGTTACCTCCGAGGCTGGGATACCACATTGATGGGCAACATTGCAAGAAGCCAGGGAAGATGCCTAGTTACTCCCCATCAGGTTTCCTTTTTTTGACCCTCTGACCACACTCCTGTCCCTGTTATTCATTAGTTGTCCCCCGAAATCATTTGGGTTTCAGGTCCTGTAGATCCTCCCCTTAGGCTGGGGGGGGGGGGGATCCTTTAGCCACTTCCCGGAACCCAATATGTACTAACGGCATGGGAGAAGGGAGAGAGGCCAGGCTTGAGGTTCAAGCCCAGGATTGGGCGTTAGGACATGTGGATTCTGTTCCCAGCTCCGCTACTCACTGGACCTTGGGCAAGTCACCTGACCTCTCTGTGCCGAGGAGCATAGGAATTGCTGGGCTGGGTCAGACCTGTGGGCCATCTCGCCCAGTATCCTGTCTCTGGCAGTGGCTAGCGCCAGAGGCTAGAGAGGAAGGCGTAGGAACCCTGAACCGCATTGATGGTCTTTTATAGTTAGAAATCAGCGTGAGCCCTGAAGCATGAGCCATCATACCCCTTCTCCCACCTGGAGAACATTTCCCTCTGCAAAGGGATGGGCATGGGGCAGGGATTGGCTTTTCATTCTGTGTCCGCCCAGCGCCCAGCACGGTGGCGTCCTGGACACATGACTGGGGCTCCAGCAAACAACACAGTCCTAGGAAACATCAGGCAAAGAAGCTGAGAGACAGGGCAGCTCATAAGTAAAAATCGTGGTGTTATTGACTAGTCAAGGGTGTTTTTAATCTACGCCACAAAGGGGGTTCTGCTGGCTGCCCGGGGTGTCTGCGGAGGGGAAAGCACCATGGGGCGTCACTCTATTTCCAAACAGCGAGCACTAGCGTTCGGACGAGGCGCAGGCCGGAATGGGGCAGCGGGGACGAGACGGGGCCCGGGGGAAGAGTTCTCCACGACACGGCGAGAGGGTTCCGGGTCGGTTGAGAGCGCGGCGGGCTTTGGAGAGGCGCTGCCGACGCTTTGCTTGTCCCCGGCGTGGGCACCTGCAGGAAAGAAGGCGGAAACCCGCGGCACGTTGGATCCTTCCACCCTGGAGCGGCGCAGCTCGGAATAAGTCTTGGGAGAGCTGGAAAAGCATGGCTAAGTCGATTAGATGCATTGGCCTCTTTCCCTGCCCCTGGCAGCCAGCTCTCCCACTCCTTTCCCAGCAACGGTGAGCTTGGTATATACGAACCACCTTTCAATAACGTGCAGTCACCCACGAATTGTACACATGCATATAACCCCCCGCCCCCAAGCACACGGGGGAAAACACAGCCCAGGGCTGGAGTGGAAGACTCGGCGGTGGGAGACAGCAGCCGTAGCCGTGGTACCGGACTCATCTGCATGCGTGGAAAGTGCCTTCCACAAATTTGCTCTTTTCCTCCATTTCCTAAAATTGCACCGCAATTACCGTTAAGGCTTCGGCTCGGCACGAAGAGAAGCCCGCCAGCTCCTGGTCTCATTACCCAGCCGTTGCCGCGATGCAAATCACCAGCTAATGAATTCATAATAGCAGAATAAGTGCCGTGTAATCACCCGGTTAGGGGGATTACAGCTATTTATGTCCCGTAACCCAGCCTGCCGGGTGCTAACACGCACAGGGTCAGGGCTCTGCTCAGCGCACGAGCGGGTGATAGCGAGCGCGGGACCATCAATGGGATTTTCGATCTGTAATTAAAGACCCCATATAGGTTTTTAAGGGCTAATGCACGAGGCGAAGCGTGACCCTTCAAGACGGTTTGCTCAGGTGGCTGCGGTTTGGCAAACCTCGTATTCTCGGCGGTAATCGCTCCCGCGGTCGTGAAACTCCCCGGCCTGGTGTGCGGGGACGGGACGTCTTGCGTGGAGACGGATCCCATTCCCCAACAGCTGGCTAATACAGCACCTTAATAGGAGGTGCTAGCAGGACCTGATGTCCCAAAGGGCTGAGTTGAGACCACGGGACGTGAGGGGGAGGGTGGTGGTCAGCCCCTCTGTAGTATGAAGCCAAATACCAAGTTTCAAGGTGGGCACCCAAAAACGGAAGTGCCGAAAATCAGGGGCCACTTTAACGTTCCCCAGCAGGACAGGACTGGCAGGAGGGTGGGTTGGTACGGGCAGGGCAGGTAGGGCTTCCAGCTGCCACTGGGGGACACAGTAAAAGGACCAGAGACAAAAGCCCACATGGGGAAAGTGCAGGAGCCCAGAGCAGGACTCACGCCACACAGGGGACCGGTGTAACCCCAAGCTACGGCTCCTCCTCCAGCCGAAGTTCTCAGCCGTCCCCGGATCGCGAGCCCGGAACTCAACAGAAAAATGTTCATCGATTCCAAGGCCAGAAGGGGCCGTTGTGATCGTCTAGTCTGACTCCGGGGGCCATGGCCCCATCACTTTTTACCGGCCGTAAGGGCAAGCGATGGGGGGAGGGAGCAGAAAGGAGGGAGCAGGGGATGGGGTTTTGGGGGAGGAAGAAGTGGCGCAGGAGCGGGGGCAGCGCGGGGGTGGGGCCTCGGGGAAAGGGGGTGGGGCGTCAGGTGGAAAGTGGGTGGGGCCACACCTTGGGCATCTAGCTACAAAGAAAGGCAGGTTGGCACACACACACACACACACACACACACACAGCTCACTGGAGCCAGGATGGCTAGTCCGTGGTGCCAGGATCTCTCACACACACACACACACACACACACACACACCTCACTGGAGCCAGGATGGCTAGTCCGTGGTGCCAGGATCTCACCCTTAGTGTCCCAGAAGAAGGTGGCATTGGCCACATCTCAGCCCGGCACAGCAGCTCTATGTTCGGACTCAAAACAGGTAAAAGGATTCGCAGTCTCGGGGTGGCAAAAATCTGGCAATTCCGCAGGCCTGTAGCCCGGCCTCTCAGCCGAGCGCCATTCGCGAGCGGCCCCCGAGGCTCGGGTAACACGCTCCCCCGTCCCCCTGCCAGAGGCCCGAGCTGCAGCAAGACTCGGGGCTGCTTTTCTCAACCTCGCCGGGCGTGTGGGCGTGAACCCGCGTGCGTCGCACGGGAAAGGGCGCTAACAGAACCGGGCCCCCGCTGCCCTCACCTCATTCTGCATTGGGGGGGTATTTGAGGTCGCCGAAGCCAGCGGAAGTCTCCTTGTTCCCGTCTGTGGGGTCATCTAGGGTTAAACAGCGGGGCAGAGATGCAGTCAGTTCCTTCCTAGGCCCGTTCGCCCAGCCGGGACGGCCCCCGCCCACTTCTCAGATCCTGCAGGAAGCCCCCCCTCCTGGAACGGCCAATCTGTTCCACCCCCCTTGTGTCCCCGGAGTGGGGGGACAGCTGCCGGAGCTGGAAACGCTGGACTGGCATCAAGGCCTCTCCCCGAGCGGGCGCATGGACACTTGGCGGCGGTGGGAACGGGCGTCCTGGGGCTTCCGGCTGGCGCCTCGTCGCACAACGCCCCCCTCCGCCCCCCAAGCTGGCCTCACACGGGCCCCACTTACCGGGCTCCGGGGTCCTTTTCCCCATGAGGCCGACAAAGAAGTCGTGCATGTCCCCTGCAGAAAGACAAGGGGGTCAGCGGAGCGGGTGCCCCTAGCTGAGTCAGCCGGGCAGGCCAGGGCAGCGGGGAAGGGAAGAGACGCCACCTTTAATGGCTTTTAATCCGGGTCATCTTTGCCAAAGCGCCTTCTGGGTCCAGATCCGCCCCCCGAGGCGTTTGCTGAGGAGCCTGAGGCTTGAAACCCAGCAGGGCGGCACCCGGGAGCAAAACTCCTGGGCCTGGCGGCCGGCGCTCTGGGGCAGGGACGGCCCTGGCCGATCCGAGACTCAGCCCGGGGCCAACCATGGCCCTAACCAGACGGGACCTAACCGTGGCCCTGGGCTGCCTGAGGCTTTGGCGGGCTTTCAAGGGCGGGGCCCGTCTACACTCCAGCTGGTGACAGTGACGCCTGCCTTGATTGCTGTGTGGATCAGGAGCACAGAGTGGCGCCCCCCCCCAGACGGACAGGGCAGAGAACTCGGTGCCAGGGAAGAGGGGAAAACGGGACTTACGTTTCTGAGGGGGGATGGGCATCTTGGGACCTGGAAGAGAGAAGTGGGGGGGGGGGGCAGTCAGTGGTGCTGGGGGGGCAGCAATCAACCTCGCTTCCCCCCCCCCCCCGCTTTTGCTGCTCTCTCCCCATCCCCCGCCCGATAGCAGCTCCCCCCTCCGGCCCCTTCCCGTCTCCCCCGGTTAGTTTTCTCAGGGCAGGGGATGGGGCCGGGCACTCACGGGCATCGTCCTTGCCCGCCAGCTGCAGCAGCGCCTCGTAGGAGACCCGGTGCCCGTCGTAAAGTCTCCTGAGCAGGGCCGTGGGCAGCTTGTAGAGGTCTGAGCTCGGCTGCGGGAAAGACAGGGAGAGAGCTGGGCGTGAGCCCCAAACGCCGAGGGGCCAGGCGGGCGGGGAGAGGCGACGCTAGGGACAGGGGGCGGTGCCACCCGCCCCGCTCCTGCCAGCCCTGGTGCCCACCCGGCGTTCTGCCCGCCCTGTCGTGCTGCCGCCGCGCCCCCCGGGGCCGGATACCGCCAAGATTTTGGCAGCGTGAGGGTGTCGCCGACTGGGGGGGTGTCAGCGATGGCTCCCAAGCCCCCCCCCCCCGGGCTCCCCATTGCGGGCGCCCCGGGAGCAGGATCTCCCCACGGGGATGTCGTCACATTTGCATCCAACGCCACTCGGCCCCCGGCCCCGGCCCGTCAGGAGACGCCTGATCGCCGTGGCAAGCCAGCGTGAAACCCACCAGCCCCCGGCTAGCCCAGCCCTGGAATTTTCTTGAGCCCCGGCCACCGTCCCTGTCCGAGTCCCCAGGCTGAGCTCTCCCCTAACTCATCCCACTGATGTCCTAACCAGCTGGACTCCTGAGGGCGGGGGGTGTCTCCGGCATTAACCCCTGCACTCCTGGGGCCTGCCAGCCCTACAGAAGCCTCCCTGCCAAGGGATTTCCTCCTGGGGGGGAAATCAACCAGCAGCTCCCCTGAGGAGTCTGCTCTTGGAGCCGGGATGGGGGTGGATGTGTGTGGGGGGGGGGGCGGGGGGCTCTGAGCCGTGCACAGACACCGCTCAGCTGGGGCCCCGGCTCAGCCCCCCCCCCCCAGCGGGCAGGAGAGTCAAGTACCCGTGAGGAACAGGCGATTTGCCAGCAAAACCCTGCAAATCGTGGGGGGGGGGCATGCTCGGGGGAGGCTTTAACCCTTAGGAGGCCAAGTGCTTTTAATGAGTGGGAGATGGGAGATGCTATCCCAGTTCTCCCCCCCCCATCTTTGCCAGGGCCCCCCAATCCCAACCCACAGCCCCCCCCCACCTTGCTACAACAGTGGCTAGCCTCAGCGCCACCCCGCTAGAGCGAACCCACCCCCAGCACGAGTCCCCCCACCCCGGCTCCCTCATTCCAGCGGCTTTTCTGTCCCAAGCGGCAGCAATCTAGCGCCCGAAGACATTGCTCATTGCCGAGCCCATCAGACCAGCCAGCCCGCGCTTGTGTCTCCTTCCAGCCGCCGCTCGCTCGGGGAGAGGAGCAATTCATGGAGAGAAAGAAACAAAAAAACAACCCACCCCAGACAAAATGAGGAAAAGGGACCTGACGCGCCCGCCCCAGAGAGAATCGCTTGCAAATGGCCCTGGCGCAGCCCTGCAGAAAGGGGTCTTAGCAAAGGGCTTCACAAACCTCCACTTGGGGGGGGGGGGGAAGAGGGGCTGTTGGGAAGTAATTTGCATACTGCAGAGCCCCCTTCTGGAGCAACCCCCCCCCGCCCCCGCCTTTGCGCACCACGGATTTGCACGCACCGAGGGTGAGCAGATCGCAAGTGCAAAACGTCAGGACACGTTTTTTTTCCCCCACGGGGACGGGGAGTTATCGTTGCGCATACAAGACACAGCCCCTAAGATTGGGACAGCTGGTCGCCCTACATGCCATCGGCTCCCCATCGCCGTGGACAGAGCCAAAGCTCATGAACCACCTCGCCCCGCTCAACCCTGAGGTGCTGCTTGTGTGTGGGGAATGCGGCCTAAGGGAGTTAGGTGCCTAAGTCCCCTTGGGAGCCAGGTGTTTAAGTCCCTTAGGGTCTGGGCCTTGCTGGCGGTTTGAGGCGGGACCCTCGGACGGGCTGAGCCGGACGAAAAGCTTCGTGGGGGTTGCTGGCTGCAGCCTCTCCCGGTGGGAACTCCCGAGCCCCGGGGGCCTCTGGGAATATGGCACGGCTCTGGCCCACGCTGGCAGAACTGCCATGGGACCGGCGTCCCGTAGCCCCTCCGCGAAACGGCGTGTGGCTGTGCCGCGCCTGGCGCAAAGGGGCACTGGTGCCAGTCACGGGGGTTGTAAGCGCCGGGCACAATGGGGCACCAATCCTGGTTGGGGGGTGTGCTGGGGGCCTGATCTCAACTGGGCCCCGCTGCGGTACTGTCACACACCTGATAACCGCCTGGCCAGAGACCGGCTCCCGCCGCCCGCTCCCAAGCCCGGTGCAATCAGGGGGAGCTCTGGGCTCCACCGCTGACCCGCCCACAGGTGGCTCAAGGCCATTTCCAGCGGGCGTGGCCGGTACCGTCTCCACCGCCGGCTCGCGGAGCCGGAAGCGCTGAGCCGGGGCCGGGAACGGCCGGGTTGGAGACATGGGGCCGCGGGTTGTGCGGATTCTCGCCTCGGCAGCTCTCCATCAAGCCGGGGACAGAAAACCAACCCAGGGGCCTGGCGCAGCTCGCTCAGCCCCTCAGCAGAGCCTGGCCCCTCTCGCCCCGGGCAGGGAAGGGGACGACAGGCCCCCGGCCCACCCAGGGGGAATATTTGGGGGGGGGGGGCTGAGCACCCAGGCTCCCAGCTCCATGGGGAGGGGGTCTCCAGGTGCACGGGATGGGCAGGTCCTGCTCCACACCCTGGGCAGGGGTGGCACTGGGTCCCCCTCCGGCCTGTTGGCTCTGGCCACTAGGAGGAGCTGCCACAGGGGAGGTGCAGGGGGTGAGCTGGCAGGTAGATTGGGGGGGGGGGTTTGATCCCCTTCTAGCCCCTTGCCACATGGACAAAGTCAGCTGCCTTCGGTCGCCAGAGGCTGCCAGGGCAGAAGCATCAATCACTGTGCCAGCTGGCTAAAGAGGGCACAGACTGGCCTGACCCCAATGCCCCACGGCCAGAGCCTGGGTGCAGGGGGCGTTCCAGGAGGGGGGTGGCCCTTCTCCCAGACTCCCTTCCAGCCAGGGAAGGCTGCAACCCAGAACATCCATCCGTCTGTCCATCCAGGTCCCCGTCTTGCTCGATTCCCGAGCCAGGGAGGGGCCCTCCCCAAAAGCCCCCGCCCCGCTAGGGGGACATACAAGGAGCCCACGCCCAGGGAGCCAGCTGGCACAGAGCTGCAGCAGGGCGCTGGGCACCTCTGGGTATGTGAGAGCCCAGTGTGCAGGCAACGCCAGGCATGGCAGTTTTGTCTCACTGGTCCCTCGGGCGCTCCTGTCGGCCCGTAGCCACCTGTTGGCCCTCGTCTTAGAGTGGAAGCATGCTGGGGCCTGGACCGTCTTCCTGTCCTGTGTTTGTACAGCGCCTAGCGCCCGGGGTCCCGCTCCGTGACCAGGGCTCCCAGGAGCTACCGGAATGCAGACAGGTTAACAAATAATAACGCCTAGCCCTGTCCATGAGCAGATCTCCCAGGGCTTTACAAAGGAGGGTCAGTATCATTACCCCCAAGGGGAAACTGAGGCACAGAGCAGGGACGGTCACCGAGCAGTAGAGCCAGGAATAGAATCCAGGTCTCCTGAGTCGCCATCCAGCACTCTAGCTACTAGGCCAGGCCAGCTTCCACGTCCAGCTAAGGATCATCATTAGCAAGGGCCTGGAGGCTGCACGGCTCTCGTGAGCGGTGGTGAAAAGAGGAATTGGGATCCCTGCACGGAGCAGGCTGCCACAGAATCATAGACTCATAGCAGATCAAAGGGACCTCAGGGGGGATCTAGTCCAACCCCCTGCTCAAAGCAGGACCAACCCCAACTAAATCATCCCAGCCAGGGCTTTGTCAAGCCGGGCCTTAAAAACCTCTAAGGAAGGAGATTCCACCACCTCCCTAGGGAACCCGTTCCAGTGCCATGAACTGAGGGAAACTGAGGCAGACTCGCCCAGCACAGACTCAGCGAGTCTAGACTGGAGATGGAATGAGGCGGGGAGGGGTGCACAAGGCGGGGCCTGAACGCAGGTCAGGGGGTGGGGAGAAACCCCCTGCCTGCCGGACCACGGCCGCTCCCCCAAGGGATGGGTAAGAGCGCGCATACGTGTGTGTGTGTGTGTGTGTGTGTGTGTGTCCGTCCTGCTGCCCCCTGCTGGAGGGGCAGAGCCCTGCTCTGTGTGTGTGCACATGCAGACTGCTTCACATCTCCTGCGTGCCCCCGCCAGAGAGTCCCCCCGTAACTTACTAGTGTGGCACCTGCGGGGCGCAGCTCTGGGAGTGGGGTGAGTTCGAATCCTGGTGAGTCTGAGGGGTCAGAGCTGCACCCCGAGGGGCTGGGCAGCTGGACAGCGGGTTCCAGGGCTCGGAAGGGGAGTGCCCAGGTCTGTGCCCTAAGCGTGCGCCTAGGGACCGGGGCAGGGGCTGGCTTCTGGATCCCCAGCGAGTGAGCAAAGCCCAGGGCTTGGCTGCCCCTCCCAGCCATCCTAGGAGGGGGCGTTCGCTAGCGTTTGTTCCAGCCAGGGCAGGTGAGAGCTCTCCCCTTAGCAGGGGCTGGACAAGACTCTTCAGCCACCACGGATGAGCTGTGCCGGGACAGGGGAGCGGGATCGCGGCTGGGATGGGCAGCGCCGGCCAAGGGGGCACGGCCGGGGAGCTCAGGACTTACCTCCCGAGAGCAGCGGCTTTGTCTCCAGCCAGGTCACCCACAGAACAGCCTGGTGCTTGCTCCGTAAATGCCATTCCCCGGGCAGGGATCAGCCCTCCCTCGTTGCGGGAGCTGAGTCGGGTTCGCCTGCCACCAGCACCTCATTGGGTTAAATGGGGGGGGGGGGGGAGGGAGCTCTTCCCAGAACGCTGCTGGGCAGCTCATCAGAAACATGCCGGGGCCACATCCCCGGCCGGCGGAAGTCAGCGAGTTGTTATTGGGGTGGAGTTTAGGGTCAGCACAGGCCTGAGAATTTCACCCCATTTACCCCTGGGTTGAGCCCAATAACTCGGGTTTGGCTCCAGCTGAGATCGGATCACTTGGGAAAATTTTGGCCTGGATGTGTTCCCCAGACAGCAATGTAAACGGTTTGGAGTTGGCCCCAATTTGCAGCGCGACCGCCTTTCTCCCAAACACGCATTAGGCATTGGAGTTAAATAGGCCTGAGCAAAAGGCAGCAAACAAATCCCACCAAAAGAACTTCAACCATCTCGAAGGAAAAGAAACCCAAACCCACTTCCCCTCGCAGGGCAGAGGAAGTGAGAGCTGATTAACTAATGCTCCCCATCCGGCTAGATCGCGAGTTTCCCGGGCGGGAGGAGACAGCCTGAATTTCTCATATAAAAAAACCACACACAGTTGTCCGGGAAAGCCAAAAACCCAGGCACAATACCAAATTATATCCCGCTTTAGGCCACCAACCCGCAGCGTCAGGGTGGGAGGTGAGTCAGCGAAACGTCTCACGTTCCTTTGCCCCGGGGGGGCAGCCACATGGACTCCGATGTCTTTGCACCCCAGCCAGCCCCGCTCCCTCCCTTTCTACCTTTGCCTGGATCCCTCCGGCCGTCTGTTGCTCCTGGGTCCCTTCGCAGTAGGTGTGACACAGCTTGGCCGCCGCTAAGGACAGCAGCACCGTCAGCACCAGGGGGCTTTTCATTTTCCTCTCCCGAGGGCGGGGATGGGGGGGGGGGTGATGGCCGATCTAAGGAACGAGAGAGAGAAGGTGGTTGCGGTCCAGTAAAAGAGAGAGGCATTTCCAGACCAGAACAAGGCTGGATTCGTTCTTAGCATTAGTAGCGAGGAGGCGGGACTGCGTTCTAGTCCCCACTCTGCCGCCGGCTGACCTCGGGACAAGTCACGGCCCCCCGCTCTGTGCCTCAGTTTCCCCATCTGTACAATCGGGATCACGCTACCCACCTGCCTTGGCCCAGTGCTTGGCGCTTCCCGGGGGCGGAACGTAAGAGCGAAGAGTAGCTTGGTCGTGGAAACGCTTGCAAATGGGAGGGAGTGTTATATAATCAAGGCCTCGAAGGCAAACCAGCTTGTTGGCGGGGCACGAAGGAGAAGTTGGGGGGAGCAAACACAGGGGCTAAAGCAGAACGTGTAGGTCTAAGTAAAATTGGTGCAAGGCGTGCTTCTCACTAGTGCGGGGAGACCCAGTGCCCTAATGCCTAAGGCAGCTCCCCACCCAGGTTGGGAAATCATTAAATAACCCCCTTTCTTAGCCCTGTCTCCAAGCCTGTTCCAGTTCATCACTCGGCTCCTGGACTCTGACTCGGGGAGGAATTCAGATCGCCCAGTGCAATCCGTCCGCCATCCCCACCGGCCGGGGCAAGGGAATTTCGGACAGATCCGGGCTGGATTTTACGCCGTTTTTGCCTGACAAGCCAGAAAAACAAAGTCCCAACTTTGGAAGGGAAAAAAGCAAATGTCATTAAAGCGAAGGAACAGAACGTGCTGGGAATTTGGAGGAAAAGCCGGAGACGATCAGAGTAACTCAGTGACCCAGACTTATTTTTTCCCTGTGTGAGCGGTGGGAAATTATCTTTTCAACCCGGCGGACTCTCCTCCCTGGCACTGAGGCGGGGGGGGAAACAGTGGAAGCGGGAGAAAATTACCGCCAGCAATTCAGAGTGGGAAAATGCCTCTCCCGCCGATGTGATTTGTACAAGATCAGATTTGGTTTTGCTGATGAGGTGCCAGTCACCACTTGTCTGTTGGCATCACCCGGCTGAGACTGATCTCAATTCTCCGGGCTAATCAGCTCACTGGAGCTGAATTAACACCCCCCCCCCTCCACCAGCTAATCAATCTGTTAGCTGAAGTGCACATTGCATGTCACCCAGCAAAAGCCACCACGGGAAGGGGGGGGAAACCTTCACCCTTGGAGATCTCTCGGCCCTAATGAGACGCACTTACACAAGAACCTCGGAGCCAGAGAGTCAGGAAGGCGCCAGCCCCCCATTTGCCTCCTGCCAGCCTCTCCAGGGCACCGCTGCGTTTTGCAAAGTTTGCTGGAGGTTGGCAGAGAGGAAAGCAGCCAGGAAGGAGTGTGAGGATAAGGGGGCAGTTTGCCTTTATTTGGGGAGGGGAGACACATCATTAAACAGCGCTGAGATGTCACACACATATGCCCAGGCACGATAATGCCCACCCATCCGATCGCCCGCGTCGTGCTTCTCCCGCCCGCTCACAGTCACACGCACTCACAAACCCGGATCCACGGACGCACACGCGTGCAAACACACTCGCTCACAGTCACACGCACTCACAAACCCGGATCCACTGACGCACATGTGTGCAAACACACATGCTCACCGTCACACGCACTCACAAACCCGGATCCACTGATGCACACACGTGCAAATACACTCGCTCACCGTCACACGCACTCACAAACCCAGATCCACTGATGCACACGCGTGCAAACACACTCGCTCACTGTCACACGCACTCACAAACCCGATCAAACTCCCGGATCCACTGATGCACATGCGTGCAAACACACTCACTCACATTCACATGCACTCACAACCCCGATCAAACTCACGACTCCACAGACTCACACACGTGCAAACACACTTGCTCACATTCACTCGCACTCACAAACCCGATCAAACTCACGGCTCCACAGACTCACACATGTGCAAACACACTCACTCACATTCACACGCACTCAGAAACCCGGATCCACTGACACACGTGTGCAAACACACTCGCTCACATTCACACGCACTCACAAACCCGGAGCCACTGACACACACGCGTGCAAATACACTCGCTCACCATCACGCACACTCACAAACCTGGATCCACTGACGCACACACATGCAAATACACTCACTCACTGTCACACGCACTCACAAACCCGGATCCACTGATGCACACCCGTGCAAATACACTCGCTCACCGTCACACGCACTCACAAACACACTCGCTCACATTCACACGCACGCACAAACCCGATCAAACTCACGGCTCCACTGACACACACATGTGCAAACACACTCACTCACATTCACACGCATGCACAAACCTGGCTCCACTGACACACACGTGTGCAAACACAAACGCACACTCACACACGACAACTGCAAAGCCCCTTTCCTTTTCACAGCAACTGAAGGGTGGTGCTGAGATCCCCCGAAGGAACCAAGAACGGCCCCTACCCGAGCGGATCTTTTAACCTTTGCCCCTATTTTGAACCCTTTTCTAATCCCCCCTCCCGCCTTGTCGCTTTTGCTCCCCAGATCAGACCATTCTCAGCAGCTTCGCCAACTTTCTCCGTCTCCTTTTTTTCCAAGCTCGGATTTGGCTGAAAAGAAAAGAAAACAAAACAAAAAGCCAGCCAATCCCACCCAAAAGCCCCCGGAAGGCCCTGCCGCCCCAGGGACGGCTACGTACCTGCCCAGGCTCCTAGCCGGTGCCGGGGTGCGGGGGTCCCTCCGTGCAGCGCTGAGCGGTGGCTGCGTTCCCGGGCTGCTCTCAGACGCTGAGCAGCCTCCAGTCACCGTAATGAACAGTCCTGCGCTGCCGGCTCAGCTGGGTTTAATAGGGGGCTGGGGCTAGGCTGGGGAGGGAGACGGAGAGCCACCAATGGGGGGACCCAGCGGGGGAGGGGGCTAGGTCGGCCCCCCCCCACATTACCCCCACCCCCGCGTTACACCCCCTGTCGTCCGCGCGCACATTACACACACGCCAGTCACCCCCCAACACAACCGGCACACGCGCCAGTGGTCCCCCCACATTACACCCTTCCAGCATCTCCCTTGCACACAGATCACACACACACACGTGCACACGCAAACACACACACACCCCTTTGACGTGGTGTCCATTACCTGCTGGGTTTACACTTTGGTTCAATGGCTCACAGCCCCCCCCCCACACTATACAAATGGTTCCAGCCCCCCCAGCCGGTCACTGGTGTAGCCGTGAGGGGAGGGGGGGATGCTGAGGGGGTTGAGGCAGCAGCTGGGTCCTTCCCGGATGGGGCTGGCCCCCCGGGAGGAGAGAGAAAGGGCGGCTGTCAGTGCTCCTTTTGTCCCCCATTGCCGGGGGGGGGGGGGGGACTCAGTTTGTTCCACAGACACAG
>QXTE01000170.1:2869160-2964518 GCA_003942145.1 Platysternon megacephalum
GGGGGGGGGGGGAGTCCTCATATCTGACCCCCACCAGGAACGGGTTAGGGTTAGGCTTATCTCAACCCCTTGAGCCCCAGCCCCAAGAGGGCGCTGGATAGGCCCACGGGCAAGCAGCAGGAGATCCTCCAGTTAGGAGAGGAGTTGGGTAGGAGAGAGTCTCCCGCTGCCTCCGCCTGCACCCTTGGGGGCAGCTGCATTGTCCACACGCCAAGAACAATGTTTTGGCTAGGGTGGGTCTATCCCGCAAGGCCGCCGCCCTGAACCCCAAGCTCGTTATTCTCCAGGCAGGCCGGGGATGAAACTTTACGGCTCCGGGAAAGAACTGCACCGCAACTAACCGCGCAGCATTTCTCCAGGATCGAACTGCCTACGTCTTCTGTTGGCGGCCACAACCGCCCGCTGGTGACGTCACCCCTGTCGCACCAGCGTATTTCACAAGAGCCCGGTGAGGGAAGCTGCTCACGCCAACCCACGCACAGGCACACAACGAGAACGGGGTTTCCCCTCCCCATTTTCCACACTCCCCACAAGAGCGCTCTTCTCCCGTTCCCTTCTCCATGCCCTTTGCTGTTACACCCCACCCTGCCTGCAAATCCATCCACTGATTTCCAGAGATGGACGCGGCCCCATCTCCCTAGTGAACGGGACGAAGCTAACCCAGACCTTGAATATTATGGGCTGCTCTCCGCCCCCCAGATCCCAGGAGCCGAATGCAGCGCCCCCACTTCCATCCGAACAGAACGGCACGAAAGCCGAGTCTCCACCGAATGGAGGGTTTTGTCTTTTATTCCTGTTTTCCTAGAGGAGACAATTAAAATTCCCAGCCCTTGTAACCCAGCAACCGTAAGTGCCTCGGTGCTGAAGCTCACGGGAAGTTTCTCTTTAGCAGCTGGAAGTTCCAAACACCGACACGACTTTCTCAGATGAAGAGCCAAGGTTGGCGCCGGGAAAGGTGGGAGCAGGCGGCGAAAGAGAGAAAGCAGAGGGGGGGCTCAGAAGCACCAGAGACGCGCCGCAAAAATGGGGGAAGTTCTTAATTTTCTGACTCCGGGGGCTTAAAGCAGAGGAAAGGTCCCAGAGGCGACAGCCCTGATGCTCAACCAGGCCTTAGACCTGGCTTTTCGGCTTGGCAAGATCCATGGAGCCGGGAAAGCCAGAGGCTGATCTTGTTTTGAGAGGGCGCCAGAGGGTCAGGGCGCCCGGGGAGGGGAGCAGCGGGATTTTAAGCCGCATTTTCCATGCCTCCTGCCCCTCCCTCTCCCAATTGCTTTTCACGACCCCTCCCCGGGGTCACAACGCTGCTTTAGCTAGGGAGAGAGGTTAAAAAACCCCAAGCCCTTTGGCTTAATCATACAACCCCTTCGGGGGTCTTTACAATCTGTTCCCTGCCTTTCGAGCCAGCCCGCCCAGCTGGGACCCGAGGTGTAGCCACACCAGGCTCTGCCTGAGGCAGCCACGGGCAAAGGAACTCAAACCGGGACGGGGGCAGAGACGGGCCAGCAGGACGATCAGCCGGGGAACGGCGAGCGGCTCCTACCTGGGGGATTACGGGGGAATCTGCGCGGCACCGACATGGGCTAGCGCGGGTCTGTCGCCCCAGCTCCAGGCACCCCCAGAACTGGGGGAAACGAGCAGTCGCACCCCGGGACTCGAGAGGCAGCCGGGGGAGCTGGCAAACTGCCCGGCATCCCCCCTTCACCTCCCGGCCCGTTTGTTTATCCCCCCCCGCCACGATCACGCCGCTTCTCACACGCCCAGGCGTTCCCTTGGGCACGCTCCAGCAGGCCCTCGACTCGGGGTTAGCCGCCGGAGAACACGCCGGCGGCCAGGGGGACAATGGGACTCACGCGCCGTGCCGGCGCTCGGCACGTGGCCGGGGCAGCATCTGCAGCCGCAGGATGTTAATTAAAGACGAGCGCGGCCAGAGGAGGCCTAGTTAATTAATATCCGCGTTCCCCCCCCCCACACACACACACACGCACCCCTCCCCTAATTGCAGGGGGATGATCGCTCCGGAGAGCGCCGCGGCCTTTATGGCTCCCCGCCCATTGTTGTTTATGGCTTTCATTTGTGGTGGCCCGTCTCGCGGAGCCTGGCACGGCGACGCCGGCTGGCTGGGGCGTGAATGGTGCCAAGGCTGCCAATTGCGAGGCCCGGGTAGCCCTTGGGCACTGCCGAGAGGCATCGAGCCGGGGGCACGAGCCAGGGCCCCGGGGTTGCTCTGTCCAGGCAGATCAAGCTGAGCCAGGGGCTGCATTGAAGTGAGGCCTTTAACGGCAAGGAGACGGGGAAATACAGACAGTGGGGTGTAGCGGTTAGAGCAGGGAGGACTGGGACTCAGCACTTATGGGTCCTTCTCTCTGGTCTGCCATTGACTCCATGTGGGGGGCAGGGAACTCTCGATCGCCTCCCTCCCCCTCTCTGGGCCTCAGTTTCCTCAGCTGCTGGAGACAATACTAACCGCCTATTCCGGCGGCATTCTCAGCCCCTGCAGGAGGGCGAAGGGGGACGAAGATGTAGACGGGAATAGAACCCAGGCGTCCTGCCTCCACCCGCTCCCGGCGCCAGCCCCTAGACCCATTCCCGCTGGCGCCTCGGTCGTTCTCCCATTACGCTGCCCGGCGGGGAGGTTAACCTGGTGCTCCGTGGGGGGGTTATCCGTGGGACTGCCCTGCGCCCCCCTCCCCCATGCTGAGGAATTTCATCCCCCCACTCACCTGGACACCCGTGCTGGTTTTCTGCTCGCCTTCTCCCTCCCCTCAGTCTCGCTCCAAGGGCTCAGGGGGGTTAGATGCCGCAGAGGCGGGAACCGGCTGGTTCCTGGAGGGCGGGCTGGGGAGAGGCCACAGGACCCAGATTTCCAGCCCTGCCCGCATGTCCAAGCCCCTTGGAACGGGCCCCAGGGCAGAACGGGGGGGACTGTCGCATAACCCGAGAGACCAGGGGACAACGCTCGGCTCTGCTCCACACTTCCTCGGTGCCTCAGTTTCCCCCTCTGCAAGATGGTCACACTCCCACTGCCCTGCCTCACGCCGAGGATAAACAGGAAGCTCAATTGAGCGGGGCCCCCGGGGAGTTACTGCAATGCATCTAGTGCTCAGAGCCGGCCGCCCCCAGACCTTTGCAGCGTGTTATTGACCCTAGCGGTGTCTGGGCCAGGCTGCGTATTTCTGCCTACCAGGAGACGGCCCCCGTCTGCGTTAACCCGCTATGCCCGTGGCCCCAGAGAGCCCTACCCTGCTTCATGGCTGTAATGAGATCCCTGCATTGGGCTGACTACGGGTACTTCACCCAGCTCCCCGAGTCTCGGCCGCCTCAGCTAGAGGGCCAGGATGTTCGTCATTCTCCTCCCTAGATAGGGAAACTGAGGCACAAGGAGAGGCACCGAATTGGGTCCGGGTCCTGATGGAGCTGGGAAGAGAACCCAGGAGTTCTGCCTCTAAACCCCAACCAGAAGAGAGAGCTACTGACTGAAAGGTGCCCCCTCTGCCCCCCCCCCGGTGTGTGATTTAGGGGGTGGGGGAAGGGGAGCTGAGCCACTCTCCTGGAGGATCACACAGACTCGGAAGCCCTTGGGAATCCGGCACACGAGTCCCGCTGAGCGGAACCCGCGCCGGCGAATTACTCAGCTCTCCGGTGGCAGGGCAGCCCCACGGGGCCCCTTCTCCCTGCAGCCGGGTTCGAAACAGCAGGGCTGCCCCCGGGAAGAGAGAAGGTCCCCACATTCCTGCAGGGCGCAGGCTGTGCCTGGGGGGGCGGGGGAGATGTGTGTGTGTGTGTGGGGGGGTGAATGTTGTTACACACCCGTGAGCTTTGCTAGAGAGGGAGGGGCTCTGCCCCAGGGGAGTGGGGGCACCCTCTGTGGCCCGTTGAGCTCAGCTCCTGCCCTGGATGCCGGCAGGGGCCTGGGCATGGCCGGCTGGCAGCCAAGGGTACCACAGCCCTTGTCGGTGCAGGAGGAGGGTGAGGGGGGACAGTCTGCCATGGATTACGGCCCTTGCGGGGAGCCCTTGGTCTGCTGGGTTATTAAGGAGCTGAAGAGGACGGAGGCTCTTTTCCAGGGACAGAGGGTGCTGGGGCAGCGGGGGGAGACCAGAGACGGGCAGCCCCCTCCCCGGAGAAGGGGCAGGGGCAATGGGAGAGGAGGATGAGGAAGGCTGGAGAGGAAGGCTTGGAATTGGGTTTCATGGGAATTTTAAAGATGTGGCAGCCTTAACCATGGGAAGAAATAGGCACCTCCACACAGTCCACATGTGGACACACACACACACACACACACACACACACACACACACACACACACGTGTCAGTGCATGCAAAAATACACACACACACACACACACACGTGTCAGTGCATGCAAAAATACACACACACACACGTGTCAGTGCATGCAAAAATACACACACACACACACACAAATACCTGTGTCAATGCCACACATGTTCTCTCTCTTACACACAGCACAGAGGTAATTACCTCTGCCTTTGCAAGCCCACCTGGGACTTCTCCCTCACGCTGCCAAGATAAGTTGTCAGCACCCGACGTTCAGACTGTGACAGGTGGGGACGGAAAGTCTCTCGCTGACTTTGACGAGCGCAGCACAAAGAGGGGAAGGAGAAAACGAAGACGGGGAAGGGAAAACGGGACAGGACAGCCGCAGGGAGGGTGGCCAGGGGGGAGGTCTCCGTCCTGGCAGAAGACGATGCCCAGCAGCGAGGAAACCTGCACACGGTGAGGCCTTTCCATCCCCAGCACTCAGCCCCGCCCATAGTGCATTGTGGGGCCTGCACCTTGGATGCCCCTGGGCCCACCCTTTGCTCGCAGTGTTCCCTGCCGCTGCAACAAAGCTAGAGATTTTACATCCTCTGCTCCGTCCTGTGCTGGCTCCCAGAGCGCCGGTGCCGTCAGCGCACGCCTGGACAGCAGGACCCAACACCTACCGCCACTGCAAGGCGCCTGCGGGCTGGAAGAGAGCATTCTGGGTAGCAATATGCAAATGAGCATCCACACCATCCCCCCCCCTCTTCCTTTGGAGAGGCGGAGCCTAAGGAGCCCCGGGTAGCTTCCCCCTCTTCGTTAAGTGTGTTTCACACCCAAGGCCTGTGCGGCAGATGGGTGGAAATGTAACACAAACGAGTCTGAACAGGGAGCCTCCACCCGGCTCCCGGCTCCGCGAGTGTCAGAGCGGCCGCCACGGACAATTACTCCTAATAAGCAGCACGCCAGAAAGAACTAGGTCGATTAGCTCCCTGAGCCCCGCCGTGGGAGTCCTTCAAAATCGACAGCTTCACTCACGCATGCCGCTCAGCCCCAGCCCCCGGGGCCGAATCCTGGAAGCGCTGAAAATGCCCCAGCCGGGGACTGAACCAGAAGAGAGAGCTTCGAAACCCTTTGCGGCTGGATGATGTCAGGCCACAGCAGCAGATGCTGGAAACTCCCCTTTCCTGGTAGCATTAGGGTAGCATCTAGGAGGCGTGAATTGCGAGCCAGGCCCCATCGCGCCGGGGGCTGTACAAACGCAGTCTCCCTGCCCTCAAGAAAGGATCAGCAGCTCCACTTTCCCCCACGGGGAACCAAGAGCCAGAGAGATCAAGGGATTTGCCCAAGGAGTCGGAATCAAACTCAGGTCTCCCAAATCCCAGGGCACGGCTCAACCTCTGTCCCATCTCTCCTCTCTGCTGCGATCAGCCCAGCGACCCAGCCCCTTCTCTCTCACAAACACTCTGCTCCTTGCGTGGCTTCCTCTCACCTGCGCGACCGTCCGGCCTCGCTCCCGATTTAGAGCCACGTCAGTGAGCAAAGATCCAGGGCCCGCAGCCGCCCGCCCGCCCACCCAGGCTCCTTGCTCCCGGGCAGTGCTCCTGGGGTGCAGCCCAGGCGCTGTTCTCCACGGCGCAGCGTCAGCGACGTTACAACGAGGCGCGGGAGCGGATCTTTAATCGCCAGCAAGTGGAAAAGAGGCAGAAGGAAGCCAGCTGGCCCGACAGGTAGAGAAATGACAGTCGGTCATGCCCAGGTCACCAGCAGCTGGAGGGCACCATCCGTCGGGACCAGGGGGTCTCAGAGAAGGCAACCCTCAGATGCAATCAGGAAACCAAGCAGGTGGAACTGCATGGCATTCTGCCCCCCATAGCCACCTGTGCTCCCCACCCCTGGGTGAATGCAGCTTTAATCAGGCAAACCACCCGGCAGCAGCCCCGCGGGGTGCTCAGCAGTGAGGAGGGAAGCCAAGTTCTCCAGCTGCAAAGCCCAGGCCAAGAACCACGCCCATGCGTGGGGAGCGGTAACAGGCGGCTATGGGACAAGGCCGCCCTGGGCCAGCACGTGAGCCCTTCACACTCATCAGTGGATTGAGCCTCAACGCCCCTGGGAAGTAGGGGCCTCCTTTACAGATGGGGAAACTGAGGCACAGAGCAATGCGTGATATGCCCCAGGTCACACAGGGAGCTGAACCTGCGTCTCCCAGTACCCTATCCACTAGCCCCTCCTTCCTCACCTCGCTGCACGCAGACAGACCGACCAGCCAAAAGCTTCCAGGTCCCCCCCCAGCGCTGTCCCCCTTCCCCCCTGCCTGCCCGGGGAGGGCAGGGTTCACTGCTCAGCCTTGACAGCGCCCCAGCCTCGCCCTCCTCTCCTCCAGCAGGGAAGGAAGACAGCGTGTGGGAGGTTAAGATGTGCAGGGAGCCGCGAACACAAAAGCTGAAGAGGGCTGTAATTCAGCAGAGACAGACGGGCTGCGACAGGAGGCAGGGACCTAGCAAAGGCACCTGGGTCCAGGCTCTGGCGGGAGCAGGGGAGGCAGAAATCCTTCCCGGGAAGTCAGTAAGGTCCGTCCCGCCCTGTTCTGGTCTCTGGAGTAGAACGTGAGAAGCAGCAGTACGGTCTAGTGGGAAGGGCAGGGGGGCCGAGAGACTCTGGCATTGCAACTGGGCAAGTTGCTTCCTCTCCCAGCCGGTCTGTTTGGCCTTTGAGCTCTTTGAGGCAGGGGCTGTGTGAGTGGGAAGCCCACGGGTCTGCTCTGGGCTGGGGCTTACAGCTGCTCGTCAACCAAGCTCCCTCTCCGCCAATCCCTTCCCAGCGGCCCAGCCCCGAGCTAGTCCCGGGCAATGACACTGGCACCACTCGAGACACGCGTCCCCGTCCGTCCCCGTCGTGCATTGACTCATCTCTGTAGCGGAGCCCGGAGCCAGCCCTGGCCTCCCTCAATGCAGGTCAATTTCCGCCGTTCGGACTCCACACCCCCAGGGGAGTGAGCGAACCCCTCATGCCCTGGTCTGGACGTAACACCAAGAGGGCACGGGGGTGCCTGACGGACCAGGGCTTGGCTCCTCCGCTGCTCTGAGCCTGGGAGCTCCGCAGCCGCGGTGACCCGGAGCCCCAGAGCGCCTAGGCTGGCACAGGCGAAAGGAGCCGAGAGGTGCCTTGGTGCGGCGAGAAGGTTAAAGTCTTTTATCAGCTGGAGTTTGATCCTCTGCCAGCCGAAGTTTGCAGCTACGTTCTCTGCAGAGCTCGGGGACAGATGCCACCTAGGACTCGGTTTGCCAGGGTTTGGTCCAGCCATGTCCCGCTTAGCCCGTCACGGCCTGAGATTCGCCCGAAGATTTCCCCACCACCCACCCCCGGCCGCTTTTGCTTTCTCGCCCGCTCCGATCTGGGGCTCATGACTTCCCGGTGACATTTCAGTGGGATGACTTGGCTCATCTCTCCCGGGGTTACGGCTGAGCAATAGGAAGGAGTCATCTGGCCACCCCCGGCCGGGCCTCACCTGGGCCCCCGGGGGGAAGCTGCGTCACATCAGCGACCTGGCTAAGAGCAGGAGGCGCGACCTCAGGGGTGAAAGTGTCATCAGAAGCGCATGCGCCACCCCCACCCCTCCCTCCGGTCAATGTGGTTGGGGATCCCTATGGGGCCGTGGTAAGGGGGGCACACACGTCCCTACAGGGTATCTCTGGGCATCTCAGCAATGGGCACCAGGCCGGGACGGGAGAGCTCCCGACTGCTGCAGGGAGTGGTGGTGGTGGTGGTGGTGGGGGAGGGGGTCCCCGGGGGAGGGGGCCCCCTTTCAGGTGGGACGTCCAGCCAAAGCTCTGGCTGCCGGTGCCGCTCGCGGCCTGACGACGGCTCTTTGGCTCCCCTCCCTGGGGCGTCGTTGGCCGAGACGGCAGCTGCCTCACCCAGTCCATTCACGGCCTGGTCACTCGGGCCCGTTCCACGCAGCAAGGCAGCAGGCAGCATGGCCTAGCAGATAGAGCACTGGGCTAGGACTCAGCAGACCCAGTTCTAGCCGCGACTCTGCCACTGGCCTGCTGGGTGACCTTTGGCAAGTCAGGGCCCCTCCGTGCCTCAGTTTCCCTATCCATAAAATGGGGCTAACGCTCCTTCCTTTGTGGAGGCCGACCGATGGAAAGAGTAGGTTATCGTATTCCACGAGACAGCTGGTGCCCGGCGTTAATAGACAGGTACGACCCACCCAGTGCCCCCCCTGGACTCCGGCTGACATGAGCACTGCGGTAAAGAGGGTGCTGTGGAACGCCCTGAGCTACCCTAAGCTCTCGGCTTGCAGAGCCAGCAGCGTGTCCGCCCGGAAAGCCCAGGGCTCCTCTCAGAACCAGCCCGTCCCCTTGCCAGCGAGGCCGGGATCCTGGCTCTGCGAGGCAGCCAGGCAGGAGCGGCCTGGAAACGCGGCCGGGGGAAGCGTAATTTCCCCTCTCCCCCTTCCCCGGTGCCTGAGAGCAGACGTCCGCCCCGCTCCGGCGCGAAGGGCGGATCGGCTCCCTCCAGATCAAGGCGGCTAGTTGGACGCCGGTTTCCCCAGCGAGGCTCCGCGGTGCTACCTCTCCCAGCAGGAGGCCGGCCTCGTCGCAGCGCTGGGCCGGGCAGATCTCGCCTTGAGCCCCGTCCCGGCTAGCGACTCCCCAGGGGGACCTGCAGCAAGGCCCTTCGTGTCTCCAGGCCTCAGTTTCCTCCATCTGTAAAATGGGAACTGTACTGAGACCGGAAGCGTCTCTGGCGGAGTCTGTGCAGCGCCCGGCACAACGGAGCTCAGGTCTCAGCTGTGACTTCGAGGGAATATCAAAGAAAGAGCAACAAACCCCAGGCCACGTTCTCTCCCGCAGCTCCCCAGCTCTGCCTCCTCTGGTTCTGATCATACCCCCTGTAACGATGCTGGTTCTGGTGGGACCCAACTGCGAGGGCCAATTCAGGACAAATTGCTCAAAACAGGGCAGTTACCGCCCAAGGCTGGGGTTTTTCCACCTCTAAGGCAAACCAGACCAGCCAGACAAAGGGGACTTTGGTCTCACCCCACTGGCTAACCACAAGTCACACAAGCAATTCCCTTAGACACTCCAGTTTCCCAGTATCACCACCAGTGCCACTCGTTGTGGGGACAAATGGTTATGAAAACCAACACCCCAGTAAAAGAAAAAAGGTTCCCCCGATCCCAGACCCAGGTCAATATACAAATCAGATCTTACCCACTAATCACGCTGTTGCCAATCCTTTAGAATCTAAAATCTAAAGGTTTATTCATGAAGGGAAAAAGATCGAGCTGAGAGCTAGAATTGGGGAAATGGAATCAATTCCATACAGTGATGGCAAAGTTCTTCAGGCTTGTCGCAGTGATGGAATAAACGGCAGGTTCAAGTCAAGTCTCTGGAATATCCTCAGCAGGGATGGGTCATCCGTCCATTGTGTAGAGCTCCTGTTTGCAGCAAAGTCCCTCCAGAGGTAAGAAGCAGGACTGAAGACACGATGGAGATGAGGCAGCTCAGGGGTAAGGACACCTCTTTGTCCTTACTGTGGAAAATTACAGCAAAATGGAGTTTGGAGTCACATGGGCAAGTCCCTGCTGAGTCACAAGGTGTGTCTGCCTTCTTGGGTCAGTTCAATAGCTGATGGCCCTTAATGGGCCATCAGGCAGGCTAGGCAGAGCTGACACCATCTTGTCTGGGGTGTCACCCAGAAGCAGAGCGTCAGTTTGAAATACAGACAGTACAGAGCCAATACTCAGAACGTCAACTACAAAAAATGATACACACGTACAGCCAGCATAACCAGAACCAGCCAACCCGAACCTCTCCAGAGACCCCCTCACACGCCAACCTTTCGACAAGATCTGCTGGAAGTATATAACAGTGATCTGCACAGTTACAGCTTATGTCAATAACGTCACACACACACCCCCCCCTTGCGTCCCAGCAGCACGACACCCAGGAGGTGCTACAGAGAAGACAGGGGGTCCCAGATCCGGCCAGCTGGCTAGAGGGAGAATGAGCCAGGGCGGCTCTTAGTTACGCTGCCGGGCTCGCTGTCCATTCGCCGCCCCCCGGGCTGGCTGGCATCGAACTCCGGCCAGCTCGGAGCCGCTCCGGGAGCTGGCGCAGGTGGCCGAGCGGGGAGAGCCGATTAGAGAGCGAGCCAGTCCTGGCGGGGCCCTGCTAAAGAGAAATGAACTGGGGACAGGATGGGACGTGGATCTCGCCCCCCAATTTCTCTCTCCCGCGTGTCGTGGTGCTTGCCCGGCGCACAATAAAATCCGGCCGCAAACCCAACGCAGAACTGAAGCCTGGCCCCCGCCCCTGCCCCCGGGGCTGTTAACATGGCCGCCCCGGGGTTCATGCGTACCGGCACCCCGGCTCGCAAAGGACAAAGCGCTAATGCAAAGGGGGCGCACGCAGGGTCCAGCCCGGGGAAGGTCCTTCGCGGCCCACGGGGCACGGGGCCGGTTTTGCAGAATTTCCTCCTTCGTTGCGAAAGAAAAAGTTCATTTCGGGCCCCTCCCAGGGCTGCTGAGTTTACAGCTGGCTCCAGGCATGTGGTCAAAAAAGAACTAGAGAAGTTCCTGGAGGATTGGTCCATCAGTGGCTACTAGCCGGGATGGGCAGGGACGGTGTCCCTGGCCTCTGTTTGCCAGATGCTGGGAATGGGCGACAGGGGATGGATCACGTGATGATTCCCGGTTCTGTTCATTCCCTCGGGGGCACCTGGCATTGGCCGCTGTCGGCAGCCAGGATACTGGGCTGGGTGGACCAGTGGCCTGACCCAATAGGGCCGTTCTTAGCTGCCCAAAGCTTCCGGCGGAGTGATTAGGAACGGGTCTGAAAAGGATCATGACGAACCAGTTCAGTTAGTTGAGCTCCGCAGGGGAGGGCGAAGGGAAATGGAGCCCCCAGCCCAAGAACACAAGTTTGACGCTCCGTCTCGAATGCCAAAATTTGATTCCCCAATGCGCAGCAGAGCCCGGGGAGAGCTTCCCCGACTGAGAGCTGCAAACCCTTAATTACTGGGCCTCAAATTAATTGGGCTCGGTCGTCAGCATCCCTCCCTCCAGCCGCCTGAGCTCCAAACCCGTCACGTAGCAGCAATTGCAGCTGACAGTCTGAGCAGGTTTCAATTAGGTTGCGAGCGGCTCAGGGTGTCTGGCTGGCTGGGGAGGAGCTGTAATCAAAGGAGACGAAGGCGCCTTGCGAGCCGGGGGAGATGGAAGAGCCATTTCCCGGCGCGGCGTTTATGGCTTTCGAGCCATTTCGCTCCTTTGTGAAAGAGTCACGCAGGGCGGGAGGCTTCGCGCTGTCTGCTCTTCACAACGCGCTCGCCAGCCGGCAGTTAGCAAGCGGGAGTTGACTGGCGCAGCTGGCAGGGGAGGGAGCCGGGGGCCCCCGAGCTGGGTACGTGACTCACCAGAGCAGGCACTAAAATCCAAGCAGGGAAGATGGAGGGGCAGAGGCCCTGGGTGCTAGCGGGCGTGGGTGCCCGGCCGCCCAGACACATGGCAAAGATCAGCCCCGGGGACTGACTGAAGCAGAGCAGAGAGGTCACCATCCGAGACGGGCCACGGGTCTCTAGGTGTCGGGAAACCGGGGCATGGGCCGTCAGGCCTAGTGGTTGGAGCGGGAGGAGGGTGACCAGACAGCAAGTGTGAAAAATCAGGACAGGGGGTGGGGAGGGGGTGGGGGAGGTAATAGGAGCTTATATAAGAAAAAGACCCCAAAATCGGGACTGTCCCTATAAAACCGGGACATCTGGTCACCCTAACAGGAGTCAGAGGCCAGAGCCATGGGTCAGAAGCGGCTTACAAGGGAGCCGGGGGGGGGGAACAAGACTCTGAGCAGCCAGGCGGGGCGATCCGGCTGTCAGGAGACATTGGGGGGGAGAATTCCTGGGGTTCTCTCCAGCCCTGCCGAAGGATCGAAGAAGCGGAAGGAAACAGACTCCTGCCGAGAGGAGGCAGGGGGCCCCCGAGCCCGGGACACAGTCAATTAGCACGTTCGCATCAACCAGAAGGAGCCAGAGTTAAATACCGAGAACTGGGTTCGCCTCCCCCTTTTTCTCCTTAATTAGTCCCATTACAGCTCACCGGGGCGTTGAAAGGGATAAAGAGCACCGGGCGGAGGAGGGGAAGAGCTTTCTGCCTCCACATGAGAAGGAACCGTAGCCTTCTTGCAGCCCAGGGGCCCACAGCATGTCACAAGCACTAAACAACCCTCATTACTGGTACCCTGGAGAGGGGTCGGCCTCATTTACAGACAGGGAAACTGAGGCACTTTTTTTTTTGTAATTATGCAGCTGAAAGGGGCATGGGGGGTGGATTTTAGACCGACTGTAATTATCCCTGGTGGAATTTAATCAGGCATTCAGGGGCCGTGGGCAAAGCACCAGGGTAGGCCGAGGTTAAAAGCCAGCACATTCAGCAATGCATTGCCTGCCCCGTGGGGCCAGCCCCGCCTCAGAGGAGAGCGCCCCCTATGTTCACCCAAGCAGCCCGGCACCCTCTAGCTCCACCCTGGGGCGACGGGGTGCCCCCCTCTAGCACACCCCCTCAGAGCACCTCACAGCGCTGGCTAACGGCGAATGTTGTGCCCTTTTTAGGAGATGGGCAAGTGAGAAGGCAGAGGAGGGACGGGGATCTGCCCAAGAATCAACCTGGGGGGGGGCTGGGAATGGAACCCAGGAGTCCTGGCTTCTAATTGCCAGATCTAACCAGCTTCTTGAGACCCCCCCAGGGTTCCAGCCCAGCACACCCCCATAAACCTGGCCTGCAGCTTCATTTTTAAAAGGCCAATATTTGCGGCGGAGAAGATAAGGAGCTGGGGGAGGAGATGCAGGACAAGGAGAGGAGCCGGACACCACCCACAGCTGCCCAAGGCCGGCAGCTCTGCTGAATTCCTGGTGTTTGGGGGAATTCAGGCACCTGGACCGGGCAGGATGGCGGATTATCCCCGATCCACAGATGGGGAAACTGAGGCACAGGGGGCACATTGACTTGACCAAGGGCACGCAGCGAATCTGTGGCAGAAGCAGAAAGGGAACCCACCTCCTGCAACGCTCAGCGCTGCCTTAGCCGAGCCAGGGAGCCCAGTTAGCGCTGGACTGAGACCCAGCGAACTCGTTCTGTGCAGGATACAACTAACAGCTTTGGAGCAGGACTCCAATTCAGCCCATGGCCCAAAGGCTCCGTTTCCCAGGGCCCCCCCGAAACCCCCCGTTCCTGCTTCTCCAAGTCCCGCACTGCAAGGCGCGCGCTCCCAGCCAGCGGCTGGGCGGCACCTGGGCCCCGTTTTCAGCCCTCCCACGGAGCTGCCTCTCTGGCACCGGGGGAAGGTGGATTTAATGTGTTACTAAAATAAGCGCCAGGTTTGCAAAAATAGCTCCCTTTCCGGAGTGTTTACAGACTGTCTGCCTCTGCAGCACCCCCCCACCCCGCGGGCTGTCTCGGAGATTAGTGCACTGGGGCGGAGGGGGGGGGGGAAGCAAGAGGAAGGGGGCAAGGAACCTCCAGCGAATCCATCCACCCCCACATGAGGCAGGGAAGGATTGTGAGCACCACTTTAGATGGGGGAAACTGAGGCACAGAGTGATTCTGGAGGCAGATTTTCCCCCCCCTCCCAAAGCATGCCGCTCCCATTTACGCACCAAGATTAAACAAATCTAATCCCACCTCTTGAGGCCTGGTGGATAAAGCATTGGATAAGGGGACTCACAAGACCTGGGTTCGGTTCCTGGCTCCGTCACTGGCCTGCTGGGCAACTCACCTCCCCGTGCCTCAGTTTCCCCATCTGTAGACTGGGGAGAACGCTACCAACCTCCCTTGCCACGTGCTCTGAGATCTGCTAACGACCGGCGCTAGACAAGAGCAAAGACGATTAGCGTGCTGCCGACCCCAGGGGGTTCAGAGTCATGAGTCCGGCCTCCAAAAATGGAGATTTTCTCTAAAAAGAAGTTTGAGGTTTTATTTAGGGGCCTCCTACCAATGGAGCAGTCGGGGCTTGCGTTTGAGCTTTTCCCCGCAGCCACGGGAGCAGGAAATGGATAACGAAAGCGGAGTGTCTCGGGCAATAACAGGAGTCCAGGAGCTGGGTCTTTATCGTGAGAAAACCAGGAGAGCGGGTCTCACTGAAGAGGGGCTTTCAGCCCAGCCAGCTGGGAGGGGGCATGATGCACAAGAGCTGGGGGGTCTTGACCAGATGGCGAGGGGGGGGGGGAGCCCAGATGTGCCAACCGGTCACTAGCCCCCGGGAAACGAGAGGCACCGGAGTGGCTGGGGCGACATAGACGGGGTTGTTATAGCCACGGCGTTCGTAGGGGGACAGGAGGAATCGAGACAGCAGCCCCCACCCGCTGAGTGTCAGGCCTCCAGAATCAGCCCCGCTCTGGGGGATGCTGGTCTCCCGCATCGTGCCAATCCACAATGCTGCCCCGGTGGGCTGCACCGTGCTGTGGACAGCGCCTAGCGCAGCAGGGTCCTGGTCTGATGTGACCCACCAGGCCCCTGGCTCGATGCTCTCAGCTAAAGTCAGGTCCCCACCTCCCCGTGCCTCAGTTTCCCCATCTGTAGACCGGGGAGAACGCTACCGACCTCCCTTGCCAAGTGCTCTGAGATATTTTCGCCGTCCCCCCCCCCCCGCCCTGGTGAGGCTGGGCAGGGCCCCCCCTTCACACCCTCCATTCGCCCAGGATGCGTCTTTACCCCGTCGCTCACCTTCCAGCAGCCCGTAAAACCACGCGGGTGGGGCTCAGCCGAGCCGCCCCCTCTGCAGCTGTCGATGCCCCCGAGGGGCTTGGCTTAAAAGGGGAGACCCTGTCCCCAAGGGTTGGTCTTCTGGCTCCGGGGTAGAGGGACAATGCAGGGGGGGGGGAGGGGAAGCAGGGGTGCCCCCCGCCAAAAATTCTGCACCCTTGCACAGCCCCATGACTTAGCACCAGGGGAGGCCCAAGCTGCCCCCATGCCAGCAGGGCCCCAGCTCTGCTGCCTCGGTTCTTTGCTCCACATCGGGAGCCGGAGACGCCTGGTCTCTCCCCACCACGCCGGGCAGGGCGTTTCTTGCCTTCCCGGGGCGCAGGGGAGTTGAAGAAGCTGGAGCTGGGATGGAGCCACGCCGGCAGCCGGCTGCAATCTCCCAGAAATTGCTTTGGCTAAAGAGCCGGCACTTCACTGGGAAAGCGCCAGCGACGCGGGGCCCTTCTCGGCAGAGCGGAGACGAGATTGCTCCCGCCGGGAAATGAGAACGAGAAGGGCCGGGAGGAGCCGGCCTGGCCTCGTGTTACCCAGCCCACGGGGACGGCAGCAACGCCCCGGACGGTTTCACCCTGCCAGGCACAGTGATGGGGGGCAGGGGTAAGGTGGGCAGTTCCAGTCTTTAACCAGCTGTCAATCATCTTCCACCAGCAAGTGTTTGCAGGCGTCAGGGCCCAGGCCGGCAGGCAGAGCGACGGGGTGGGGAGTGAGGCCGGCCGGCCGCGTGGTTAAGGCAGCGGACGCAGGACTGCTGGGTTCGAATCCTGACTCTGCCGCGGGCACCCTGGCCAAATCACTTTCTGTCCTGCTTTGCTTCAGCCCTCAGGGATAGCCTGCGGAACTCATTGCCACAAGATAAATGAACCCAGAACCCCAAAGCTGGGATCCCCCAGGCAGGGACAGCTAGAACGGGGGGGGCGGATGTTTCCAGACTCAGACTGGGAGAACACACCTGGAGGGGGATTATGGGAACCTCAGAACCCCTTCCCCACTCCCTAGATTCCAGGGGGGCCATCCCATAATCCTTTGGGGGTGGTTGATGGCAGAAGCCGCATCCGGCCAAGGGCGGCGCCCGACGGAGGGAGCTGGGTCCGTGGGACGGGGCCCCGGGGCCTCCGCCACTAAGATCCGCTGTGTTACACGGAGGGGCCAGCAAAGAATTCATTCGCTCGCCTTAGCCGTTAGCAGCTCCTCGTTAGCGCCTCCGGCCTTCGCGACACCTCCTGGTGGCGCCGGAGCGGGTCACTCTGACCAGCCTGCCACGTTTTCCTGTCACGGCTCCCGCCCGGCACCGGCTGGGGAGTGGAAGACGCCCCCCCCCCCCGATCTTTTCGCACCAGTGCGAGCAGCGGCTCTTGAGAACGCCAGAAGCGCTGGCACGTTCACACCTTCCCGGCCTGCTGATATTTCGCCACACAGAGCCTGAGACGAATGATGATTTCCACCCCTCTGCTGCTCACCCAGCAATTTGCTCTCCCGAGTAACGAGATTTCCCCTCCCGCCAGGTCACGGCAAGGGAACGACTCACCAGCCCCCTTCACCGGGGCTCCGGGTTCTGCCAGCGCTCGCTGGTGTCCATTGGAGCCTCACGGCATCCCACGGCCGGCGCTCTTCTAACGGCGCATCCGAGCTCTGTCCAACGAGCGCAGGGACTCTCCCCAGCGGCCGGTTCTCTCTCAGCCGCTCCCCAGCCGGATCAAGAGGGATTCGAACCCACGCGGACAAAGCACGGCTCCAGCTTTTTCAGGACCTGGCAGATTAATGTCCCAGGACTGGATGGCCCAGTCCCAGGGGTTTTGTGAGCGGTTTATTTACTGACAAGCTGTCCAGGCGCCCCGCTTCCTAGAACGGGGACGGCAACCGATTTCAGGCAGGCCGCTTCACACCAAGACCAGCCTCGGACCAGACACCCCGTCCCCAGAAGCCGCTGCCTGGCCTCAGTTTCTCTCCAGAGCCCGGCACACAGACTGACCGCGTCACGCAGGGCCGGCTCCAGGCACCAGCTGACCAAGCAGGTGCTTGGGGCGGCCCCTCGGGAGAGGGGCGGCACGTCCAGCGATTCGGCGGCAATTCGGCGGAGGGTCCCTCACTCCCGCTCGGAGCGAAGGACCTCCCGCCGAATTGCCGCCGCAGATCGCGATCGCGGCTTTTTTTTTTTTTTTTTTTTTTTTTTTTTTTTTTTTTTTTTTTTTTTTTTTTTTTTTTTTTTTGCTGCCTGGGGCAGCAAAAACCCTGGAGCCGGTGCTGGCGTCACGCTGGGACAACGGCGCCGAGGGACCCCTTCCTGCAGCATTTCCCCGGCAGAGGCGCGCATCTATGTCGTGCCGACGCTTCGCGATTCACCCACCGGAGACCTCCTCATTGCAAGCCACTAGCTCCTCCGGGCATAACTCCCCCCCACACCCCCACCATTGTATGGATGGGGAAACTGAGGCAGGGGGATTTGGGGGCTGAGATTTCCCCTCCCCCCGGTGCCCAGCTGATGTTGAGGGGAACAGCGCAGTTAGAGAAGCAGGGGGACTTGCCCAAGGTCAGCGATGGAGCTCAGGCTAGAAACTCAGGTCTCCCGACGCCCTCTCTGGGCCCAGGGATTTTTTGGGTACCCACAGTCCTGGCAGGGCCGGGCTGGCAGGGAACGGGGCCTGGTACACGAGCAGAGTAACAGCCACCGCCAGTGGGCCTAGAAGAGAAGGGAGAAGCCGAGCAGGACACGGGCAGCACGGGAGGGGTTAACATGGGTCTTTGCAGCCCCCCCCCAGCCCACGGAGGGCAGATCTGGGGACCGCTGTCCTTTGAGCGATCATGCGACTGGCGCGTCCCAGCCGAGCGGGTCCCAACGTGCTATTAACCTCCCCCCCCCCCCACTGGTGCACCAGCCCCGCTCCCAGCATTGGGGGCCCAGGGGCCATAGGAAGCTGAGAACAGCCCCAGACTACAGGGAGCCCAAAGGTGGGGAGAGGATAAACGGGGCTTCGAGCTGGCGCAAGAGCAGGGACGGGAGAACGGAAGAATCACCCCCAAAGGGCTTTTAACAGCCTGTTACAAAGCTCGCCGTCCCAGAGCGCCCCCTGGCAGCGCGACCCAGTGTTGCAGTGCCCTGCCTCAGTTTCCCCACCACGTTCTTCAGCGTTCTCCCGCCATCGCAGTGAGCGGGGCCTCCCCCCCCCCCCGCCATGTTAAAGCCTTCAGCCCCTTGATTTATCTCGTTAGACTGACCTCCCACTTGGTAAAGCAACCCCCGTCCTTTCATGCATTTATACCGGCTCCTGTATGTTTCACTCCGTGCATCTGATGAAGTGGGTTTTAGCCCACGAAAGCTCACGTGTTAGTCTGTCAGATGCCACAAGGACTCCTCGTTGTTTTTCCTAGGGAGGGGAGGCCCTTCACCCCAGTCCCAAAACATCCAAACAAACGTGCCGTAGGCCTCACTGGACTCAGCCCTTCCTTGGAGCCTGGCTCCCAGCCGAACCAACGGGCCAGGCCACCGATCAGCAGGCCAGGGCTACCCGCCTAGCTCGCCGGCTCCTTCGTCACACACCTCCCCCGTGCCTGGGCGCTTCGGCCTCCTGGCTTTAGCTAGCTCCGGGCCAGCCCCCGGGAACAGTCCGTCCACTCTCCTCTACAGCCGCTTCCCAGCTGCTGCCCCCCCCCGCTTAAGTCCTGCACCTTGCGCAGGTGTAACAGGACGGGGCAAATTGGCCCTTAAAGGGCCAGGCTGTGGGGAAAATGCCACCGGCTCGCCGTCAAGCCCAGGCTCTCGCTGGCGGAGGGAAGCCGGCGTCGCTCGAGGTAATTTTCTTCGGGGGCCAGGCCCATGGATTTCCAACGCGCCAGCCTGCCCATGGGTGGCCGATCGTGCCAGGACGTCGGCGCAGCAAAATCCAGCGGCGTCAGAGGGTCCGTCCCCGTCCCCGTCCCCCCCCGTGAGGAATGTCAACGTCGCCTTTCGACAGGGAACGAAACCATGTCGTGACACGGGGGGGGTGGGGGTGTTTGCAGAAGGGACGTTCCCTGCACTGACCTGGCCCTGGCACCCCACAAGTGTGTGGGGGGGTCACGTTTCCCTCTTGAGTTGGGGCGGTACAGATTTGCACTAGTGGCTCCCTGCTCCTCTCCCAAACGTGCCGGGGGCAGAGGACGCGAAGGCAACAGAAGGGGCATGAGATCAGCCACCCCATCATCAGTTCTGCAGGGGACACCCCTCACGTATCCCGCTCCCCCCCAGCCTCAGCTGCCACCCGCACACATACAGCTCCGGCCTGATTGGGTGCCAGGGGCTGGCCAAGCCGGCTCCCCCGCCCTGCGGCGCAGGGCACAACTGGGGGCGGTTCCTGGGGGGAGCTGGGACCCTCGCTGGCCCCGCTGCCCGGCTCCCCCATTGGTTGGCCGCGCCGCAGCGGGCAGGTGCCTGTGCCAGGGCTCCAGCTGCTGGCCTGTAATTACAGAGCCTAATTGCACTGGCATTTGCGGCTGCACGGGGCTTTGGCTCCAGGGGCGACGGGAGGGGAGGGGGCGCAGCTGTGCCAGAGCTGCGGGCAGAACTCCAGGTCCTGGCGGGGAAGCCAGGCGCTGGTGCCGCCCGCGAGCACCCCGGGGCCCAGCACCCAGGCACGGGAGAGGAGGCTGCTGCAGCGGCCCCTGCTGGTCAGGGAGGGCGTGCACGGCACTCTGGCAACAACCTCCCACCGCTGCTGGGACACGACAGGGACCAGGCGCCTCCGTTAGCCCAGAGACCCCGACCACCTAGGGGAACGGGGACTTTGAGATGCCCTTACCCCCAAGATCCCCCACCCGTGGGAGACAGCACCCCCAATGCCCCCTCCTCCTTCCCAGCACCGGGCAATGCAGCCCCCCAGCCCTGCCCCGGGGGAGGCTACACCCAGAACCACCCCCGGCTGCGATTTGGACACAGGGCTCTTCAGACCAAGGTCTCGGGGCTGGAAGCTCTGGCGTGTACCACCGGCAATGCCCATTACTCGGCTGGCACCCAGCCCGCCCCTGCACCCAGCGGGCAGCCACCGGGAGAGGGGTGAAGTCTCGGTGTCGGCGCCTGGGTGCTGCGGTGACGGAGGGACCCCCCCCAAGGGAGGGGACCGCATTCCCATGGGCCGGGGGGGTCTCTCCGGGCAGGGCTGATGCTGGCACGGGGGGGGGGGGGGGGGGGGGGGGGGGGGGGCGCGGAGACGGGGCCGTTCACCTCCCGGGAGAGGCAGGCAGAGAACCGAGGGAAGAGGACGGATTGAGGGAGAAGCTGAGTGGGCGCGAAAGCTGCCCCCCCCCACCCCTCCAGGCGCTCGGCCCTGCACTGCCCATAGGCTGGCGCTCGACGCGCCGGTGACTCAGCCCTGCCACGCTGGAGCCAGGACCCTCCCCGCGCCCGCCCTGAGAAACCCGCCATCAAATTATCTCCGCTGGTGGCTGCAGCCCCCCCCCCACACTCTCCCCCAGCCCTCCCAACCCATCCACACGCTGTCGCCTAACTCGGCCTGACAGCCCGGCTGTCACCCTCAATGTGCAGAGCGGCCCCTGGCCCCGGCGCGCGACCCACGCGACCGACCACGGGCCTGGCTCTCTGGGACTCCGGGCCTGAGGCCGGGCAGGGATATGGGGCAGGGGGAGGCTTGTATAGGATCTGGGGGGACACCAGACCTGGCTTCAAGTCCCAGCTCCACCCCCGCCCTGTGGCGAGACCATGGCCACTTCCTGCCCCACTCTGTGCCTCGGTTTCCCCTCCCACCCCTTCCCTATGTAGCTCCCATGTGCTTTGAGACTAGGGCCCTGTACAGCGCCTGGCGCGGCGTGACCCGGGTCTGCCGTAATAATCAGAGCTAGCAAAGCCCTCGGATGCAGCCTTCCCAGAGGAGACGCCCCGCGCTCGACCTCCCCGGCTGGACGGGGCCAGCTGCAGCTGGGGAAACCAAGCCCCTCGGTAGTTTTGATAGGGACACACTGGTCCCCACCCTTCAAAATCTCCCAGCACTGTGCAAAGTTTCATTCCCCTCCCCCACGTGGTAGGATTATCATCCCTGGTGTGCAGAGGGGGAAACTGAGGCAGAGAGCGGATGAGATTTGATCAAAGAGTCTCAGTTCCCAAGTCTCCCCCCCCGGAACCCCTAGATCCCCCCCCCCCCCCCCCCCCCCCCCGCCCCCCCCCCCCCCCCCCCCCCCCCGCTAACCCAATAGACCCCTGCACCCAGAGCCAGGAATGGAGCCCAAGCTCCCGGCCCGATGAGTCCCCGGCTCCTAAGTGGGGTGTCTACGCCCCACGGCACAGCTTGAGATGGGCCATGCCAACTGCTCCACCTGCTGGCTTGGAAAAAGAAAGCCGGGGCGGCAGAGAAGAGGCAGCAGCCGGGATGGCGCCGGTGCCCCTCTGCTTGCCCAGGGTACCCGAAGCAGCAGCAAAACTGCCACTATTCCGGGAGCTGGTCTGGCCCCACCGCCGGCGTCAGCCGGGGGCGTCTGTGCCCTGTCACCCTGGTGTCTGATTAATGGCACCTGACTCAGGATCCCAGGGTTCAATCCCCCGCCCCGCCCCGAGCTTCCCAAGTGACCCGTGGGCTGTAAAATGGGGATATTTCCGGGAGCCCCTCGGGGACAGGCTGGTCTCTCCGGGGGTCTGGGCAGCGCCTGGCACAGCAGGGCCCCGAGCTCGGGGGCTGGCGCGACCGTAACACACAGAACCGGTCCGACTTGCTCTGATATTTAATGTTATTTGCACCGATCTCCACCCGAGAGCAGGGAGCCGGCCTCGAGCGAAGACCCCCGCCCCCCCCCGGCCCGGAAAGGGAAGGGCTCTCACGACCCTGGCCTCAGGCTGCCTGGGTTTGCCGAGAGACTGGCAGGGATCAGAGCGGAAGGAGAAAGGTGCGTGCCCCCGGCCGGGCGGGATCGCGCCCAGCCCTGGGGCCTCGAGCGCCAGGTTCTCAGCTGCTGGCACGGCGGCTTCCCAGCCATCCCCGCCTCAGTGGACCAGGACCTCCATCTTGTGGCTGCCTTTCTTTTTGCAGACGGGCGCCGCCCCGTTCTTCTCGGCCGTCTCCACGATCCGGATGGCGACGCTGCCCTTGCCGAACTGTGTGGAGAACCTGCACGGACCGCCGGGCGCTCTGAGATCAGCCCCGGTCCCCGGCGCGGCCCCGCCCCTCCCTTCCCCCCAGGGATGCCCAACACGCCGCCCCCTGCTGGAGGTGCAAGCGGTGCTGGGCTGCCACGGCTGGGACTCAGAGCCCGGCCTGCCCAGGGCCATTGCTAAACACTAGCACGGTGGCCGGGACCCTGCTTGGGCTGACAGCGGGATTCGAACCCATGGCCCCCGTCACGCTAGAAGCACGAGCCTCCAACCCACTGGAGCTAGAGGATTGGGTCCCTCAGCCAGCAGCGGTAATAGACTCTTATCCCCTTCCAGGCAAGCCACCAGAGGGCGACAGAGACCATCACATGCCTAGATGACAGTCGTGCCCATCGGCCCAATCAGAAGCCTCCTCTTCCCCCTCACACCCAGCTCAGGCTCCGCCCACCCACCCTTCTGGCCAATCCCTGCCCTTACTCGTCAGCCACTTGGAGGTTGAGGGTCTTGGCGGTGGTCTCCAGCAGCGTCTGGTGGAGCTTGGTGACGAGCTCGATCAGGTGGTCGCTGACGAGGAGGAAGTCCCCCTTGGATCCCACTGTGGAGGTCTAAGGGGGGGGGGAAGCAAACACAGGGACGGCCCCCCCCACTTCAGCTCGCTGCAGGGGGAGGCGGGGGGGTCTCCGGCCACCTCCCCACCCCGCTGGCAGCCCCGGGCCGGCGGGACGTGCTGCTCCCGGCGCGGCACCTGCAGCGAGGCCGGGACGGTGGCACCGGCCGACACCCCGGGACTGACATGGTCGGGGGCCCATGTGGCGCGGAAGGAGGATGGGTGATGCCCCCTGTCCGCCTGCGAGCTGTGGGCAGAGGGGTCACGCACAGCCTCCCCCCGCTGGAAAATCCTTTCCCAAGAGCCCGTGGGGGAAGCCGGTTACACTTCGAAAGGGTCCCGGGCAGCCACAGCCCACAGCACCCCTTGTGCCCCGTCCCCCCCCCCCCCGCCCTCCCCGGGCCGTACCTCATTGAGATGCAAGACGAAGAAGCCGTCGGAGAAGCGGGTGACCGAGACGCTCCGGATGTCGCTCAGGCTGACCACGGTTTTGGGCTGGGCAGCCTTGGGGTCGGCCAGGATGATGTGATTCTTGGTGAGCAGGAAGAGCCGGGGAACGGTCTGCAAAGGAGCCGGCAGGAGGGTGAGGGCGGGCGGGGGCTGCCAGACACACGTGGGAGGGGGAGTCGGGCTGATACCCCCCTAACCTGCACCTCGGTAAACCCCAAAGGGGCCAAGACACCAAATCCCGGGAGAGGCATCAGCACAGGGCGAGCTCCAGGCGCTCGGCTCGGGGGCACGGCACGGCCCGTCGGGGCCCGATCCCGAGCAGCGTGGCCGAGAGGGGAGCGCCTGGGACGGGCACACAGGAGGCCTGGGCTCTGTTCCCAGCTCTGGCCGGGGTAACCTCGGGCAAGTCACTGCCCCGCTCAGAGCCTCAGCTTCCCCCCTATAAAAGAGGGGCGACTAGACTGACCACCTTTGGGGCGCGCTTGGAGATCTCTGGGTGAAATGCGCTAGCGAAGAGCGAGGATTTATTATCCCCAAGCCCGGAGAGGGGGACGGGGAGCAGCCAGGCCTGGGGACACCGGGGCGACCCACAGAGCGGGTTGGGGGGCAGCAGAGAAGTGTGCCGGGGAGACCTCGCTGCAGCCGGCCGGCGGAGGAGACAGCAGGAAGCCAGGGGGAAGCTGGTTTCCCCCGCGTAGGCCCTTCGGCCCGGGGAGGGGAGGGGACGCCCCACCTTGCCGTTGGCCCGGTTGACTTTTTGCACGGTGTCGGCCAGGACCAGCTTGCCCTCAGCCGCGGTGTGGAGCGCCCGGTACTTGGGGTTCTTCTGGAGACCCAGGTACTCGCCCTGGAACGACTGCTGGAGGCTGGAAGAGACCAAGCGGGACCCATGAGCCGCCCGGCTGCCCTTCCCACCCCTCGCTTTAAATCACGAGCTGGAGTCCTGCTGCCCCGCCCCCACTCTGGGATTGGGAGCCCCCCCCCCCGGAGGACTGAGCCCCCCACTGGAGGACCGAGCCCCCCCCTCCGCCCCCCCGGAGGACTGAGCCCCCCACTGGAGGACCGAATCCCCCCCACTGGAGGACTGAGCCCCGCCCCGCCCCATGCTAACCTCTTGGCATACAGGGTCTTCTTGTCTTTGAAGAGCTCGCTGGCACACAGCTTGTCCTGCAGGAGAGATTTCCTCTGCGGCGTCAGCCGGTCCCGATACTTCTTACACTGCCGAGGGAGGGAGAAAGGCGGGTCAGGGCCAGAACCCGGATCCCGCCTGCAGAGAGGGCACCCTAGGGGAGGTGAATAAGGGAGACGGCTGCGGGGAATCCCAGCGGGCCGATCCCCGGCCAGGAGCAGAGAGGGGCCCACGGGCCGTTGTCATTTCTTACGCGCTGGGCAGGTGCGCCAAGAAAACCCAGAGGGAGGCGGGGAGGGGCGGGGAACTGCAGAGGTCGCTTCGCCTGCCACTAAAATGCAGCCACCTCTGGAATTGGGACCCGGCAGCGGACGGGCAGCCGGCGCTGGAGCGGGAGGGGGAAGTTGTTGAACGGGGACTGGTCACCCAGCCCTGCAATGCAGCCATCTCTAGGGTGGGACACTCTAGCTGTTGGTACCAGCTACAGAGCAACACTGCACAGGATTCCCTTCCCCGGCACTGAAATGCAGCCGCCTCTGGGGCGGACATGGCAGCTGATGAACAGCTGCCTAATCGTTAGGAGGGGAAGGTAAGAAAAGTGCAAGGAGGGAACTGAGGGAGGCAGGATGTCGGAAGCTGGGGAATCTGGGGTTCAGACCCTCCCCCGTCACGTTATGGATTTGAACTGGGACCGTATAGAACATGGTTGCAACCAAAGTCCCGTAGTGGCACCAAATCTTGTATAAAGGGGGTCAAATGAGGTGTCTAAGACAAGGTTATGGTTTGCTGGTTATGATTATGCTGTCTATATGTGTATATCAATTTTGTAGTTGGAGTTATGAATATTGGCTCTATGCTGTCTGTATTTCAAACTTATCCTGTGCTTCTGGGAGACATCCCAGACACGTTGGTGTTAGCTCTGCCTAGCCTGCTTGATGGCCCATTAAGGACCATCAGCTACACAATTGACCCATTGAGGGAAGGCAAATACGCCTTGTGACTCAGCAAAGTGTGCAGGGACTTGCCCATGTGACTCCAGACTCCATTTTGCTGTGATTTTCCACAGTAAGAACAAAGAGGGGTTCTTACACCTGGGAAAGACTATAAAAGGCTGATGCCTCATCTCCATCTTGTCTTCAGTCCTGCTTCTTACCTCTGGAGGGATTTTGCTACAAACAGAAGCTCTGAGCAAAGGACTGATGACCCATCCCAGCGGGGGATGTTCCTGAGACTTGATTTGAACCTGCAGTTTATTCTATCACTGCTACAAGCCTGAACCAAGACTTTGCCATCACTGTATGTAATGGATTCCATTTAACCAATTCTAGCTCTCAGCTCGATCTTTTTCCTTTTATGAATAAACCTTTAGATTTTAGATTCTAAAGGATTGGCAACAACGTGATTTGTGGGTAAGATCTGATTTGTATATTGACCTGGGTCTGGGGCTTGGTCCTTTGGGATCGCGGGAACCTTTTTTCTTTTACTGGGGTATTGGTTTTCATAACCATTTGTCCCCATAACGAGTGGCACTGGTGGTGATACTGGGAAACTGAAGCGTCTAAGGGAATCGCTTGTGTGACGTGTGGTTAGCCAGTGGGGTGAGACCAAAGTCCCCTTTGTCTGGCTGGTTTGGTTTGCCGTAGAAGTGGAAAAACCCCAGCCTTGGGCGGTAACTGCCCTGTTTTGAGCAATTTGTCCTGAATTGGCCCTCGCAGCTGGGTCCCGCCAGAACCAGCCTCGTTACACCCCCCTCTCCCCGCGGGGACAGCCATGGGATAAGCAGCCAGGCCCGGGGTTTGGCCTCTCCTCCGACAGACCTTCCAGGGGTAGAATATTTTCTTCAGTTCCTCGTTGGTGTTTGCCAGGAACGTGTAGGGGGCGGCGGGCCAGCTGCGATCTGTCACGACCAGGGGGGGAAGGTTGCTCCGCAGCCTCAGGAAAAACTTTTGCAGCTTTGGGCGACGGGGAGCAGAAAACACAGGGGGTGAAAATGCAGAACGTTCTGGGGCCGGATGGGAGCTGGCACCTCCTAGAGGGGACAGGCCCCTGCCCCATTCCCTGCCCCCCTCAGCCAGCCAGTCCCCACCCTGGGGCCAGATGGGAGTCGGCACCCCCTAGAGGGGACAGGCCCCTTCCCCATTCCCCGCCCCCCCGAGCCAGCCAGTCCCCACCCTGGGGCCAGATGGGAGTCGGCGCCCCCTAGAGGGGACAGGCCCCTGCCCCATTCCCTGCCCCCCTCAGCCAGCCAGTCCCAGCCCTGGGGCCGGATGGGAGCCGGTGCCCCCTAGAGGGGACAGGCCCCTGCCCCATTCCCCGCCCCCCCNCCTGCCCCCCTCAGCCAGCCAGTCCCAGCCCTGGGGCCGGATGGGAGCTGGCGCCCCCTAGAGGGGACAGGCCCCTGCCCCCCTCAGCCAGCCAGTCCCAGCCCTGGGGCCGGATGGGAGCCGGCGCCCCCCAGAGGGGAAAGGGCCCATGTCCCAGTCCCTTAAGCAGTTCAGCGCCCGCTTTTGAAGATTTCCAGCCCGTTGTCCCTTCCCTCAGCCCTGGACGGGCCCCGACTCACCAGTCTCCTGTAGATGAAATTGGCCAGGGTGGCGGACGCCCCCGAGCGGAAATATTTCTTGTATTCCTTCCGCGTCTGCAAAGGGAGACACCCCCGTGAGCAGCCCCGCGGCGGGCCGGGGACGGAGGGAACCTGCCTCTCTCCTGGCTAACCCCACTGACTCGCTTTTCTCCTGGGCTCGCCCGCGGGGCAGCCATCCGTCCGCGCTCCCTCCCCGGCTGCCCCAGCCCATCCCCGGAGAGCCCCCGTCCCAGCCGGGGCCGGGCTCTGGAGCGGGGCAGGGAGCGGAGAAGACAAGCTGCCCCCAACCCCACAGGGGGCCGGGGTGGAAAGACAGGACAGGCCCGGGACAGCGCGAGAGAGGCAGGTGCCGAGCAGGGAAAGTGGCTGGCGTTGGGCCTGGTATCAAGTCAAGGGCCGAGCAGGTTTTAAACTGGGCACTGGGTTCCCAACGGCTCCCCGGCCGCCGGCCGCGCCCCGAGCGGGGAGGTGGGGCCCGGCCGCGGGGTGCACGTGGGCAAAGGCTGACCGGAAGCCACGGCACAGAGGCCCCACCGGGGCGCCGGGCCGGCGCCTGGGCTGCTGTTACCTTGTACCCTTTCCAGTAGGCAGAAATGGTGGCCGCGGCCTGGCTGCAGCGTTTCTGGTGCTTCAACTCCCGCAGGAGCCTGCGAGACTGCGGAGAGGGAAGGGCGAGAGATCAGGAGCCCGGAGGAGGAGGAGGAGGAGGAGGAAGGACAGACGGACGCGGAGCGACAGAGCGAGAGACTCCAAGGAGCCCGGCCCCGGGAGGAGCGACTCGGGCGGGGCACAGGCCAGGGTCCTGTAGGGGGCGGTGTGCTCCGGCGAGGCCGTACCCCCCGGACTCACAGCCCCCCAATGCAGCCTGCCTCTTACCGGGGCTCCGGTACCGATCTGGCCCCTCGCCCGCCCCTCTCTCGGGCCCCCTGCCCCCCACCCCGGGCACGCCAACAGCGCCGAGCACCCACGTCCCACTCAGCCCGCGAACGTTTCCACCACGCAGGGCCAAATCTCGGTGCCTCCCTCACACCGGCCAAACGCCCGCTGCCCACCGGGCCCCGGCACCTTCCCGACGGCTCCCCCCCCCACGAGCGTCTGCAGGCCCCCCGTGGGCTGGCGGCCCGGAGAGACGCTGGCTGGTGGGGGGCTCTCCGGGTGGCACTGCCCCCTCACCTTCCATCCCCGGACGCAGGCCTGGATCAGCAGCGCCGACCTCTTCATCTGCCCGAACTGCTTCTTTTGCTGCAAAGGGGAAAGTCCGGGTGTGCCACGGGCGACGGCGGGCGGGCGGGGCGGGGAACTCGCGTGGCGCTGGCTAGGCTGAGATGCCAGCGAGGGCCGGGCACGGCTCTGGGGGCCCTGAACACCTTTCCCCCGGGTCCCGTCCCGGTGGGTTTGCCCCCCCCCCCAGTGCCAGCCCAGAGCAGCCCTGCGTCCGAACGGAGGGTTTAAGGGGCAGGACGGTCTAAGGCGGGGATCCCGGACGCCTGGGTCCTATTCTCGGCTCAGCCGCAGACTTTGGGCAAGGGGACGATCCTTCGCCCCTCGTCCGCGCCGTGGGGCAGGGCCTGGCTCGCGTCCCTCCCTCCGTGTCCGGGCGCAATGCGGCCCCGATCCTGGCCGGGTAACACACCTAAGAAATTCCCCTTGGGAAGTCGCCTGAGCAAAGTCCCGCCCGGGTCAGGGAGGGGCCCCGATCCAGAGCAGGTGGGAGGAGGGGAGAGCAGCCAAGCTAAGGGGGGGGGGGGGGGGGTNCCGCCTGTCCCCGGAACCAGGCCGAGATGACGATCTGGCTCTTGCGCATCTGCTGGTAGTGAGTCCGGCACCTCCAGCCACGGTAGCAGGCCTGGATCAGCGAGGCCAGATCAGCCACGCGCTGCCGGCGCCGGTCCTCCAGGTCGAAGAGCTGCGGGGGGGGGACACACCAGGAGGGTCAAAGCCAGGCAGGGCAGCCAGGACGGCCCCCCCGGAGCACGTTAACCCTTCGGGCGCCGCCTGCGGCAGGAGCACACCGACACCCCCGCGACGGAAGCGGTCGGCAGGGACCTTTCCCTGGCGTCTGGTCTGAGCGGGGCTGGAACTCGGGGTCCCCCCCCCGTCCCTCTCCAGCCCTGGACGCCCCCCGGCCCAGCCCCCAGGCCAGTCGCCCGCGGCAGCCCAGGAACGGCACCGGCTGGAAGGGCCAAGGGGCCGGACACGCCCTAGCTGCCCCCAAAGCAGAGGGGGGGGTCTAGCTAGAGGGATTCTTGGGGGACACAGCCCCTCCCACCTAGCGCCCCCCAGCTCGGGCTGTACCACTGCCCCCCCCCCACCGGGGGTCGTCCCATGCAACCCCCCCCCCCCCCCGTCTCGGATTAGCCCATTCCCCTCCCCCCGCCCCAGCCCCCCGGGGACTCACGGTGCGTGGGGTGCGGATGAAGATCTTGGTGCGCCCGTACGCCAGCTCCGCCGGGGGGATGCGCAGGTCGGTCAGCAGGGCCTGGACGCCGTCCCTGCGCCAGACACCGGGCTCAGGCTCCTGCCCCTGGGAAGCCACCCCACTGCAGGGGCAGGCAGGGGGGACCCGGGCCAGGGTGGTGACCCGCGAGAGGGGGCAGCATCCCCCCTGGCTCTGGGAGGGGAGTGGGGGCTGGTGGGTTAGAGCAGGGGAGGCTGGGGGCCAGGACTCCGGGGTTCCCCCCTGGCTCGGGGGGGGGGGTGGGGGCGGGTGGTCGGGGCAGGGGGGGCGGGGGGCGGGGGCCGCGGGGGGGGGGGGGGGAGGGGTCAGCCCCACGCAGGGAGCGGTGGGGGGCGGGAGGTAGCAGAGGGGCTGCCAGCCCCTTGCTCTAACCACTAAGCCCCACTCCCCTCCCAGAGCCAGGGGCGAACCCAGGAGTCCTGGCTACCAGCCCCCACTCCCCTAACCCACCAGCCCCCACCCCCCACCCAGAGCCAGGGGGGAACCCGCCACCTCTCGCTCCCCACCCCCCTGGCCTAACCCCCCCGCCCCCCCCCCCCCACCCCCCCCCGCCTCCGCCCCCAGCGCCCCCCGCCCCCCCCCCCGCCGCCCCCCCCCCCCCCCGGGCCCGGGGGGAACCCAGGAGCCCCGGCCCCCCGCTCCCCCTGCCCTAACCACCAGCCCCCCCCCCCCTCCCCGAGCCCGGGGGGGTGCTGCCCCCTCTCGCGGGCCACCACCCTGGCCCGGGCCCCCCCTGCCTGCCCCCCCCGCGGGGTGGCGTCCCAGGGGCAGGAGCCTGAGCCCGGTGTCTGGCCCCGGGACGGCCGCCAGGCCCTGCTGCCCGACCTGCGCATCCCCCCGGCGGAGCTGGCGTACGGGCGCACCAAGATCTTCCTCCGCACCCCACGCACCGTGAGGCCCCGGGGGGCTGGGGCGGGGGGAGGGGAATGGGCTAATCCGAGACGGGGGGGGGGGGGGATTGGGGGGGGGGGGGAGGTGTCAGCCCCACGCAGGGGGTGTTGGGGGGCTGGAGGTAGCAGCGGCGCTGGCAGCCCCTTGCTCTAACCCCTAAACCCCACTCCCCTCCCAGCGCCAGGGGAGAACCCAGGAGTCCTGGCTACCCGCCCCCACACCCCTCCCAGAGCCAGAGAGAGAACCCAGGAGGCCTGGCTCCAAGCCCCCTCTGCTCTAACCCACCAGCCCCCTCTCCCCGCCCAGAGCCAGGGGGGACCCCGGGGGCCCTGCCCCCCATCTCCCCCTGCCCAAACCACCAGCCCCCGCTCCCCGCCCAGAGCCAGGGGAGAACCCAGGAGTCCTGGCTACCCGCCCCCACACCCCTCCCAGAGCCAGAGAGAGAACCCAGGAGTCCTGCCTCCAAGCCCCCTCTGCTCCAACCACCCGCCCCCCCTCCCCTCCCAGAGCCAGGGGGGCTGCTGCCCCCTCTCGCGGGCCACCACCCTGGCCCGGGCCCCCCCCGCCCCCCCCCCCCCCGCCCCCCGCCCCCCCTGCCCTAACCCACCAGCCCCCCCCCCCCTCCCGGAGCCGGGGGAGAACCCAGGAGTCCGGGCTCCCAGCCTCCCCTGCCCTAACCCCCCCCCCCCCCCCCCACCCAGCGCTCCCCTTCTCAGCATCCCCCCACAGGGAGCACATCCAGCTCCCCTCCCCGGCTGCCCCCCACCCAGCAGGGTGCTCCCAGCCCCCGCAATCCCCTCCCCCCGTGCTCCTCGCCCCCCCCTACCTGGCACCCCCCTTCCACTGGGGCCAGGTCTGCTTGCAGAGCATCTTGTAGCGCTCCAGGCACGGCTCGTAGCTCTGCCGGTAGGCGTAGCCGGCTCTCCGTACCCGCACGTTCTCCAGCAGCCCCAGGTACCGGACCTGTATCTGCACCAGCCCGGCCGTGAACACGCCGGCCTCTTTGGTCTCATTGGGTTTGATGCACCTGGGCCGGAGAGGGGAGGAGGTTAGAGACGGCGCCGCTGTGTGTCAAAGCCCCTGCACTGCTCACAGCCCAGGGAGATTCTGCCCTCACGCCAGTGTGGGTCAAAGCCCCTACGCAGTCTCCACTTGTGCGGCTGTGTTTCATAGCCCCTACACTGCTCACAGCCCAGGGAGATTCTCCCCTCACGCCAGTGTATGTCAAAGCCTCTCCACTGCTAACAGCCCAGGGAATTTCTCCCCTTGCTCCACTGTGTGTCAAAGCCCCTGCACTGCTAACAGCCCAGGGAATTTCTCCCCTTGCTCCACTGTGTGTCAAAGCCGCATCACTGCTGAGAGCCAGGGAATTTCTCCCCTCTCTCTGCTGTGTGTCAGAGCCCCTACACTGCTCATAGCTGGGGCGTTTCTCCCCTCACTCCGCTGTGTGTCAGAGCTCCTACACAGCTGGGAGAGAGTCTCCCCTCGCTCTGCTATGTGTCAAAGCCCCTACACTGCTCATAGCTGGGGAGTTTCTCCCCTCACTCTGCTGTGTGTCAGAGCCCCTACACAGCTGGGAGAGAGTCTCCTCTCGCTCCGCTATGTGTCAAAGCCCCTACACTGCTCATAGCTGGGGAGTTTCTCCCCTCGCTCCACTGTGTGTCAGAGCCCCTACACTGCTCACAGCCAGGGAGATTCTCCCATAGTGCCTGGGTTTGAGAGCGGCAGACGCTGAACTCTAGCCCGGCTCCCACCCTCTCCTGTGGGAGCCCCCGTCCCTGGCCACCTGATGTAGTTGGGGTTCTTGGAGTACAGGTTCTTCATGAGCGTGGCGATGGAGGCCTTGAACTGGGAGCCCGCGGTGGGGGGGCGCCGGAGGGAGGCTTTCTGGGGGTCCCCCTCGGGGAAGAGGGAGCGCAGCAGCTCGTGCCGAGCTTTCCACATGGCCTGCGAGAGGTCGCGGAACAGCAGGTCGTTGTTCTTCTCCACGAACCCCGTCACGTTGTAGGTCACCTGCGGGGGGATGGACCCACAGCGTCACTGACAGGGGCTCCCCTAACTCCCCAGGGCCGGGGGGCGGAAGGGGCCAGGGACAGAACCCAGGAGTCCTGGCTCCCAGCCCCCCCTGCTCTAACCACTAAACCCCACTCCCCTCCCAGAGCCAGGGGCAGAACCCAGGAGTCCTGGCTCCCAGCCCCCCCTGCTCTAACCCCTAGACCCCATTCCCCTCCCAGAGCCAGGGGAGAACCCAGGAGTCCTGGCTCCCAGCCTCTTGCTCTAACCACTAAACTCCACTCCCCTCCCAGAGCCAGGGAAGAACCCAGGAGTCCTAGCTCCCAGCCCCCCCCTGCTCTAACCACTAGACCCCACCCCCCTGCGCTCAGCCCCACCTCCCCTGCTCTAACCCCTAGACTCCACTCCCCTCCCAGAGCCAGGTGCTCCCTTGTCTCACCACTGGAGCCTACAAAGGCCGCCCCACGCGGGGCAGTCCGGGCCCCCCAAGCCTGAGCAGTGCATGCTGGGAGCTCACCTTGCCGGCGTAGTGGTGGACGCGGAAGCAGGGGCCAGCCAGGCTGGCGTCCGTGACGTGCCGGGCGTTCTGCGTGGCTCTGCTCTCGTAGTGCTTGTGGCTGGCACACACCTGGTTCAGCTTGGCCAGGAAGGTCTCCTCGGTCACCACCCCGGGGCGCAGGCATTCCTCGTCCAGCATGGCCAGGATCCCGGCCTGGCTCTGCGCAGAGCCGGCGGGTCACGGACGTGGGGCCAGCCCGGTCCGCAGCGCCCCGCACTCCCGACCCGCAGCCCCCTGTTAGCCCAGCCCTGGGCTCCCCACCCACAGCTCCATGGTGCCCCTCACTCCCGACCCGCAGCCCCCTGTTAGCCCAGCCCCGGCCTCCCCCCGCAGCTCTGCCGGGGCCCCGCACTCCCGACCCGCAGCCCCCTGTTAGCCCAGCCCTGGGCCCCCCCCGCAGCTCTGCCGGTGCCCCTCACTCCCGACCCGCAGCCCCCTGTTAGCCCAGCCCTGGGCTCCCCCCGCAGCTCTGCCGGTGCCCCTCACTCCTGACCCGCAGCCCCGTTAGCCCAGCCCCGGCCTCCCCCCACAGCTCTGCCGGTGCCCCTCACTCCCGACCCGCAGCCCCTGCTAGCCCAGCCCCGGCCTCCCCCCGCAGCCCTGCCGGTGCCCCTCACTCCCGACCCGCAGCCCCCTGTTAGCCCAGCCCTGGGCTCCCCCCGCAGCTCTGCCGGTGCCCCTCACTCCCGACCCGCAGCCCCCTGTTAGCCCAGTCCTGGGTCCCCCCCGCAGCTATGCTGGTGCCCCGCACTCCCGACCCGCAGCCCCCTGTCAGCCCAGCCCCAGCCTCCCCCTGCAGCTCTGCCGGTGCCCCGCACTCCTGACCCGCAGCCCCTCTCAGCCCAGCCCCGGCCTCCCCCCGCAGCTCTGCCGGTGCCCCGCACTCCCGACCCACAGCCCCTGCTACCCCAGCCCTGGGTCCCCCCCGCAGCTCCATGGTGCCCCGCACTCCCGACCTGCAGCCCCCTGCTAGCCCAGCCCTGGGTCCCCCCCGCAGCTCTGCCGGTGCCCCTCACTCCCGACCCGCAGCCCCGTTAGCCCAGTCCTGGGTCCCCCCCGCAGCTCTGCCGGTGCCCCTCACTCCCGACCCGCAGCCCCTGCTAGCCCAGCCCTGGGCTCCCCCCAGCTCTGCCGGTGCCCCTCACTCCTGACCTGCAGCCTCTGCTATTTCTTTCCTGTACAGAAAAGGCCAATTGTGCCAAACCAGCCCCTGGTCCCGGTGCCAGCGATACAGGGTAAGGGCTGAGGAGGCGAAATGCCCCCTTGGCAGGGGCTGGGCCTGGCCCCTGTTTAGGGCCAGTAAGCGGTGCCCATGTTTTGTCCTGGCTCCTCTGCCCAGGGGTGGGAAGCCCTCGCCCGCAGGCCCCCTCCCGCCAAGAGCTGGTCCCATCACCACCAGCCGTCACTCAACCAGCCACTCACGTCCTCAATCAAGCTGCAGATGATGCTGTTGTCAAAAAAGTCCACCGGTGTCCACTGGATGCCCTGGGGAGGAGAGCGGCCGTCGGAGCCTGACCTGGCTGGGGGCGGCACCAGCTGGGAAGACCAGCAAAGGCCTGTCCAGCCGACGGGGACGGCCCGGGGGATTTCAGTGGCATTCGGGGCCTGAACCCCCCCACTTCCAGTCCAGGCTGCAAAGCCCAGCTCGATTTGGGATGGGGGCGGGGGTGCACGGGCGGGGGCCTGGGATGCTCACACCAGAGGTGGGGTGGGGGGGGTGGGGGGAGCTGGAATCCGAGCCCCCGTCCCAGTCTGGAGAAAGTCGCTGGGTTCACTGGTCCGGTGGCACGTTTAACACCTGGCACCTCGCCCTGCGCCTAAGCTGAGCGTCTCCGCAAACCCGCTGCCGGGAGAGCTGGCGAGGGGCAGAGACGAGAGACGCCCGCGCGGGGGTTTTTAAACACCCAGCAGGCGGATTTGACGCAGGACAGGGCCGGTTCGAAGGGATCCCACGGGCTGGCCCTGGGCCAGGAACCGAACCGCGTCTCTCTGACCCATTGCTCCGGCCCCGTGACCGCGCTGACCCACGCGGTCCCCACACGTCGCCTTCCCTCCGAAACACCCCACCGGCCGCGGCTCTCACTAGGGGGTTCCAGCCCCGCCCCCGGCTTCGGGGGGAGCAGGACGTCCGGAGCCCCGGGGCTCTGCCCGTGTTTATTCCCAACCTTCCTGTTATGGTGCCGCCAAATCCGCCCGCGGGGGCCGGGGGCTGGGCCGGGTCGCTGGAGCCGCTTGTGGACTCCCGGGCGGGGGGGGGGACACACGTCATTCTCAACCCCCCCTTCCCGACACTGAGACTGGTTAGTGCCCTGGCTAAAGCCCTGTCACTTCAGTGCCAAAGGTGGCCCGTCGGCCGCCCGCCCGCCCGCCCGTGCCATTCCCTGGGTGCCATCGGAGCGCTACGCCGGGCAGGGGGTGCCCATATCGGCCCCGGAGCCCCCCCCGGCCCGGAGCCCCCCGTTACCTCCCGCACGTATTCCTCCTGCTCCTCCTTCAGCGTCATCAGGATGAAAACCTGCTGCAGCTTCTCGTTGCAGTAGTTGATGACGAACTGTTCGAAGCTGTTGTGCTGGGCGGGAAGGAGAAGGGCCCGTGGGACGAGGATTCGGGGCCACGTTCCCTCCCCCCCTAAGCTGGGGCTGCTGATCTGGGCAGGAGGGTGCCACACCCAGGAAGCTGGGAGTATGGCAAGCTTACCACCCCTCCCCCCAGCTCGGCCGGTGCCCCTCACTCCCGACACGCAGCCCCCCTCAGCCCTCTGCTATCCCCGCCCTGGGCTCCCCCCAGCTCGGCCGGTGCCCCTCACTCCCGACACGCAGCCCCCCTCAGCCCCCTGCTATCCCCGCCCTGGGCTTTCCCCTCAGCTCTGCCGGTGCCCCTCACTCCCGACCCGCAGCCCCCCTCAGCCCTCTGCTATCCCCGCCCTGGGCTTTCCCCCCAGCTCTGCAGTGCCCCTCACTCCCGACCCGCAGCCCCCCTCAGCCCTCTGCTAGCCCAGCCCTGGGCCTTCCCCCCAGCTCGGCCGGTGCCCCTCACTCCCGACCTGCAGCCCCTGCCAGCCCAGCCCTGCCCCCCCGCCCCCCCAGCTCTGCCGCTGCCCCTCACTCCCGACCCGCAGCCCCTGCCAGCCCAGCCCTGGGCTCCCCAGTTGCCCGTTGCCCGAGGGGCCATACCCAGCACCAACCTGGAAAATCTCGAAGCCGTAAATGTCCAGAACTCCCATCACCTTCCTCCGCTCGCTCGAGTCCACCTGGGCAAACGGGGGGCTTGTTACCCACGGACTCACCGTGTCCCAAGGGCCCAGGCTGGGCTCCACAGAGGGGGCAGGGATCGCGGGGGGGCTGCCGTTGGATGGTTCGGCACAGGAGCTCCAGCAAAGCCCGGGGAAGGGGGGCAGGACTCAGGGCGAGGGAGTGGGGGGAAGCTGGCAGATGGGGGGCCGGGGAGGTGGAAAAGGGGGGGCACCGGGAGACAGCGGGGATGGGAGCAGGGAATCCGACAGCCGCTGTCCACCTCCCTCACACAGCGGCTCCTGCGCCTTGGCCGGGGGGGCTCCCGTGCCGAGGGGTTCGGGGCCGGTGTCACCCACCTTGATGCTGGCGTTGATACGGTTCACCAGCCAGTTGAAGAGACGGTTGTAGATGTTCTTCGCCAGCGCGTCCCGCCCGTAGCAGCCCTAGGAGCGGAGGCAAAGGGGCGGCTCAGAGGGACCCCAGGGCTGGGCCCACGGTGGGGGGCGGGCGGGGGGGAAGAACCTGCTCCTGAGCTGGTGATTTCAGCCCCAAGCTGGGGTGGCTCAGACAAGAGATCTCCCCCGGCCTCACGGCTCCAGGGAGCTCCCGAAAAGCCCCGAGCCTGGGACAGCCCTGGCAAGAGGGGGCCGGTCATTGGGGGGCGAACGCGGCTCAGCCCCACCCAGGGGGCGCTGGGAGGAGACCCGGGGGTGCAGGAGACGTCGGCACACGCCGGGCGCGGCAAAGGGAACGGGTCTGGCTCTGGTCCCCCCGCTCACCTGGGCCACGCTCAGACCCGTCACCACCTTCTCCCTCTTGGCCTCCACGGTGCGGGAGCACAGGGCCTTCTCCAGGGCGCTCTCCGGCAGGCCGATCAGGTCGCCGATCTCCCGCACGGCTGCACGGGGAGAGGCTGGTTAGCGCCCCGGGGAACGAGGCCTGGGGGGCTGGGCTGCCGGGGGGGGGGGGGGCGGGGGGGGGGGNCCGTCACGGGACCAGGGCGGGGCTGGGTCACACCCAGGAGACGGGGCCTCGGGAGGGGAGATGGGGGGAGCCGCGCCTGGGCCGAGGGCAGGGGTCCCATCCCACCACGGGTCCCCGCCTGACCTCGCGTCTCCTGGATGCTGCAGGACTCGATCCCGCTGGCCTGGAACTGGCTGCCGAGCTGCACGTTCCCCAGCTTCAGCACCACGGCGGCCACCTCCAGCAGCGCCCGCACCTCGGCCGGCGAGAAGCCGATGACCGTCATGGCGTCCTGCCCGGGAGACAGACCAGGGCAGAGTTTGGGGGCTGTGACGAAGTGGGAACGTTCTTAATGTTTTGTCTCTGAATACTCTGGGCGTGCCTCAGTTTCCCCTCTGTGCTACTCAAGTCTGTCGGTGGTGTAGGATAAGGGGGTGTCATCGCAGGTGTGACGGCCGACGGGCTGCCGAGAACGGACGACACTCGGCAACTGATGGGCCCCCCCTGCTGCAAGGATCAGCCGGAGGTGCTGGTGCAGAGCAGGGCTGGCCCGGGAAAGAGGCAAAGCCCGGGGTGGGGGGGAAGGGGGGCTGGGCAGCGGGAGGGGTCAGTCTCCTGGGTTGGGACTCGGGGGGGGGGGCCCTGGGCTCTGGCTCCCCCCAGATGCACTTTGCTGAGCGTCCCTGGTGGGTGCTAACCAGCTCTGTCCTACGCTGGGTTCCCGGCCACTAACAACCCGCCTGTCACCCGCTGGCTGGGAGTCACTGCCGGCCGCGGGGGGGGGGGGGGGGGGGGGGGGGGGGGTGTCAGGCTCCCCCAGGGGAGCTCACGGGGTGACTGAGGTCAGACCCACGAGGCGCCGAAGCCGAGCCGGCTCCTTGCCCGGGGGGAGTGAGCCCCGAAGGGAGACCCCGCCCCAGAGTCCCGGCCGGCTTCATCCGGAGCGGGTGCCGAGCCCCGGGCCTGTGACCCTGCGACCGGGGGGCAGGGTAGGGATTTCGGGGGCAGGGTCAGGGGGTCCCATTAGACCGATCCCCCCGCCCCCCGCCCCGAGGCTGGACCTGAACGGCTCGGAAGTTGGCCGCGTCGTCCATGCCCGGCAGCCTGGGGTCCTCCCGGCCGAGGTATCCGTAGCGGCTGCAGTCCCGCTCCAGCGTCAGCTCCCCTGCGAGAGGGGACAGGCCGCGGCTGAGCCAGGAGCAGGATCCCGCCCGGGCTGCCGCTGCTGGGATGGGCCCCAAACCCTGGCCCCGGCCCCCAGGCCAGTGGGGGCACTGCCCCGTCCCCCGTCCCCAGCCCGGCCCGACGCAGCCCAAACCCCGGCCCCGTCCCGGTCCAAACCCCGTCCCCCGTCCCCAGCCCGGCCTGGCCTGACGCAGCCCAAACCCCGGCCCCCGGCCTGGCCTGACGCAGCCCAAACCCCGTCCCCGTCCCCCAACCCCATCCCGGCCCGGCCTGACGCAGCCCCGTCCCCCGTCCCCAGCCCGACGCAGCCCAAACCCCGGCCCCGTCCCGGTCCAAACCCCGTCCCCGTCCCCCAACCCCGTCCCCAGCCCGGCCTGACACAGCCCCAACCCCGTCCCCGTCCCCCAACCCCGTCCCCAGCCCGGCCTGACGCAGCCCAAACCCCGTCCCTGTCCTCCAACCCCGTCCCCAGCCCGGCCCGGCCTGACGCAGCCCAAACCCCGTCCCCGTCCCCAGCCCGGCCCGGCCTGACACAGCCCAATCCCCGTCCCTATCCTCCAACCCCATCCCCAGCCCGGCCCGGTCAACGCAGCCCAAACCCCGTCCCCGTCCCCCAACCCCGTCCCCCGTCCCCAGCCCGGCCTGGCCTGACGCAGCCCAAACCCCGTCCCCCAACCCCGTCCCCAGCCTGACCCGGCCTGACGCAGCCCAATCCCCGTCCCCCAGCCTGGCCTGACACAGCCCCAACCCCGTCCCCGTCCCCCTACCCCGTCCCCAGCCCAGCCTGACGCAGCCTAATCCCCGTCCCTATCCTCCAACCCCCTCCCCAGCCCGGCCTGGCCTGACGCAGCCCAGACCCCGTCCCCCAACCCCGTCCCCAGCCCGGCCCGGCCTGACGCAGCCCAAACCCCGTCCCCGTCCCCCAACCCCGTCCCCCAGCCCGGCCCAGTAGGGGCACTGCCCCAACCCCGTCCCCAGCCCGGCCGACGCAGCCCAAACCCCGTCCCTTTTCCCCAGCCCGGCCCGGTCCAAACCCCGTCCCCAGCCCGGCCCAGCCTGACGCAGCCCAAACCCCATCCCTGTCCCCCAGCCTGGCCCAAACCCCGTCCCCCAGCCAGGCCCAGCCTGACGCAGCCCAAGCTCCATCCCCAGCCCAGCCTGACGCAGGACAACCCCGTCCTCATCCCCCAGCCCGTCCCGGCCCAAACCCCGTCCCCAGCCCAGGGGGTCCCAGCCGTACTCAGGAGCTGGTCAGATCCCCCCGCCAGGAGCTGGTAGAAGATGTGGAAATTCCTCTCCCCTTTGACGTGTCTCACGACGCGGGATTTCTCCAGCAGGTCTGCAGAGGGGAGACACGGGGGATCCCCGGCTCAGCGTTAGGGTCACACACATCACCGCCGAGGGGCTCAGTGCCCGGGAGGCTGCTGGGGGGGGGGGGGCCCGGGGGTCGCCGGGGGGCAGACTCTGTGCCCAGCGGGGGGCACTGGGCGTGGGTACGTCAGGGCCCCGGTTGGTGCCGGAGGGGGTGGGGAGCCGGGTGCTCGGGGAGGGATACTGGGCGGGGGTCCAGCCCCTATTGTTCCATTGTGCCGGGCTGGGAACGGATCCGTGGCCCTGCTCCCCGCAGGAAGCCGAAGCTCCGGCTAAGGGGTGGAAGCAGCTGGGAGCCTCGGCCACGTGCCCCCCCCTCCCGCTCCGGTCTTAACCCAGTCCCTGCCGGGTCCCGGCGCGCGGCCCTGCCCCTGGCACACGCTGGAGGGCACGGAGCCCACACGCTCCTCTCCGTCCAGCCCCACACGGAGCCGCTGGTCCTGCCCCTGCCCCTGGCACACGCTGGAGGGCACGGTGCCCACACGCTCCTCTCCGGCCGGCCCCACACGGAGCCGCTGCCCCTGCCCCTGCCCACGGGCCCGCGGGGAAGGGGGCTCGGGGAACTTACAGTTGCTGATGATGCCGCCCAGGGGCTGGCCCTTGAAGTCAAACTCCACGTCCATGTACTTGCCCTGGGAGAGGCAGAGACGGAGGAGTCGGGGCAGGACAGGAAGGGGGTCACGAGGGTGGGGGAAGGGGATGCTGGGGGGGACAGGAGTCGCGAAGGTGGGGGAGGGGGATGTTAGGGGGATGGGAATTGTGAGGGCGGGGGAGGGGGAGATTGGGGGATGGGAGTCCCGGGGGAGGGTGGCATTGGGGGAGATGGGAGTCGTGGGGCTGGGGGAGGCTGGGGGGACATGAGTCATGGGGGAGGGGGAGGGGACAGGAGTCGAGGGGGAGGGGAGTTGGGAGGATGGGGGAGGGGGACACTGGGGAGACAGGAGTCGGGAGGGTGGGGGAGGGGGATGCTGGGGGGACAGGAGTCGCGGGGGGACGAGAGTCGGGAGGGTGGGGGAGGGGGATGCTGTGGGGACAGGAGTCGAGGGGGGGACGAGAGTCGGGAGGGTGGGGGAGGGGGATGCTTGGGGGACAGGAGTCACGGGGGAGGGATGCGGGGGGGCTGGAGGCAGAACCACTCACGAATCTGGAGGAGTTGTCGTTGCGGATGGTCTTGGCGTTACCGAAGGCTGCGACGAGAAGGGGGCGGGGGCAGGGGATCGTTATTTGCACCTTTCGTGGGATTCCCCCGTCACGTTATTGATTTGAACTGGGACCATATAGAACATGGTTGCAACCAAAGTCCCGTAGTGGCACCAAATCTTGTATAAAGGGGGTCAAATGAGGTGTCTACGACAAGGTTCTGGTTTGCTGGTTATGATGATGTGGTCTATATGTGTGTATCAATGTTGTAGTTGGAGTTATGAATATTGGCTCTATGCTGTCTGTATTTCAAACTTATCCTGTGCTTCTGGCAGACACCCCAGACACGTTGGTGTTAGCTCTGCCTAGCCTGCTTGATGGCCCATTAAGGACCATCAGCGACTCAATTGACCCATTGAGGGAAGGCAGATACACCTTATGACTCAGCAAAGTGTGCAGGGACTTGCCCATGTGACTCCAGACTCCATTTTGCTGTAATTTTCCACAGTAAGAACAAAGAGGGGTTCTTACACCTGGAAAAGACTATAAAAGGCTGATGCCTCATCTCCATCTTGTCTTCAGTCCTGCTTCTTACCTCTGGAGGGATTTGGCTACAAACAGAAGCTCTGAGCAAAGGACCCATCCCAGCGGGGGATGTTCCAGAGACTTGATTTGAACCTGCCGTTTATTCCATCACTGGTACAAGCCTGAACCAAGAACTTTGCCATCACTGTATGGAATTGATTCAATTTCACCAATTCTAGCTCTCAGCTCGATCTTTTTCCCTTCATGAATAAACCTTTAGATTTTAGATTCTAAAGGATTGGCAACAGCGTGATTTGTGGGTAAGATCTGATTTGTATATTGACCTGGGTCTGGGGCTCGGTCCTTCGGGATCGGGGGAACCTTTTTTCTTTCATTGAGGTATTGGTTTTCATAACCATTTGTCCCCATAACGAGAGGAGCTGGTGGTAATACTGGGAAACTGGAGTGTCTAAGGGAATCGCTTGTGTGACGTGTGGTTAGCCAGTGGGGTGAGACCAAAGTCCTCTTTGTCTGGTTGGTTTGGTTTGCCTTAGAGGTGGAAAAACCCCCAGCCTGGGGCCGTAACTGCCCTGCTCTGAGCAATTTGTCCTGAATTGGCCCTCGCAGTTGGGTCCCGCCAGACCCAGCCTCGTTACACCCCCCCACCCCTCGCCTGCGGCAGGGCAGCCCCTCTGGGGTGGGGGACGTGGCCACAGGCAGAGCGCGGGGGGAACAGCTGGGAGCCCCGTGGCCTCTGACACCCCCGGGCCGGGCTCCGTGGCACGAACCGGCCAGGCCCTGGGGGGGGGGGACTAGGGGCTCTTCTCAGGGCTGGGGGGCACCCACCTTCCAGCACCGGGTTAGACTGCAGCAGCTGCTCCTTCACCTGGTTCACCTCCTCCCCCTTGCTGCACACGGCGGCCACGTAGGACATCACCTGCTTGCTGGCCTCTGCGGGGACAAGCCACGGCCCGGCCGTTGGGGGCCCGTCAGCCTCCTGGCTGCAGAGAACGGGGGGTGACCCCGCCAGGGACCCCCCCACCACCACCTCCCCCCATGCCCGCCACCCCCCTGCAAGCGCCACCTCCGGCTGCCCGAAACCTGGGCCCTGCTCCCCGTGGGAATGACTCAGCTGACGACCCCGCGGGGTTCACATGCCATCCCTAGCCCCCCCCCGGCTCTGCCAGGGGCGGGCGTCCCCTCCTCACCCGTCTTGCCCGCGCCGCTCTCGCCCGTGATCAGGATGCACTGGTCCTTGTCACGGTCCCGCAGGGAGCGATAGGCATCGTCAGCGATCGCGTAGCTATAAGGGGGTGGCGGGGTGAAGGGAGAGGGGTTAGAAAGGGACAGATCCAGCCCCCCGGCCCCGGCCAGGGCTCCCCACTCCCCAGCCCAAGAGCCTGGCTGAAGGCCCGGCCTCAGGGGTCTCGGATGGGCTAGCAGGGGGCTGCGGGTCAGGAGTCAGGGGCCCCATATCACACAATGCTTTTTCCTACCCCCCCCCCCCTCCTCCAAGCAAGCGCTCCTGCGAGCGGCGCTGAACCTGTCCGTGACTCTGAGCACCCACAGGTTTGATTCAATTATATATAAGCCCGTTATGGACTCGCCGTCCACCCTGGGACAGGACAGGCCAGGCCGGGAACCTGCCCTTGCCGCCAGCTCCGAGAACCGGCTTGAGCCAGCCACCACGGCTTGTAGGGCTTTCGGTCACGGCCAACCTGGAGGGGACAGGCCCCTGCCCCATTCCCCACCTCCCTGAGCCAGCCAGTCCCCGCCCTGGGGCCGGGTGGGAGCTGGCGCCCCCTAGAGGGGACAGGCCCCGAGCCCCATTCCCCACCCCCTGAGCCAGCCAGTCCCCGCCTGGGGCCGGGTGGGAGCTGGCGCCCCCTAGAGGGGACAGGCCCCGAGCCCCATTCCCCACCCCCTGAGCCAGCCAGTCCCCGCCTGGGGCCGGGTGGGAGCTGGCGCCCCCTAGAGGGGACCGGCCCCGAGCCCCATTCCCCGCCCCCCTGAGCCAGCCAGTCCCTGCCCTGGGGCCAGGTGGGAGCCGGCGCCCCCTAGAGGGGAAAGGACCCGAGCCCCATTCCCTGCCCCCCTGAGCCAGCCAGTCCCCGCCCTGGGGCCAGATCAGAGCCGGCGCCCCCTAGACGGGACAGGCCCCAAGCCCCATTCCCCGCCCCCCTGAGCCAGCCAGACCCTGCCCTGGGGCCGGGTGGGAGCTGGCGCCCCCTAGAGGGGAAAGGTCCCGAGCCCCATTCCCCGCCCCCCTGAGCCAGCCAGTCCCCGCACTGGGGCCGGATGGGAGCTGGCGCCCCCTAGAGGGAAAGGCCCCGAGCCCCATTCCCCGCCCCCCTGAGCCAGCCAGTCTCCGCACTGGGGCCGGATGGGAGCTGGCGCCCCCTAGAGGGAAAGGCCCCGAGCCCCATTCCCTGCCCCCCATAGCCAGCCAATCTCTGCACTGGGGCCGGATGGGAGCTGGCGCCCCCTAGAGGGGAGAGGCCCCGAGCCCCATTCCCTGCCCCCCATAGCCAGCCAGTCTCTGCACTGGGGCCGGATGGGAGCTGGCGCCCCCTAGAGGGGAAAGGCCCCGAGCCCCATTCCCCGCCCCCCTGAGCCAGCCAGTCCCCACCCTGGGGCCGGGTGGGAGCTGGCGCCCCCCAGAGGGAGAGGCCCCGAGCCCCATTCCCCGCCCCCCTGAGCCAGCCAGTCCCCGCCCTGGGGCCGGATGGGAGCTGGCGCCCCCTAGAGGGGAAAGGCCCCGAGCCCCATTCCCTGCCCCCCTGAGCCAGCCAGTCCCCGCACTGGGGCCGGATGGGAGCTGGCGCCCCCTAGAGGGGAAAGGCCCCGAGCCCCATTCCCCGCCCCCCTGAGCCAGCCAGTCCCTGCCCTGGGGCCGGGTGGGAGCTGGCGCCCCCTAGAGGGGAAAGGCCCCGAGCCCCATTCCCCGCCCCCCTGAGCCAGCCAGTCCCTGCCCTGGGGCCGGGTGGGAGCTGGCGCCCCCTAGAGGGAGAGGCCCCGAGCCCCATTCCCTGACTCCCCAGCTTGTCCCCACCCGGGGGGGCTCGCTCAGCCATGGCCCCCGCCAGCCTCCGCCCGGCCCACTCACATGTGCGGCTTGAGGGCGAAGAAGTTGCAGTTGCGGTACTGCTCCACCGTCTGCGGGCAGTAGATGGGCAGGGGCTGGTAGGGGTTCACGGAGATCACCACGTTCCCGATGTACGTCTGGGGGGGGAAGGCGGAGGCCGTGAGCGCGCAGGGGGGGGGGAAACTGGGGGGTATCACAAGAGCTCCCTCTCCTGGGGCGGGGGGAGCCCCTGATCCACCCCATTGCTCCCCCCTGCGCAGCCCCCGACACCTACGTAAATCTCCCGGTGCTGGAACCGCTCCTTGAGGTTCTGCAGCAGCGACTCCTCCGACAGGGGGTCCAGCAGCACCAGGTCCCCCACCCCGACGGTGTCCAGCAGGGACGGATTGGCTTCCATGGCCCCAGCGGGCAGGCGGCAGCTGGAGGGGAAGACGAGCGGAGTGGGGGAGCAGTGAGGGGAGGGGTCTTAGCCCTGCAAAGGGGGGCGCAGTGCACCCCACGGATTGAGCAGGGGGACACGCCCCCACCCCCCACTTACGGAACAGCCCCGGCTCACATCGTAGCTAGCGAGGGGCAGCCTCTGGCCCTGTCTGAATCCATCTAGGAGAGCCCAGGTCCTTGGGTCTGGTGGGTTAGGACTCCTGGGTTCTCTCCCCGGCTCTGGGAAGGGAGTGGGGTCTAGTGGTTAGATTGGCGGGTGCTGGGAGCCAGGACTCCTGGGTTCTATCCCTGGCTCTGGGACAGGAATGGTGTCTAGTGGTTAGAGCAGTGGGGGCTGGGCGCCAGGACTCCTGGGTTCGATCCCTGGCTCTGGGAAGGGAGTGGGGTCTAGTGGTTAGATTGGTGGGGGCTGGGAGCCAGGACTCCTGGGTTCTATCCCTGGCTCTGGGAAGGGACGGGGGGCCTGGTGGGTTAGAATAGAATAGGGAGAATGGAGTCTTGTATTTTTATAGCCGGCTCGTTTGTGCCGGCTGGGCTTGGCCAGGCAGCCTGGGGCCCCTTCGCCAGCAGCAGGGCTGCCCCGTCCCGTCGGCAGCGGGTTCTGGCAGGAAGAGACCCCGCGAACTCCAGGCCTCTTGCTGAGCTGCCTCCAGGGACTCCTAGGGGAGCAGCCGGGTGAGGGTCCGGGCGTCACTAGAACCCCCCAACCCAGCACAGCCAGACGTAAAGGGGAGGGTGGAGGGCCCAGTGGTTAGACCAGGGGGTCTGGGTGGCAGGACCCAGGGGTGTGCCCAGAGCTGGGTATGTGCTGGAGCATTTTGAGCAAGGGCCTGGGAGTCAGGACACCTGGGTTCCCTGCTTGGCATGGGGAGGGGAGGGGAGAGGAGTGGGTCAAGCAGATTAGGATGCAGGACACCTGGGTTCCCTGCTTGGCATGGGGAGGGGAGGGGAGTGGGTCAAGCAGGAGATTAGGATGCAGGACACCTGGGTTCTTTGTGTTATCCCCCCCCTTGTGGAACTGGTTTGTTGAGCGTGAGAAGATGAGCTGGGAGCTCAGGGGGTTACAGGGCTGGGTACCCCAGTGCCAGGCCCAGCAGCAGGTGGCCGGGGGGTGCGGGGACAAACCCCAAGGGCTCAGAAACAAGCGAGGTGCCCATGGAAGGGCGAGATCCCGCACCAGCAGGTGGGCCCGGTGCCGGAGGGGTTAACGCGGGGAAGGAGTGAGTCAGGCCAGGAAGCCGGCTGGAGCAGGATGCCAGCTGGGGAGAGGAGGAACCGGCTGGGCCATCTCCGGGCTTGCAGGGGCCCCCGCTGGCTTTGCCCTTGCTGCTTCCCTGAGGGCGGGGGGAGCTCCCAGTGCCAGAGCGGGCCCTGTTCTCCCCACCACTCCAGTGCCCCCCTGCCCGGCTCTGCAGCCTGCTCCCTGCCCCACCCTATCCCTCCACAGCAGCCCGGCCAGGAGCCGCTTGCCCCGGGCATCTGGCGGCACAGCCGTATGGCTGTAAGGGGAGGGGCAGGTTTGGGGTGCCCCACAGCTGCCAGCACCCCCTCCTTAGGGCCAGGGGGACAAAGTCAGCCCCACAGGCACCTGGGCCTGCTCCTGAACAGAACCCAGGTGTCCGGATTCCTCCACCCCCGGCCTGGGTACGGCCATGGCATAGCCATGGCATAGTCACGGAGCGATCTTAAGACTTCGCTCCCCGACCCCGCTAGCCCTTCTCCGGGCCCAGCGCTGCGGCCGCTCGGGGCCCGGGCTGCAGGGTGTTCCCGAGAGCCCAGGGCCAGCGGGCCGAGGGCCCAGCCCCCCTGCTTGGAGGGGGAGGCGACAGGGCGCTCGGCTCCCAGCCGGGCACCCAAACTCTCGCCAGCCACACGGGCTCGGCCCTGAACCCCGCTGGCCCAGCCAGACCCCGTGGGGGCAAAGTGTCCCGGTTTCTGCCTCCACAATACCCCACAACCTCCCACGCGTCCAGGGGAAGTTAGGAGCCGATGGTTTTGAGGGTCAGGGCCCACAGCCAGTCCTGCGAGGGCGGCTCCACCCGAGCAGGGCCGCAGCCCGAGCCCTGCTTTGACCAGGTGGCCAACGCAGCGCTGGGGGCCGGGGCAGAGGTCAGGAGCGATGGCAAATAGCAGCAGGATCCTGGCGCAGCTCTGTGCCCGGGCGCGCTCGCCCCGTGGCCCTGGGCTCCACCTGACGCCCCCGGGCTCCACCTGACGCCCCGGGTCCTGCCGCAGCAGCTGTTCTGGCTCCCTCCTCACCTGCTCCTATTTTAAACCCTTCCTGCCTTTTATCGAGGGTTGGTTTTTTTATTTTTAATACAAGCCAACCTTCACCTTCGATTTACAGCCTCCCCCCGGACTCTGCCCCGGAGCCATAAACCGCAGCCGCTCTTATCGGCCTGCTGGAGAAAGTTCATCTCGGCCCCCAGCGAGCGGAGAAAGCGGGTTCGAAGCAGGGGAGATGGGGGAGGGCGTGTCCGAGGCCTGCGTGTGTTGGGGAGGGGGGGGGGGAATGCAGCGGAGGGGGGGGGCTCAGAAGCCAGACCCGTCTTCCCTTTGTCTGTGTTTCCACGCTCAGCCGAGGGATTTAGGAGGAAGTTTGGTCTCAATGCAAATAAACAAGAACAGTCTCCGGTTCTTCCCAGAGGAGGACCCTTCGCCCATCACGTTGGGGTCTCCCCCGTGCCCCCCATTAGGACAGAATAGGGCACAATACCTCAGCACCATGACACCATCAGCCCCCCGCCTCCGCCCCCCACGAGCCCCTGGCTCCCACAGCAGAGCTGCGCCTCCCCAGCTGCAGGCGTTTCCCCAGGAAGCCTGGGGAGGAAAAGAAGGTTAATTGCCTCCCTTGGAAGCTGGGGCCAGCAAGGGCAGGGGGATTTCCTGGAGCCCGGGGGAGCCCAGTGGCTCTTCTAGGGATGCGGCGAGGACACCCTCCCAGAAGTGCCCCTCGGGCTGGGAGGCTGGTGCTTTGCCACCCGGCGGGACGCCAGGCAGAGGGGTGGGAAAGGGACGGAGCTGATTGGCAAAGCCAGCCGGAGCCGTACTCACCTCCCCGATGACCCCGCGCTGCTGGCACCTCTGCGAGTCGGGCCGGTTCTGCGGCTTGCTTGGCAGATCGGAGCCAGCCCTGCCACCCAGCCCAGCCCTGGCTCAGAGGGAGCTGTCCATGGTTTGCGGCGCTCCGAGGCAGGGCCACCCCCTCGCAGCCCTCACCCCACCCACTTCCTCCCCCAGGCTGCGGGGCGGGGCAGCCTCCGGCAGAGCTGGACTCTCCTGTTCTTTATTAGGTGCATTACGGTAGCACCCCCGCCAAGCTCGCTGCCCCAGCGCGCAAGGCGCTGTACAAATGCACAGTGAGAGACAGCCCCTGCCCCAAAGAGCTCACAGCCTGACTAGACCAAGGCAGGGCGAGTCTTCCCGTTTCATAGCTGGGGAAACCGAGGCATGTTTCACAGCTGGGGAAACCGAGGCACAGAGTCAGTGACTTGGTCAAGGTCCCCCAGGGAGGCAGTGGCAGAGCTAGGAATCGAAGCCAGGTCTCCACCCCGCTCCCAGCCCCGTGCCCAACCCCCCACGCTACCCACCCGCTGCATCTCCACCCAGCCCCCAGCACTGCCCCGCCCCCTGTACAGCAGCAGATGTGCATGTGGCTTGTCCCCCCAGCCCGGGCCCACATGGACACGCTCCAGAGAACAGCCACCAGGGATGGGCCCCACGGAAAGACGCCCGCGAGTCCGTCCCCCCCGCGCTGAGGCAGGATTCAGTGTACCCAGGCCAGCAGAACAGCTGCACGGGGCAGGAGGCACTGGGCTAGCCCTAGACGTGGTGCTGGACCCCTTTCACCACCCGCTGGCCTGATAATTCTGTCACCACCCTCCAGCGCCAGCCAGCAGGGTGGACGACGAACGCAGCTGGAGGCTCACGCAGTGAGATCAGAGCAGGCACCTTGCACCGAGCCCAGGCGGAGATCCTGGCATGGCCACGGGTAGAGAGCATGAGACACGCCAGGGCGTTTAGGGCCCAGCCACCGCCCCAGCCATAAACCCCGAGAGATGCCACCCAGGGCAGCCCCGGCGAGACGAGGCGGTTTTACGAGCCCTGCTTTACAGCTGGGGAAACGGGGCCAAAAACCCGTTGTGTGACCCGGCCAAGGTCACCAGGGGAACCAGCCCCCAGGAAAAGCCAAGTCGATCCCGGGCGCTTGCTCTGCTGAGTGGCTAATTTGACATCAAGCGAGACAAGAGGGGTTTGGTTGGGCTGGCAAGACACGCTGGTTGCCAGGAGCCCGTTGCAAAGCTCTGCTGGGAGACAAGCCCGGGGGAGACAGCGCCAGGGAGGAAAAGGCTAATGGCTCAGCCTGGCTTGGTTCAGCAACCCAGAGTCCGAGCACCGGGACGCTACATTGCATCCCTAAAGCCCCGGAGATTTAGAGCAGGGAGCGTTGCCCAGAATGTTCCATTGCAGTAACTGAGCGTTGCTCCGCAGCTCCCCAGAGCAGGGTGCAGCGCAGGGGCCGGGCGAGTACAAGGTACATGGTGTTACTGATCACGCAGGAGTGCCTAAGGCTGGCCCCAGGCAGGCTCCCCCAGCTCTTTCTGATCCCTGCTCCTTCCCCTCGCAGGGACCCCTGAAACCAGCATTAACCCCATACGCTAAACACAGGGACACAGAGCCAGCTTCGCAGCCCTGAAGAACAGCTGTGGGGGGGGCTCGAAAGTCAGGACAGGAGGGGAAAATGCTTCACCCGTGTTGAGCAGCGCCTGGGAGCCAGGCCAGCTCGCATTTGTTCTGCCAGCACCTCTTAACCCCAGTCTGGAGCCCTCCAGCCCCCGGCTGCCCCCCAACAGCTGTGCCACTGCCCCCACCTGTCCCCGCTATTCCAACTCTAGTTCCCCAGCTGTGACCACACTCGGTGCAGAACCCTGGCTGCCGGAGCATTAACTCTTCAGGCAGGCTAGGATAGCCGGGGGCCGTTACGGGATGGAAGGAATCGGTTGTGCTTTGTCCAGCTTCTCCGCAGCTTCGAGCCGAACCGCCGTTTTCACATCCCTGTTCTACACACACACACACACACACAGTCGGCTACAAAAACAAACTTTATTAAAAATCTGAACCTGCATTAACAACAGCGAGAAAAAATAAACTCTGGGCGGGAGGGCCACTTGCGTCCGATAACACTGAGAACTGGCTTTCCGCAGCGACAGGGAGCGGGAAATAAGACGGGCACAGCACCAAAAAGAAATATTTAAAATTAAACTGGGAATTACCCACCGCGGCTATAACCTCTGGCAGTTCCGCGGCTTATAGGCAGTGCCAAGACCGACAGCCATATTGCACAGGCGTCTCCTGCAGACCACGGCTGCCCCCCCACTCTAGATTATTTTGCAGCTGCGCCTGGCACGCCCATGAACGACGAAAGCCAGCTGCTCCGACATTACTTCATGGGGAGCGAGCGGGATCCGGGCCCTGCGGGGAGCACTTTCCCCGGAGAGGCCACTCAAGGGCAGTTATTGCTCGGATAGTTGCATAGAGAATGAGGAGCATCCCCCCCACGTTTGTGCTTAAGGCCTGTCACCCAGGCCCCCACGCCTCCCGTGACGGAGGAAGAGGCTGGGACGCAGTTTGCTCCGAGTTCAGAGCTAGAAGTGGTGGACGGGCAGCCAGCCTTGCCCACTCACGCCAGCGCCACAGGCTCCAAAGGGTTAACCGGGCCCTTCCGTTTTCGCTCTGGCTCACGACCAGACACTTTGCATAGTCACACAAGCCCCGCACGGGGCCATTGTCACGAAATGAACCACATCAGCTGAGACAGGACAGCTCTGCCCGGCCACTTCACACCTCAGCTGCTTTCTGCACCAGCAGCCTGCAGGCTTTTGGGGTTCAGGGGGGATGTTGGGGGCCAGCTGGAGGCAAATTAAAGGGGCCGGATTTGCAAAAAGAAGTCTGGGAGTCTGTCTCCTTTGAGGGTGGACCCCCCCGCCCGCCCATCACTAGTTGTTTTGACCATTTAGCTCAGCCCTGGTTTAGCGGGTCTCTCCCCCAGGCCCAAGCAGCCCCTCGAGTGCATCACTGCGAGAGACGACAGACTCGGGGCCGGGAGCTCGTGCGGCGCCGTTTACCGAGAGACGCTTCTTGGAAATAAAGCGAGAACTCTGGGGCGGGGGGGTTTTCAAAGCTGCGATCCTGGGGAGACTTTCAGAAGTGCCCAATGGACTTAGGAGCACAAGCCCGGTTGGAATCAATGGGATTTTGTGCTCCTAAATCACTCGGGTAACGTCAGAATCCCACCCGTAGCCCCACAGCTCCCATTCACTGCACCGGGCAGCGAGTGTCTGAATGGGCTACGCAGGATCTCCAGCGTTAGCATGGCCGACTCCCTGCCCCCTCGGGTCAGAACTATCCGGCCCATCCCCCCGCGGGCTCGGCTGCAGCCCCTCGCCTCGCCCCCCACATCTAGGCTCCACACAGCCGGATCTGGAGAGAGCGTTGCTAACCCCCGTAGCCAGCCTCTGCCTCTGCTCCCCGCTCTTCAGGCCTGAATTCCCAGGGCAGCCAAGCACCCCATGGTTTCCTGCCCCACACGGAGCTCAGGCTCCCCCCTGCACGCAGGAAACGCAGGCTAGCAGCCCACAGGGCAGTGCTCCCCGGCTCAGGGGACGCGACTCCTTCAGGGAGCAGCAAAGATGGAAGCAGCGCAGGCAGGTGGAGGGCTGGGGAGAGCGTCCCAGGATGGGCCAGGCCACCCAGCCGCTTGCTGACAGGTTGGATGCGGCGCCGAACCAGAGGCTGTGGGGGACACGGATACCTCGCCCGGCACCGCATTAGCACGGGACTCCCTAGGCAGAGAAGCTGAAACGGTCGGGGCCTAGAACAGGGGCTTGGGGAGCCCCGCGAATGATGCTGACGGGGTAGAGACGGGGGCACCCGCTCGGGCACTGAGCGGTTAAAGCGTCTCTGGCTGTGGACGTAAGTAAACGAACCACAAACAAAGCAGGTGAGCAGGAAGCGTTCAGAGAGACAAAGCCTGAAGCCAGGGGTTTTCCCTATGTCCACAGGGAGACGCTCGAGGGCGATGGGCCTAAGAGGGCGCGCGGAGGCCTCCGGTCTCTTCGGTGTTGGGAAGCCGTTCCTGCCCCCCCCCCAGGGGGGGGAGCTGGCAGCCTTTCCTAGCAGGGGAACAGGAAGTCAGCTGCCCCGCACGCATCTGTCAGTGCCAGGTCTAAAGTTCTCCTCTTGTGCAAACAAACCCGGGAGGAGGAAGAGATCAAGTTGCTGTCCACAGGGGCAGCCCTCTTCCCACCCACCCCCACACCTGCCTGCAAACCGGCCACCGCCCCGGCTCTCAGAGCAGCCCCGCCACAGCCAGCAGGGGGCAGCAGTCCGGGAGCCGTGGCCACAGGACAGTGAGGTGGGGCCAGTGGAAAGTGGGGTTATTTTTCCTGCTGGGGGCAGGATGCACAGAGAAAAGGGGCTGGGCTCAGCTCAGCACCCGAGGCGGGGGGGGACCCCTGCGCCCCAGGAAAGCCACCCGGCAGCGGGCCGAGCGCTCCTGCAGCCACTGGGCGTTGCCAGCTGCTCTTCTGCCATCACCTGGTCGCTGCCCGCTTCCCGCGCACCTGAGCCCCAGGGGAGCAGGAGAATGAAATTGTCTCTGTGGCTGGACAAGGCCCAGAGCGCTGCCAGCAGGAGGAGACGACAGTACCAGTGCCCTGCAGACACCACAGGCCTGTGCAGAACCCTCCTGCCCCACAGAGACCCTGCCCGGGTTCAGGAAGGGGGGGAGGGAGGGGCTTTCCCAGTCCCACTGAAGTCAGGCTGGGGGCAGCTCAGACAAGCAGCCCCTATTCCTCTCTGCCCCCGACAGGGCTGGGAGAAGCTCCGCTGGCAGGTTGGAAAGCGACGTGTGGCTTCCCCAGAACACCCCTTCCCCGCCCCACACATCCGTCGGCGTCTCCCCGGCTGCGGAAAGCCGGGAAGAGGACAAGTGCCGTGCAGCCGGGAGAGGGACCAGGTCTGGTGCCAGCCAGAGGGCAAAGCGCTGCCAAGTCAGATGGGTGGAGTTCAATCTGCCCATGTCACTGGCTCCAGCAGGAGGCGCTGCCAGCCTGGCTGGCTCTAGTGCACTCGCACGGACAGACTGGGCTTTACACACACACGTGCGAGCGCGCACGCTCATGGGGGCGCTCGGAGAGCAGTGATTGTACCCCACGCCGGCAGGGCGCTGCCGCAGCTCCACCACCAAATCCGTCCGCACGGCTCCCTCACTCGAAGCCCAGGTGGTTCCGGGACACGGAGAAGCCCGCGCGACCCTCCCCTTCGAAGGAGTCGTCTTCGTCTTCCTCAAAGAGCTGGTCCTCCACAAACGAGCCCCCCAGGCCGTACTCCTGCTCGTGGACGGAGACCTCGTTCGGGGTGAGGTGGGAGGTGCCGCCCACAAAGTCGGCGAACCTGGAAATTAACGAGGATGGGGAGCAATTAACTTCCACTGTGGGAAGACGGGATACTGGGCTAGGCAGACCATTGGCCTGACGCAGTGTGGCCGTTATGTCCCTTAAAGGTCCCAGACACCATTAAGCCTCAACCCCCCACCGGGGAAATATTAACCTCGTGGGGAAACTGAGGCACGGGGTGGGGGGGAAGCGATCGGCCCGAGGTCACACAGAGCTGGGACTAGAACTGGGGATTCCTGCCTTGCTGTCCCAGCCGCCAGCGCAGCCCAGCCCACTGGGGTCGCTTAGGCATGAGGCCAGGCCAGTATAAGGAGCCGGCCACCCGGCCTCTGGGGTGATGAAAGGCTCAGCTGCTCCGGGCCCTGCTAACACGTGCCTGAACGATGCCAGCCGATGACAGCACAGTCAGGACGGGGACTGCACCTGGCAGTTCCCAGCCCCAGGAGTTTTTACAGCCCTGGCCGGTACGGAGCTTAGCTGCAGGCTGCCCTGCTGGAAGAGTACAGATTGCCACAGCGAGCGCGTAGCCAGCCCTGCCCCATGGCCACGCCAGGCACTCCCCTGGATGTGTGCAGGGCCACGCCCCCCCGGCAGGGGGCGCCGGAAGGGGGCTGCCGGCGCCCCCGGGGCATTTTACCTCTTCGGAGACTGGATGCGGGAAACCACAGTCCAGGCAGAGAACTCTGGGCTGCTGCAGTATCCGCGCAGGTCCTCCAGGGCCCTGCGCGTCTCCACCTCCCCCTGGAGCCGGTACTCCTCCTCGGTCAGCAGGCGAGGGGGGCTCGGCTTCACTGTGGCTTTCTGCACCTTCCTGCCAGCAGAGCAGTGGGGTTAGCAGCAGTTCCCTGCGGGTCTCCAGAGCCATCTGCCCACCTGTTTAACTCTGCCGAGCCCCGTTTAGGAGCCGGCTTCCCCATCGGCCCCAGAGGCGGAGAGCTGGTCACCGCTCCCGCATCCTGCCCCGGAATACAGACACCCCCAGACAGCAGCGAGGACACAGGGGACAATTCAGCTCTTAAAGACCAGCATCCATCACCAAGCGGGTGTTGGCGCGACACAGTGGCCAGGTTGGGTATGACAGTTTAGCTGACGCCATAAAGTCTAACCCTGCTCCTCACCCTTGGGAGCAGAGCCAGGCCCACGCCGGGCCAGGGCTGGCTCCAGGCACCAGCGAAGGAAGCAGGTGCTTGGGGCGGCCAATACAAAGGGGCGGCACTCCGTCCGGTATCGGGGCAGCACTTCCGGGTCTTCGGCGGGAATTCGGCGCCGGGTCCCTCAGTCCCTCTCTTCCTCTTTGAGCTGCCGCCGAAGTGCCGCTGAAGAGGAAGAGAGGGAGTGAAGGACCCGCCGCTGAATTGCCACCGAAGAATGAAGCGGCGCAATTGAGCTGCCGCCAATCGGCTTTTTGTTTTTTGTGCTGCTTAGGGCAGCAGAAAAGCCGGAGCCGGCCCTGCGCCGGGCACCTCAGAAAATCCTGCCCTTGGCCAGAGACCCCTCCGGTAAAGGCGAAGGATGAACGTCCAAGCACGAGCGACTGGCCCCCGGGCTCAGGTTTCATGCAGCCGATCCCTCCCTCCCCACCCCCCGTGTCAGCCAAAACCAGGCCACGGCTCTGGCTTGGGAACGCCCTTCTTAGCCAAACGCACCCGGGGCCCCCCCTGCATCCCCTACGGTCATTCAGCCACTCTACGGCACGCATGCTTTGCACGGCCGTGCTGTTAACAGAGCCCGTCGGCTCCTTAGCCTGGGCCAGACTCCTTCTGCGTGACCGTTCGCTGCCTCCCCGCCCCGCCCGCGCCCGGAGCTGGGGAATCACCTGTAGGTGGCGCAGAGCCACTGGACGGGGTACTCCAGGTTCTTGGTGCAGACGGCAATGGCGATCAGCGCCAGGGCGATGGGCCGGATTTGGATGCCCGAATACATGAGCAGCAGGCCCAGGAGCTGCAGGCTCCACGTCAGCAGGTTGATGTTGCGTTCGTTCTCCAGCGGGCCGTACCGGTAGCACACGGCGAAGCAGGTGAAACCCACCAGCAGCATGTAGCCTGGGAGAGGGCAGAGAGAGCAGGCCAGAGGGAATTCAACGGAGGCCGCTATGAACAGGACGGACGCCCGGCACCTCCGCCTGCTTTTGGGCCCAGGGTCCCTCACACAGACTCATCAGCAAGTTCGCGGCCAGGCCCCCTGTGAAATCAGCCAGGAATTCCACCCCTGCCCCGTAGAACGAGGACTGCACAGAGCAGGCAGGGCGGGAAGCATCCTGACCGTTGGTGCAGCCCATGCAGCATGAACCATGTAACGGTTCCTTCCCCGTCATCACTGCTCCGACAACCCCGGGTCCCTTCCTGGTCAAATGACTCTAAATCCTATTTGGACAGGGGCTGCTGAGCTCGGCTCAGGTGGCTACGCTGAGCTGATCTGCAGCAGTAAAATCCAAGGTGCCCCCTCCGCCCACCAGCCTTTCCTGGAAACGGCCGCCGGCCGCTGACCAACAGCCCCGTTTGTAGCTGCCTAGAAGGGAGACGGGCCTGGAAGTCCCAGCGTCTCCCACGCCACCGTCATACAAACAGGCGAACCTGCCTTTGCGTCAGGCGCCGAGACACACTCACCCAGGAGATATGGCCAGTACGACTTGCAGATCTCTTGTAAGTTTCTGAAGACCAGCTGGATGAGGTAGAGGGAGAAGGACCAGCCTCCCACTAGGATGAAGTAGATGGGACTTTTCTAGGGCAGATGGAAAGAGGTGAGAACAAGCCAGGTGCTTCCACGGGCCTGCTAGAGCCGAACTGCCGCTGTTTGACGTTCACGCCAGGGAACGACTGTCTGCTAGACAGGCCCTATGTCAAGGGGCAGCGTAGCCTAGTGGGCCAGGTACCAGAGCTGGGTTCTGTTCCCAGGTCTGCCATGTGACCTGGAGCAGGTGGTTCTGCTCCTTGGCCTCCCTTTCCCCTCCCACCCCTTGCCTACTTCGGCTGCAGACTCTGCCTGTCCCTCACTGTGCAGCGGCAAGGGGGCCCTGATCTCAGCTGGGCGCTACGGTACATGAGCCAGACCATGTGGATGTTCTTCTGACCCGTCCCCTCCTCAAACAGCCGCCAGTGCTCCCGATACCCAGAGCAACTCCACGCTGGGGTGGCCCGTTTTTAGCACTAGCACGTGCCGCTGCAGAGCTGCTACCAGCTGTGTGAGCTGCAGCCCAGCATGACGGTTTCACCACCGTCTACCTTGCTCAGAGCAGGGGTTAGACACCAGAACCACCCTGCCTCTGGCGCCTGGGCACTGAAAGGCTCTTTCAAGTTTCCCCCCCAGCATAGACCGGACCCGAGAGCCTCAGGGGGTGGGAGTTCGTAACCAGACTCCCAAGTTCCAGCAGTTCGGCGTGGTCCTTGAACCAGCCAGTCGCCGAGTGGTCAGTTCCGGCTCCCTAGCGCCCGATTCCCAGACCAGAACCGCAGCCTCACCTTGGGCATCAGCTTGGCTACCACGTAGATGAGGATGAGCAGCGAGGCCAGCATCCCGATGCTTATCCCAGCTGAGTAATGGAAGAGCTGACTCCTGCGGAGATCACGCACGGCGGGTGAGCTCGAGAGACGCCCGCCCGCCCGGACACAGCGCGAACAGAGCTTCAGGCCGACACGCCCGGGGCTGCAGGAAGCCAACGCGCCGGCCGCCTCGGGATCGGTACAAGGGAGCTCAGGTGGCGTTCGCGGGGTCTTGGTAAGAGGGGCCTGCACAAAGCCAAGCTCCAGGGAGCGACAGGCCTGAGCCAAGGGGAGCTACACGGGTGGGAGACCATCTCCCTGATTTAACTGCCGGGACACCAGGCCACAGCCTGCGAGCTGGTAGGCGGCCGACCCCCGTGGATGTTAGCAGCCCTTGGTTTACATAGCTACTGAGGGACAGGGCAAGGCTGGGGCGGGCAGCGCGCCGAGATGCCCTGCGGCACCTGGGCACAGCAGCGCAAGTCAACAGCAGCATCCCTGAGGTCGCGTTTCCGCCGCGAGGCCCAGACCATTAACAGAGAGATTTGGGGGGGGGGGGGGGGGGGGGGGGGGGGGGGGGGGGGGGGGGNGGACGGCAGGAACAGCACACGCAGTGGTCTGGTCTTCCAGCCCGGGGCGACCCACCTGCTCAGTAAATCCCCGGAGAAAAACAGGAGCAGGCCCAGGAAGGAAACCAGACAGAGCTTGGGGTCAAACCCTACAAGAGACAAGACGGTATCAGTGAAGCCCCCAACCTGGTTACTTTGTGCTGATCCCACGTGACAACATGGCCCGGTCCCAGCAGTCCGTGGGGAGCAGCTGGGACATACCCAGCACGACGGACGGAGGCAGACCCCCGAGCTGGATATGGCTGGACGTGGGGCAAATGGATCCTGTCTCCGTATAAACGGCCCCAAGGCCCAGACGCTGCTATAAACCTGGTGAGTCTCAGCCCAAGGATTCTAACACGGCTTTGCTGTGGGTGGCACCAAACTGCCCTGGGGCTGGAGGAAAGGGATGGATGCACCCCACTTCTCTTCCAGAGGCGTATACAGCCCATGCTGGGTGAGTGCTTTTCTCCCCCGCCCCCCCCAGCTCCCCCAAGCAAAGAAGGAACATTAGACCTAGGGCTAACGTGCTGTAACGCCCTATAACGGATACCTGGTACCGTCACGAGTCCGTTCTAGGCCCGAGGCAGCTGGACCGAGCTCCCAGCAGACTTGGGTGCTACCACCTGTCCGTGCCACCTGCCTGTTTTTAAGCTTCTCCTCAGATCTCCTCTGTTTCCCCCCCATCAGCCCAAAGGGCAGTTTCAGGGCGCTCACCCCGACACCCCGTGGGAGACTAGCTGGGTTCTTCTAAACAACGTGGCATCCAGCAAAGCCCAGGTGGGCAATAGCCAGGCAAACCTAACCCTGCGCTGCTGGACGGAGCCGGTGCAGCACATCCTCAGCTAAGCAGCAGGCCCACGAAGCCCCGAGGGGGCAGCCCGACCCCCAGCATGGCTTACACCGGAGGACGACGACGCTGTAGTTGGTGTCTGACTCTGGCAACTCTATTTTCAGGCAAGTTTTCTCGCTGTAGAGATCCACAGGGATGTAGGTGTCGTTCAGCTTCTCTTTGAAGAAGGAGAAGACGAAGTTCCACATGTTGAATTGCTCCAGCTCTTTCAGCTTCTCCTCGTTTTCCACCTGGGTGACACGGATCATCTTGTTGCTGATGACTCGGATCTGCAGACGGGAGAGAGGAGAGGAGAGGGACTCGCACACCCACGCTGCACCGCAGGGGTGGACACAACGGGGTCTTCGACTAAGCCAGCACGCGAGGGAGACAAAACTAGATGGGGGATCAGAGCTGTGCAGCTAACGGCTTAGCACTTTGTGAAGGGCTTCACATACGTCAGCTCGCAGAACATGGGGCAGGTTCGTTCCCTTCCCTGATCTGCGGTCTCAGGACAACGAAATCACTGCTAATCTGGTGGGAGTGCCAGAAGAGGTGGTCTTGGAAATGCTATTAGAGATACAGGGTAACATTTCCAAACTCACCAAAGTGACAATCAACAGTTCACTTAGGCCTGGTCCACACTAGGGGGGGGATGTCGAAGTAAGATAAGCGACTTCAGCTACAAGAATAGTGTAGCTGAAGTCGAAGTATCTTACTTCGAAGTACCGCGACTTACCTCGCGGCGCGGGATCAACGGCCGCGGCTCCCACGTCGACTCCGCGGCTCCGCTCGCCCTGCTGGAGTTCCGGAGTCGAAGGGAGCGCGTTCGGGGATCGATCTATCGCGTCCAGACGAGATGCGATAGATCGATCCCCGATATATCGATGGCTACCCGCCGATCCGGGCGGGTAGTGTGGACGTAGCCTGAGATGAGTTTGGAAATGTACCTACAGCTAGTTTACCGAAGCAGTTCGACCAGCAGCTCTCAACCTTTCCAGACGACTGTCCCCCTTTCAGGAGTGGGATTTGTCTTGTGCACCCCAAGTTTCACCTCACTTAAAAACGACTTGCTTACAAACTCAGACATAAAAATACAAGTGTGTCACAGCCACACTGTTACTGAAAAACTGCTTCCTTTCTCATTTTCACCATATACACCTCTACCCCGATATAACGCTGTCCTCGGGAGCCAAAAAATCTTACCGCATTATCGGTGAAACCGCGTTATATCGAACTTGCTTTGATCTGCCGGAGTGCGCAGCCCCCCCCCGGAGCGCTGCTTTACCGCGTTATATCCGAATCCGCGTTATATCGGGGTAGAGGTGTAATTACAAAATAAATCAATTGGAATATAAATATCGTACTGACATTTCAGCGTCCAGTAAACAGAGGGCTTGGCTACACTGGCAGATGTACAGCGCTGAGAGTTAAACCCGCCTTCGTACAGCTGAGCAGGGAAAGCGCTGCAGTCTGTCCACACTGACAGCTGCCAGCGCACTGGCGTGGCCACATTTGCAGCGGCATTGGGAGCGGTGCATTATGGGCAGCTATCCCAGCATTCATGTGGCTGCAACGTGCTTTTCAAAAGGGGTGGGGTGGGGTGGAGTGTGGGGGGAGAGAGAGTGGTTTTTGGGGTGCTGAGAGCATGTCAGCACGCTGCCTTGCAAGTTCCGACCACCCTGCCCCCCCTGCTTCTCATTCACTCACTCAAAGCAAACAGCAAAATGTTTGCTTTTTCTCTCTGGTTCCAAACGGCACTTCCAAGAACACAACAATGAGAAGAGTGGCCACTTGATAAGGGGATTATCACAGCGCAGCAAGTTAACTCCTCGGTCACACGGACACCCGGGAGTTGTAGCCACTACGCTGCATCTCTTATTCCTCTCGGGGAGGTGGAGTACCTGCAGAGCTGTAGCCAGGGGGATACAGCGCTGTACGGGCCTTGCCAGCGTGGACGGGGAGTGAGGTACAGCGCTGTGCGCGGCTTTATTGCGCTGTAACTCGCAAACGTAGCCAAGGCCAGAGCAGTATAATCATGTCATTGCCTGTATGAAATTTTGGTTTGTACTGACTTTGCTAGTGCTTTTTAGGAGCCTGTTGTAAATGTAGGCAAATCCCTAGATCAGGTGCTGTACCCCTTGGAAGAGGTCTGCGTACCCCCAGGAGTACATGTACCCCTGGTTGAGAACCACTGAGTTAGAAGAACCACCGGCCAAAGAGTCAAGCCAGTTTGCAGGTCCGTGCAACGGCTCGGAGAAATACAGATGCTTCTCACTCTGCAGAGAAAACGTACGTTGCAGTTGCCACTAATTGACTTCTCAGGAAGTATATCCACATCCTGCACCTGGATACCTACCATCGCCTTCATGTCTAAGCTGCAGACTCTCTCTCAATGCCTCCTTTTCTCATCAGCAAGAAACCTGGTCATGAGCATCTAAAAATTTGAGTTTCTAAATGAGACCAACTCTTCTCGTGACATTTTCAGGGGACTAGTTGAAGGATGAGGGAGGATTTCAAGGCACAGGACCAGCAGCGAGAAAGTCTACAGTGTTCCTACCTTTGCCGCTTGCTTCCTGCATGCACTTGCAAGTCACTTCCCCTCCCCCCTTGCCTCAGTTTCCTCATCTGTAACTGGGGATAATGCTCCCATCCGGGGTCTGAACTGAAGCATCCTTGTTAAAATTGCGCTGATTGTACAAACTTCCCTCAATGGGCTTGTTTTATTCATTCCCTGACACACTCGCCAGGCAGTTTCGCCTTTGATAGCTTTATGGAACAAATTACAAAACCCATGGTTCTCGGATGCGATTCCTTCCCCGCACCTCCGGCCGGAAGTGGCTGATGTGAAGAACAGCGCCACGGATCTCAACAGACCGAGAAACCGTGACATGAAGTGTCCTGACAGACACTTGCCACTTCTGCCAACGTTAGACGCGGCCTCAGGGCAGCCGCTGTGAGAAACTAGGACAGCGTCTGCCCGCTGTGGCGGGGGAGATCAGGGTGACAAGAGGTGTCAGGGGGAGGAACAGCCTTGCATTGATGCCTGACGAAGCCTCGGGTACGAACACCAACCCTTAGAGCCCTCCCCATGCCAGCCGCCAAGCAGCAGTTCCTCTGGTTTTTCCTACCCCGAGGTGTCCCCGGGGCTCCTTTGCCTTCAAGTTCCTTTGCCTGACGAGCAGCAGGGAGACGCTACTTTGCACCTACGTCTGACACTGCTGGAAACAGGTGCCTTACTGCTGACAGCAGCGTCCCCTCTAGCCAGCGACTCGGCGAGCTTCCCCACCAGAAAACGCTCACCTGCGGAGGCGTTCTCCCCGGTTTCCAGCTGACACCCAGAGAGCTTAAGTGACTCAAGGCCAGGGCCGGGGGGGAGAGACTCCTGACGCTCAGTCCATTGTTCTAACCACTACACGACACTTCCTCCCAACGCTGGGAATAGAACCCAGGAGTCCTGCAACCAAGCCCGCTGGCTCTAACCGCTACAATGCGTTCCTAGGACAGCTGTGGTCGTCCTTTGGCCTGACTGTGCTCCCACCTGCCCGTACAGCCCCAAGCACATTCTGGCTGCTAACCTCATAAACCACAGGACGAGAAGGGCAAGGTGTGACGAAGTGAGAATGGTTTGTGGTGTTCTTTGAATACTGAGGGGGAAGGTTGCAGGGGAGCTGGGCTGGGACTGTCTGCATGGGGGAAGGGAGATACCTGAGCATGTAACATGAGAACCCAGGAGGGGGGTTGGAGGCCAGGTAACACCTTTGACTGGGAATCTGGACAAAGGACAAAGGCTGGGGGAGGAGCCGGGGGGAAGGGAGACAGGAGACGCCTGGAAGGAGTTTTTCAGTTTTAGAAGCTGACTGGAAATGGAGAGGGGTGGCCCCACGGGGCTTGGGCTTCCCCACGGGCCTGGGGCCTCCCTGGGCCCCCCAGATGGACCTAACTAAAGGGGGTCCTGTTGTCTGTACCGGCAAGACCTGTTTTGGACTGTGTTCCTGTCGTCTCAATAAACCTTCTGTTTTACTGGCTGGCTGAGAGTCACAGTGAATCCCAGGAAGAGGGGTGCAGGGCCCTGACTCCCCCATGCTCCGTGACACAAGGCACAAAGGCTTGGAACACATCTGGGACTGGCCCAGCAGCAGGAGCACTCAGACACAGGGAGGGGTCCAAGCAAGAAGTTTCTATCCCGGGGACTAGCCCTTTGAGAGGAGATAAAGAGACAAGGGGGTTTGGTCTAGGGTGACCAGACAGCAAGTGTAAAACATCGGGACAGGGGGTGGCGGGTAATAGGAGCCTATATAAGAAAAAGCCCCCAAAATCGGGACTGTTCCTATAAAATCGGGACATCTGGTCACCCTAGTTTGGTCTGATAGGTTCTTTCGCTAGTTCACACAAACCCAACAAAGCCTCTTTCCAGTCGGACTCTCGGCTTGAACGCAAACGATGGGGGCGGGGCGGCAGCGAGACGCAGACTGGGTTTTGCGGCAGCAGGCAAAGCCGGCGCCGGTTCCTACCTGCATCCGGGTCCAGATGTCGTGCCATTTCGGGGTCTCCGCGTTGGTGTAGCAGAACTGCTGCGGGGCCGTCGCATTGCGCACCCGCCCTTCTTCAAGCCGGATCACCGGCTGCTTGGCACCTTCATTAGACAGGGGAGAGGGACAAGAAAGGATTTAGTAACAAACCAGACCCGATGCATCTATTCCCATCTGTGTCTGGAAGCGAGCCCCGCACGGGCTGCGAGGCGAGTCCGTCCTGTGTCCGGCACCAAGACATGGGGGGGGGGGGGGCGGAGTTCCCTTTCATTTCGTTTAAAAGAACGTGTGTTTGTTTTGATACCAATTCAACTGATTTCACAGGGCCCCTGCCCCAACCTTAAGTGCACCCTGACGAGGGAAGCTGGAGGTTTTGGCATTTATAACGGGTGGCCCCTGGGGAAGGGGTCTCAGATCAGGAGATGGGCAGTTGAGCTGGGTGTTTGGGCTCAAAGTTCCTGAGCTACAGTTTCCGGCTGCCTGCAGACTCAGGAAGGCATCCCAGCAGCACTTCACACTCAGCTCGTGTTGCTACAGGTTTTCTTCACACTCACCAGGGACAGAAACAACCGTGGGTGGCTTGTTTTTAAAGGGGAGACTTAGAACCTAGAGAACATTCCCGCACGCAACAGGTGGATGGCCTGGCTAGGTCCACAGCCCCAGCACTCGCGGGACTCTGGCAGGGAGTTCTCGGGGAGCCGATTCGGTTTAAAGCCAGAGCAAACCTTGCCCCCGAGACTAGGGACCGGGCACTCGGTCATACCACCAGCACCAAACAAACTGCCCTGGGAAGGCCGAGGGAAACACCAGCCAGAGATAGTATCAGAGGGGTAGCCGTGTTAGTCTGGATCTGTAGAAGCAGCAAAGAATCCTGTGGCACCTTACAGACTAACAGACGCTTTGCAGCATGAGCTTTCGTGGGTGAATACCCACTTCTTCGGATGCAAGAGACTTCCTAACACATGAGCTTGATTCTAAGCTCACTAGTGCAGCTCCATTGACTTCTGTGCAATTTCTCCTGATTTACCCCAACACGACAGGAGGATCAGGGCCCAATGTGCATCCCACATAGACCCCATAAGAACGGCCAGTATCCTGCCTCCCAGTGGCCATCTGAACAGGGTTGGGATTTGGGAGTAACCCCACATTTCCCCCCAGTAGCTCTGAGCCTGGCATTCTTTGGCCCTCCACTTGTGTGGGAAGCAGCTCCGCGAGACGCAGCCCTGGGGGAATTTATTCAGCAACCACATCGGTGAGAGAAATTCACAGAGTTTAAGGCCAGACGGGACCAATGGGGCATCTCTTGCATAACATAGGCCCTAACCTCCCCATATTAGTTCCTGCTTCAGGTCCAATGTCTGTGGCTGAAGGAGAACGGGTGGGAAATCCCCCATTTACGCCAGTACTGAGTCCTATAACCTGTGAGGTGAACTAAGGACCATTTTCACTCAGCTGGGGGAAGGAAACTCATCAACTTCAGCTTCACTCCTGGAACAAGGCCAGATTTAGCTTTACAGTCAACTACAGCCTTAGACCATGCCTCAGTTTACCTTCTCTGTCATAATACAGCACCGCTGTAGGTAGAGGATGGCGGTAGAAAGGGGAAGCCTACTGGAGTTCTGATCAGCTAAGAGGGCGGTCATTATCTTTGGTCACTATTCGTAGCTTTGGTCATTTAAAAGATATTCCATTGAACTCCTCCTGTTTTAGAACCGGCTCGGCATCTGTAAGTGCCTTTGCAAGGAGATCGTCCTCTCCTCTAGCCTTCTTAGGAAAAAGCCAAACCCCCGGCTTTCATCGATGCAGGCGTGTGTTGTGGAGAGGCTCCCGAGACCACGGAGATGGCTCAGGCGTATAGATTCACTGCAGAGAGTGGGTGTTTGAGTAATGCGGTGTGACTTTAAACTATTTACCAACGTGCTTAAGTTCATAGAAAAGTGTTATTCCCCAAGAGGGGAGACATTAGACGGAGTAAAAAAAACAACATTAAGCTACCTCCAACTTTAGCAGGGAAAGAACGTGACTTACATTAAAACATCGCTATGCTACAGTCACTAAGTTGTGTGACCAGCAGCGTGTGCTGCTCACAAGGATTAGTGGGTATTTGTTAACCCTTTGTGCTAGGCACAGCTCTGTTCACACTGAACAAGGCACCTTTTACACACAGCCCAATTTCTAGCAGAGGAACAGTACGGCCCTAGCCCGAGGGCAGTCATGATAATACATCCTTAGGGGTTATTAATAATACCGCGCTCATCTAGAACACTTTTCATCCACAGATCTCAAAGCACTTTACAAAAGAGGCAAGTCTCACCCCCTTTTATAGATGGGGAAACTGAGGCACGGAGCAGGGCCGTGACTTGCCTGAGGTCACCCAGAAGGCCAGGAGCAGAAACAGGTGTCCAAGGCCCGACTCCAGGGCTGGAGCTACAGGTGCCAACTTTCCAATGTGCTGGGGGTGGGGGGGCTCACTGCTTAACCCCTGGCTCTGCCACAGGCCCTGCCCCCACTGCACCCCTTCCCACCCCCTCCCCTGAGCCTGCCGTGCCCTCGCTCCTCCCCCCCAGAGCCTCCTGCACACCACAAAACAGCTGATCGGGAGGTGCGGGTGGGAGGGGGAGGCGCTGATCGGTGGGGCTGCCAGTGGGCGGGAGGCGCTGGAGCAGGGGAGCTGCGGACGTATTACTGTGGCTCTTTGGCAATGTCCATTGGTAAATTCTGGCTCCTTCTCAGGCTCAGGTTGGCCACCCCTGCCCTGGGCCCTTCTCCACCAAGGCAGACAGACTGGCGAGCCTGCTAACCCCACGACAGAACTCACTGCCATTCAATCCACTCTCTGCTCCCCGGGAAGCTGACAGGCACACGAATGGAAACACACACTCCCACAGAAGCTAACAGCACCTTCGGCGCGTCTTCAGGCACCGAGAGGTGCCAACATAGCCCCGAAGTGAGATTCTCAGAAGAAGGACTCGGCGCTCTGTTTATAACTCACAGTTCAAAGAGCGCAGCCCAGAAGCAGAGATTTCAATGCACAAATTAACACGCTTTTGAGCTATTCCCCGCCCCCCTCCACCGTCCCAAACGTCTCGGTTAACACAACACAATCGATTTTACTTTTCCTTTCCTCTGGCTTGGAAGTGGGAATTTTCTGGAGTCTTCTAAACAGATAAAAAGACTTGGCTTGTTTTCCTGTCGCTTCGGCTTCCTCCCTGAAATGCTGGTTTGTCCTTTATGCTAAGCCAGGGGTTCTCAGACTTTTGTACTGGTGACCCCTTTCACATAGCAAGCCACTGAGTGCGACCCCCCCTTATACATTAAAAACATATTTAACACTATTATAAATGCTGGAGGCAAAGCAGGGTTTGGGACGGAGGCTGGCAGCTCGCGACCCCCCCCCTCCCCCATGTAATAACCTCGTGTCCCCCTCAGGGGTCCCGACCCCCAGTTTGAGAACCCCTGTGCTAAGCCATACAGGAAATTCCTACGTCCTGTGTAGGAAGCACACACAGAAAAGCATCCTCACCCACCAGCCCATGCTTCCTCCGATCTCTGCCCACCCTGTGCAGAGACGAATCCATCAGTTTGTCTGGAGAGGGGATGCAGCCAGGGATTATCGGATACTTGCATAATGGTGGCACCCCAAGGGGACCTGGTCGGGATTATGGTTTGATTGCACCCATGTGGGGAGGCCCCCTGCCTCCTCACCAGTGCCAACATGCCCCCCAGCCTCTGCCAACATCCTCTTCTACCCTGCGTCATTCCCATCCCCCAAGTCCCTGCCCTCGATTTCACTTGGAATCGAGGCATTTGAAAAGGTGCCTCATAAGGCACTTCAAGTGATTCCCCAGAGTGTGGTGTGATCCTGCCAGCACCCCACCCAGCCCCAGGCCGCCTCCCAGCACCCTCGTGCCCTGTCTCAACCCCCAACCCTACACCGCCTGCCCGTGCCCGCCTGCCCTGCCAACCTCCCACCCCAAATCCCTGGGGGATCACAGTCTCACTGATTTGGGTCCACCGCCCATAAGTCTCTTCCCCCCCCACCCCCAGTCACTGCTCGTGAGCCCCAAAGAACAGCCTGGGGAGGGGTGGGGCAGCAAGTGCCAGGATTTGGGGAGGGGGGCAAAGGTGGCAAATTTAACACAGCAGCAGGCAGTGCTGATGAGATTACAAGGAGCCCCCAGGGTGGGTGACAGAAGGGGACGGGGTGATGGGGATTTACCTGCTGCCTCCCCACACAGGGGCGGCCAGTGGAGAGTGTGTGTGTGTGTGTGTGGGGGGGGGGGGGGTCAGACAAATCACAGTTCCCCGTGGGCCTATAGTCAGCACCCTCCCCGCTCGCCAACACCCCACTCCGGGTGCCCCCCACCTGCTCCACTCCCAGCTCCCCAGTACGTGCCACTCACACACCCTGACTCTGGGGCTCCCTGGGTTCCCATCCACCCCCCCAGTACCTGCCTCGCGCGCCAAGTCCCAGCCCCCCAGGTCCCTACCCCCGCCTGGCTCCCAGCCCCCCAGTGCCTGCACCCCCCATTCCAGGTCCCTGCCCCCCCATCTCTGTCCGACCCCGGCTCCCAGCCCCCCAGGTCCCTGCCCCCCATCTCTGTCCGACCCCGGCTCCCAGCCCCCCAGTGCCTGCCCCCCCCCGCTCCGTGTCCCAGCCCCCCACCCCCACCTGGCTCCCTGCCCCCCACCACCACCTGGCTCCCTGCCCGCCCATCCCAGGTCCCTGCCCCCCATCTCTGTCCGACCCCGGCTCCCAGCCCCCGCCCGGCTCCCAGCCCCACAGTGCCTGCCCCCCCCCCCCCACTTCCCCCCCAGGTCCCTGCCCCTCATCTCTGCCCCACCCCAGTACCTGCCCCCGCCCAGGTCCCTGCCCCACATCTCTGTCCGACCCCGGCTCCCAGCCCCCGCCCAGGTCCCGGCCCCCCAGGTCCCTGCCCCCATCTCTGCCCCACCCCTGTCCCCGCCCAGGTCTCAGCCCCCCTGTGCCTGCAACCCCCACCCCGGGTCCCTTGGGGCCCCCCCAGTATTCCAGTCCCTGCCCCCAACTCTGCCCCACCCCCGGCTCCCAGCCCCCCAGTACCTGCGCCCCCCCGCTCCGGGTCCCAGCCCCCCCGGTACCTGCTGCGCCTGCGCCCCCCAGCAGCAGCAGCAACAGGGTCCCCAGCAGCCGCCGCCACCGCCGCCCCGGGGCTGGTTTCATCCCTCCCGCCATGTCCGCGCCGCGCACTTCCGCCCGCACCGTCATCAGCCCGCCCTAGCAACCAGGGGGACGGGCGGGCTGCGGGCCTATGGGCGCCCGCGTCTAGAGTGACGTAAATTCCCGCTCCCTAGCAACCGCGCTGGCCGATAGCCCTCCTCAGCCTATCAGAGAGCGGTTCAGGCCGCGGCCACGCCCAGCTTCCGCCTAGCGCTAGTCACACTGACTGACAAGCTGCGCAGCCTATCATAGGACAGCTCATCCCCATAGTAACCCTTAGACCGGCCCTCGGTAACCAACCAGTCCCATGGTAACTCTTAGACCCTCCCCCTAGCAACTACGGTGACTGACAGCTTCCTCAGTATATCAGAATACATTACAGCCCACACACTAGCAACCAGGCTGATTGACAGGTCTCTCCACCTATCACGAGACGCCTTTGCCCCATAGCAACGTTTGACTCGTGGCTGTATCAACCAATTGTAGGGTCCCTCGTGGGGGGAGGGGCTGGGTTGTTATTGTAGGGTCCCTCCTGGGGGTGGGTTGTTATTGTAGGGTCCCTCGTGGGGGGAGGGGGTGGGTTGTTATTGTAGGGTCCCTCGTGGGGGTGGGTTGTTATTGTTGGGTCCCTCGTGGGGGGAGGGGCTGGGTTGTTATTGTAGGGTCCCTCGTGGGGGTGGGTTGTTATTGTAGGGTCCCTCGTGGGGGGAGGGGCTGGGTTGTTATTGTAGGGGCTCTTGCATCAACCATCTCTGACCACAACGCCCCCTTTTCCAAGTCCTGCCTGTGCTTCACTGCACTGGGGGCAAGCGACTCCCCCCCCCACCCCCCAGGCCTCTCCTCGGAGCCCTGCCCCTCCCCGTCCACCCTGCTCTGCCAGCAGCCCCAGCCTTGTCCGCCTGCCCGCTGCTCACACAACCCTCCCCATGCCATCTCCCAGGCTGCCCCACGGGCACGGAGCGCCCGCCTTGAAACCGCCCCTCTGCGCCGCTACGAGCCCCCCCCCCCCCGGGCTGTGACGCCTGGAAGAAATCAGCCAGCCGGTGCTGGCGCAAGTGGGCTCTTCCTCCACCTCTTTGTGAGTCGATATATATAGCGTGACGATTGCAGCTGTTAATACAGCCATCGCATCCGATTGAATGCCCCCCTTCCTCCCATGCACCCGGCACAGCCCACCTGGCTCCCGTAGCCCCCGACCCGGCAAGCTCACGCCTGCCTAGCTCCCTGCACACACGTGTCAGTAGGATCAGGGCCTAAGCTAATCAGCACAGGCACCGTGGACAGGACACCTGAGTTCTATTCCTGTGACCTTGGGCAGGTCCTTTCCCCCCCTCTGTGCCTCAGTTTCCCCTTTTTTCCTGGTCTCTGAATGTGTGTCTTCCTCTGTGCTCAGACAGTGCCTAACCTACTAGGGCTCTGTCCCTGATTGAGGCCTCTGGACACTGCAGGCGGCTGCCAAGTAATAAAGAAATCAGCCCAGTAGATCAAAGCAGGGGCCAACTTGTCCCCCCATCCCGCTCCCTTTTGCTCCGGCTCACGGTTCGGCGTCCCAGAGGCCAGGAGCTTCTCTGACAATCGCCACGCTGCGTGTGGGTGGGCGGATGTGACGCTTTAAGGGAGCTGAACAGAGAGCCTCCGGCTGCATTCGCCCCCAGCTGCAAACTCCACTTAGACCGAGGGGGTGGGGGGGGCTTAGGCCCCTTCAGTGCAGCAAAGGTGGCCCCGGAAAAGCAGCGAGGAAGCCGGCGTCTCTATACCCCCAAAGCGGGACAGCCAGCTAGATTTCCGGCAGGAGCTCTGAAGTCCCCTGCGTCCAGGAGGCTCCTGCTTTCTGCAAAAGGGACTTTACAAAAGGAAAGTTAATCCGGGTTCAGAAGGATCATTTCCAGCACGGCAGCGACTCAATTCCTCGCTTTCAATGGGGGAAAATACAGATGATTTGGGCTAAAATATAGAACCGGAGCCACTGGATTTTGTGGCTTTGCCAGTTTTCTGGCTGTGGGAGCTTTGATTCTGCTCTCAGCCCCGCGGTATCTCAAGCCAGGCTTTGATTAGACACAGCTGCTGGGTAGAACAAGGTGCAGCAGTGTGCCCCAAACTAAGAGAAGGGGGAGCAGTGGAACCCGGGGCTGCAGGACAGCAACTGACAGCAGGGGCCCCGGTGGAGAAATGCACCAGTGCAGGGTGGGGATTTTAGTCCGGGGGCCTAGTGGTTAGATGGCAACAGGCAGTCTGCTGGGACGGACCGATGATTTGACACATCCTGAATTTCCCCATCCCCAAATCTCATTCCAATTGTAGCGAATGAATTAAAGTCCCAGCTGGTTTCATAGTCCCCTGTTACGGTCATAACGGGGTGACCCCACACCATCCGCCGGAGGTGACAGGGTCAAACCGACCAGCTGACGTGCCGGGGTTCGGGTCAGCCCATGCCAGGGGCCGTGCCAGCCCATGCCAGGGGCTGTGCCCTCCTGCTGTGCCCTGCCTCCCTGCCCGATGGGCTCGTGACGCGCCAGGGCTTGGAAAAACACAGGGCACACGCCAGCAAACAGCAGCCGGCGCGGCCATGAATCATCCTCTCCCTGCAGCCTCCCCCGGCCCATGCTGCTGCAGGCAGCGTCAATCCGGGGCTGCCGTCATGAAGCCCAGTGCGGCCTGGCGCAGGGCCCGAGGGTGTGCGACCCACCGTAACAAGGGCCGGGCAGCGCTGAATTTTTGCCAGGCCTGAGCCCCGGCACCGCTAGGCTTGGCTGTTCCGAGTCCCGGCATTGTGCTCGAAGCCGCTTGCTGCATCGGTAATGGACAGAAGCCCCGGCACTTCTTTCACTGCGAATGAAGCCCAAGGTGCAATTCACAAACCTTTTCCCTGCCTGCAATTTAACCCCAGGGGCTTTTCGCGGCGGGTAAGTCCCCTAGGTAAAGGTGGGTGGTGAGGATTGCACGGCTCTCCCTCCCACTCTCTGCTCCGTTTGTCGCTACGGTTTGGGCTCCCTGCTCTGTTACTCAGCGTCCCCTGCCAGGGGAGGAGGGCTGAGCAGAGGCCAAACACACACAGGCCTTTGCAGTGGGGGTTTGAAATTAGCGAGGGGGGGCCCCGCCGAGCCCTCGCAGGGGCGTCTGCAGGAGAACTGCGTGGCTGAGCATGGAGCAGAGTGGTATTATCTCTGGCCACACCCATTCAAGATCAGGGAGAGACAGTCGGTGCCCCAAAGCGCTTACCACTGAGAAAGGATGGGAAGGGAAACTGAGTCACGGAGGTGGGGGGAAGGTCACCCAGCCGGTCTGTGGCAGAGCAAGGAACAGAAGCCAGGCCTTGTGAGTCTGAGGTCAGCGGCCTGTCCGTTAGATCAGGGGCATTCTGTTTATTGGCCTTTATTTTATTCTGAATCGGGATGTAATTATTCATACAGTCATTAAACTCTCCTATTTCATCCCCCCAAAAGCCCCCACAGCCCTCCAAATAAACTCCCACCTTTTGTCCCAGAGTTGCTGTATCTGCCGGTGAAACGTGGGACATCAGCGGTGTGTACAGGGATCCCTCCCCCAGCACTGGGATGCAGCCACCTCTGGTGTGCGGCATGGTACCTACTTATACGGGGATCCCTCCCCCAGCACTGGGATGCAGCCACCTCTGGAGTGCGGCATGGTACCTACTTATACGGGGATCCCTCCCCCAGCGCTGGGATGCAGCCACCTCTGGAGTGCGGCATGGCAGCTGTTTGTCAGGGGACCCCTCGCCCAGGGCGGAAATGCAGCTGCCTCTAAAGGTGGGAGGCAGCAGCTGGCTGAGGGTGAACATGTGGCCGTGCAGAACGGGATGGGGCCAGCAGCGGTAATGGCAGGGGAAGGTGGGTTGATGCAAATTGGGCCCCTGGGGGGGCGGGAGTTTAACCAGAAGCACGGGCGGGGGGGGGGTCACAGACTCTCCCCTTGTCCCCCTTTTTCTCATGTTCCATTTGGAAGGCTGGGGAGGGAGGTGGGGGGCCCACATACAAGGGAAGTGGGGGAGCAGAGGGGGAGGGGAAGGGAGTGGGGCTGAGGGGAGGGGGTGCAGGGAAGGAAGAGGGGGAGGGGAGCCCCCCCTGTGGCTCCGCCAGGGGCGCAGGCAGATTCTTGGCGATCCTGCTGTTCCCAGCCCCCGCCCGGCACTTTCATGCCAAGGATTTTCTCGCTCGGGGACCTGGCAGGGCCGTGCCCACGCGCTGCCCGCGGTGCCCGGCTCTCCCTGGGCGCCAGGCTGGGCCTTCGCCTGCTCCCTGCGCTGGCCGGGAGGTCGGCCCCACCCCAGCGTAGCAGGCGGGGGGGGGGGGGACGCTGCTGCCCCTCCTGGGGGGTGAGTCCTCCCTGCTCGCCCGCCCCCCTCCCACGCCAGCTCCAGCGCCCAGAGTCCAGGGGTCTCGCCGGTCCCCGGCCAGGCTGCTCCCATCACCCCACGGGGGGGCTCCTGGCCCAGGAAACTGGCCTGCCAGGAATAGAACCCAGGAGTCCTGGCTCCTGCCCGCCCCCCCCCAGAGCCAGGACTCCTGGGTTCCACCCCCGGCTGCGGGAGGGGCGCGTGGCCCAGGGGTCGGAGCGGGCTGCAGGGGCCGCTGGTCGCCCCGCCCCCCCCCCCCCCAGCTGGGCCCGGCCCGTGGGCGGCTGGGGCCGGGCTCGAGGAGCCAGCTCCGGCCGCGTGGGCGGGGGATGTGCGTCAGCGAGGGGGCGAGCGGCACGTGGGAACGGGCCAGTGAATTCCAGCCCGGCCGGCCCCGAATAGCTCCCGGAGCCGGGGGGGGAGGGGGGGGGCAGGGCCTCGAGGGACCCCGATCCCCACATCCCTCTGGGGGGCCCGATCCCACATCCCTGTGGGGACCCCGATCCCATAGGGGGGCTAAAGCCCCCACCCCTCTAGGGCCCGACCCCACATCCCTGTGGGGCCCCCGATCCCACATCCCTCTGGGGGGCTAGAGCCCCCATCCCTGAGGGGGGTAGAACCCCAAACCCCCATCCCCAGGGAGGTCTAGCACCCCTCACTCAGCCCTACGCAGCTGCCCTGATCCCCACAGCCCGGGGGAGGGGGGTAGAGATGGGCTGGATTCACATGGGGGGGGGACAAGATCCCCACCCCGATCCCCACATCCTCACAAGGGCCTGGAGCAGCTCAGACCCCACCACCCAGGACTCCTGGGTTCCATCCCCAGCTCTGGGAGGGGCGTGGGATCTAGTGGGTTAGGACAGGAGGGACTCCTGGGTTTTATTCCCAGGGCTGCCATTGACTGGTCCTGTGCCCATGAGGGGGAGGGGGGTCCCCGTGCCTCAGTTTCCCTCTCCGTAACACAAGGACAGGAATGACAACGCAGCTCGGGGGAGGGGGTGGTGAGGATTCACGAGCCGTTGCAAACGGCGGGGGACCGTTATTAAAGATGAGGGGGCGAAGTCACATGGGGCATCGTCTCGTCTGACTTCTTGAGTCAGCCCTGGCCTCTGCCCAACTGCACGGGCCTCACGTGAGAGCTGTGACTCCCCCCCCCCAAGACTAGGGTGGGGTCTGCCCCACAGAACAACTGCTGCTCAGGACTGAGGGGCACCAGCGGGGCTGGGGGGAGCCCAGGGCTGGGCTAGCAGGGGGCTGCGGGTTGGGAGTGAGGGGCACCGGCAGAGCTGCAGGAGGGGCGCAGGCCAGGGCTGGGTAGCAGGGGCTGCGGGTCGGGAGTGAGGGGCACCGGCGGAGCTGGGGGGAGCCCAGGGCTGGGCGAGCAGGGGCTGCGGGTCGGGATAGCAGGGGGCTGCGGATCGGGACTGAGGGGCACCGGCAGAGCCGGGGGGAGCCCAGGGCTGGGCGAGCAGGGGCTGCGGGGCGGGATAGCAGGGGGCTGCGGATCGGGACTGAGGGGCACCGGCGGAGCTGGGGGGAGCCCAGGGCTGGGCGAGCAGGGGCTGCGGGGCGGGGTAGCGGGGGGCTGCGGATCGGGACTGAGGGGCACCGGCGGAGCTGGGGGGAGCCCAGGGCTGGGCGAGCAGGGGCTGCGGGTCGGGAATGAGGGGCACCGGCAGAGCTGGGGGGAGCCCAGGGCTGGGCTAGCAGGGGCTGCGGGTCGGGAGTGAGGGGCACCGGCGGAGCTGGGGGGAGTCCAGGGCTGGGCTGGCAGAGGGCTGCGGATCGGGACTGAGGGGCACCGGCAGAGCTGGGGGGAGCCCAGGGCTGGGCGAGCAGGGGCTGCGGGTCGGGATAGCAGGGGGCTGCGGATCGGGACTGAGGGGCACCGGCGGAGCTGGGGGGGCCCAGGGCTGGGCTGGCAGGGGGCTGTGGGGTGGCGCGGTGAGTCCCACCCTTACCCATACATGTCCCTGTGCACACGTGTCGCACGCAAACCCTCCAGGGCCCTCGCCATCAACCCCCCGCCCTGCCCCAGCCCAGCCTGTGCCCGGCAGGGCCCTGGGGAGCTGGGCCCAGCAGGAGCTGCTGCTCCTGAGGCATGACGGGGAGTGGGTGGATTTGGGCGCCCGCCAGGCAGTCCCGGCCCTGCCATCTCGCTGAGCCACCAGCCTGCGCCGGGGACCTGAGCGGGCCTATAAATAGCTGCCAGAGCGCGGCTGAATGAGCTACGTGGGCGCCGCGGAGCAAGGGGGCAGAAGGAGGCTGGGGGGATGGGCAGGGGCGGGGGGCTGGCTGGGGGGGCAGGGGAGCAGAGGCGGGGGGCTGGCTGGGGGGGCGGGGAGCAGAGGCGGGGGGGCTGGCTGGGGGGGCGGGAGCAGAGGCGGGGGGGCTGGCTGGGGGGGGCGGGAGCAGAGGCAGGGGGGCTGGCTGGGGGGGCGGGGAGCAGAGGCAGGGGGGCTGGCTGGGGGGGCGGGAGCAGAGGCTTCCCCTCTCACAGCAGCAGGGAGGGGAGAAAAAGGCCACAGGGCATCTGCTCATCAGCCCCCCAGTGCCCGTCCCTGCTCCCCACGTTGCCCCCAGCTCAGCCCTGCCTGGCAGCCTCACACAAGCTCCCTGCGGCCCCCGGCCCCCGGCCGCAACAAGGGGCCGGCGCTCGCAGACGCCCCTACGATAACAGCCCAGCTCCAGGGGGCACCGCGATATATTTGGGGAAGAAAGAAGCTTAAATCGAAGAGGAGAGTGGGGGGGGGGGACCCCAAGGGGTTAACCATGAATGAGGGGCCAGATCCTCAGCTGCTGTGAAGTGATGTAACTTCAACGTCACCGACTCCAATGGAGCAACCTGGCTCCACGCCGGCCGGGGATCCGGCCCCCTGACCCCGATGGAGCTACGGCCCATTCACGCCGGCCGGGGCTCCGGCCCCATTGACCCCGATGGAGCTCCGGCCCATTCACACCAGCTGGGGGGCTTTGCTGATGGCTGGCATGAACAGCAGGGTCCTGGGGAATCGGGCCCCGAGCTCCCATTCTCAGGCAGCTGCTTCCCATTTTCCATTCACAGTTCAACATCTAGCCACCAGCGGCGACACCGGAAACAGCTCAGCTCAAATCTGCAGAGAGGTTCCAGCCACTCAGCTCCGGGAGGTGTTGACTCTGAAACCTAATGATGGTCGTTAAACATCCTCATTACTAGCTGGTGCCTAGATGCTACCAAGACTGGCCCTGGTAGTAATGCCCAGAAAGTGACCGATTTCACTGCTATGCTGGGGCTGGGGCTTCCCCCATTTCCTCACCCCACCCCCCAAATTAGCTCTAAGCCCCCTCCCAGGGCCAGCATAACCCTATCAATGCCGAGATGAGGAGGAGGAGGCGGCTCAGGGTTACTATAACAACCAGGGATGCACGTGAACCGAAGTTTCCACACAGCACCAGTCCTGTCCCCCAGTCGCCTTTCTCCCGCCACGAGCCCTCTGAAGCAGGGGCAGCCGGGAAGGGATTTGGGCCTCACGCCCCTCTCTGTTGCGCCAGCACCGTACAGAGGCCTTAAAATAGGCACAAATGGTTGCCTGAGGGGCGCCCCCCCCCCCCGGCACCTCTCCGGCCTGCAGAAAGCTGGCATAAGGGCTCTGGGGGGCAGGCAGAAGGCATGGCCAGAGCACAGTGCATTATGGGTATTCTCTGCATCCCAGGGGCGTGGGCAGAGCGTAAGGGAGAGCAGCCCCAAGGCTGCTCTAATCGACACCCGGGGACCCAGAATGTGGGAGCCCATGGATGGTTTAAAATCCCCCCATCCCATGTGCAGGGACGGAGCCATCAGGGGTCTTAATTCTCTGCTCCTGCCCAAACCACCGGGGGCTTGGGGGGGACCCTTCCTGGGCCCTTTGCTAGGCCGCCACCTCCAACTTCCCCCTCATCACATCTCTGGCCATACCCCCGGCTGTGGGGCTCACCTCCCACCCCCACAGGGCAGAGAGAAGGAGGGGGCAGAGACAACCCACGCTGTGACCTCTGCTAGCAAGATGAATCACTGCTCCCTCTGCCCCGGCAAAGGCCAGAGCCCACGCGGTGCCTGTGGGCGGGACTGAGCGCCGGGCTGGGTCCCCCCTCACCCCCGCCCCACTCCAGTGGGTCCAAACCCAGGGCCTTCCGCACGCAAGGCGCTAGAGGAGTGGCGCCCTTGGCGGGCAGCGGCAGTATAAGGCTGTTATCCTCCCAGTCAAGGCAGCTGCTACAGGGGACCAGGCAGGCAGCAAGATGCATGGGGGGGACGGGGGGGACTCTGGCAATGGCACCCCAGCCATTGGGGGGTTCTCTTCGCCGGGGGAGCGGTAAATGGGGGGTGCTCGTCCCCACTGCGTACCGGGCTAGAACTGGGAGTACGGGAGGTGAGAAGATGGGCCCCCCGGGGAACCAGCACCTGCTTCGGGCCCCTTGGTGGGGGCTTGTCAGACACTGCCCCAGGCCTCCCGCCCAGTGGCACCGAGGGGGAGGGGAGGGCGCCGTGACCCACACTCCCTGGGCGGAGAAAACACGGGAGAAGCCCCCCGCCCCCGGGGATGCTCCTTGTCTCCCTATGGGTGGTGCCCCAGCTCTCTGGATCTGGCCCCCTGCTCTGCCCCGCATCCTGCCCAGCCTGCGGCCCCCTCCACGGGGACCCCCCCTTGCGCTTCCTCTGGACCCTCTAGGGATGCCCCCTGCGCCCCCCTGCCCTGGGGCTCCCTGCGCCCCCCTGCTCTGGGGCCCCCTGCGCCCCCCTGCCCCTGCGCCCCCTGCCTCTGGGGCTCCCTGCGCCCCCCTGCCCCAGCGCCCCCTGCCTCTGGGGCTCCCTGCGCCCCCCTGCTCTGGGGCCCCCTGCCCCTGCGCCCCCCTGCTCTGGGGCCCCCTGCCCCTGTGCCCCCCTGCCCTGGGGCTCCCTGCGCCCCCCTGCCTCTGGGGCTCCCTGCCCCCCTGCCTCTGGGGCCCCCTGCGCCCCCCTGCCCCTGGGGCCCCCTGCCCCTGCGTCCCCCTGCCTCTGCGCTCCCCTGCGCCCCCTGCCCCCTGCGCCCCCCTGCCCTGGGGCTCCCTGCGCCCCCCTGCCCTGGGGCTCCCTGCGCCCTGCCCAGCCTGCGCCCTCTTCCCCCGCGGGACCCCGCCCCTCTCGGGGGCCGGCGGGGCGGAGGGAGGCGCCGCTGGAACCCGCCCCCGGAGCCTCCCACGCGCCGCGCAGCGCAGCCGGGCGCTGCTATTTCTCTGTAAATCCGGTGTGGGCGGCGCAGAGCGCAGCGGCGGAGGCAGCGAGCGGGCAGCGCCGAGCGGGGCAGCGGCGGCGGCGGCGCGATCCAGGCGGCCCGGGGCAGCGGGGACCCCGGAGAGCCCCCGGCCCCCCCCGCCGCCGTGCGTGCCCGGGCGGGGCGAGCGAGGCGCCGGGGAGTTGGGAGCCGGAGCGACGGGGCGCGGCTCCAGCCAGGCCAGTAAGCGAGAGGGGGGGCGAGGAGAACTGGCACGGCCTGGAGAGCTGGGGGCTGGCATGGGGGGAGCTGGGGGGCAGGCGGCTGGCACGGCAGGAAGAGCTGGCATGGGGGGCGGGGGGCGGGGGGCTGGCGCAGGGTGAGTTGGGGGGCAGGGGGCTGGCATGGGGGGCTGGGGGCTGGCGCAGGGTGAGCTGGGGGCAGGGGGCTGGCATGGGGGGCGGCTGGTGTAGCAGGGTGAGTTGGGGGGCAGGGGGCTGGCATGGGGCAGAAGCCTGAGGGCAGGAGGTGCTTGAGGGAGGGAGTCCGGGCTGGTGGGGGGACAGGGTGGGGGGAGCTGGGGCTGGGGCTGGTCCTGGGGAGGGAAGCCTGGGGCAGGAGGTGCTTGGGGGAGGGAGTCTGGGCGGCGGCGGCGGGGACAGGGTGGGGGGAGCTGGGGCTGGTCCTGGGGAGGGAAGCCTGGGGCAGGAGGTTCACAGGATGGCATTGGGGGGGGTCTGGGTTTCCCTGACACTGGACCGTGAAGGTCTCCCGGAATCCGGGAGGTCATGGGGGCTGTTCCCCCCCCCCCGGGCCTGGTGCCGTATTTGCCCCTCGCTCTCCAGGTGCTGAGATGTCTCCTGGGGGGCTGACTGCCCCGCTCCAAAGTCAGGCCAGAGCCGGGGGGGGGGGGGGGAATCTCAGGACTGTGACACCCCCCCCCCCGTTGCTGCTCAAAGCTTCTTGATGGGAGGGGCACCAGGAATAAGGCGCCTGAGCTGGGATGCTGGGGAATGTGTATGGGGGGGTCCCTGGGGGGGGGGGTCCCTTGCTTCCCCATTCAGGGATGGAGCTGGGGATCCCTCCCCTGCGTTGGCACATCCCTGCCATAGCGGTTGGGGTGCCGGGGCAGCACCCTGTCTATGTGGGGCATTGCCCCCTGGCAGGGGGGCAGAGGCTGGGTTCGGGGGATGTATCCCAGGCCCCCTTCCAGCCTTGTGCCCACCTGTCTGGGGGCCGCCGCTGCCCCTGGGGTCTTTCTCTTGGCTGAAGGAGAGAGACCCTCCAGATTGCACCGCGGTGGGACAGGCCGGGGGGCGGGCGAGAGGGGAGATCCTGCTGATCGGGGTCTCCAGGCCAGTTGCCAACCGCTCTGGCTCCGGGGGGCGCTGGCACTGGGGCTGCGTAGGTGCCGGATTGAGAGGAGTCGAGCTGTGCTCACAGGGCCTGTGTGCCGGGGGGGAGGGGTGTTCTGTGCTGACCCGTAGAGGAGCCCCCAAAACACTGCACCCCCATTGCCCTGAATCCACGGACATCTCCCCGGAGCCCGCGGGAAACACCAACGCGCGTCTCAGGCGCCCGGTGGCTTGTACAAAAGCAGGATTCTCCGTGAGGGTACGGGGCACTGCCACTTAGTGGGGGCTGGGCTATACAGGGGGAGCGTAAAGGAGGTGCTGGTTGCAGTGCGGGGAGGTTGGTGGGGTGCAGTGAAGAATGCAGTGGGGGGGTTGCAGCCATGCAGTGTCGGGAGGTTAGGGTGCTGGGTGCAGTGCGGGGAGGTTGATGGGGTGCAGTGAAGAATGCAGTGGGGGGGTTGCAGCCATGCAGTGCAGGGGGGCTAGGGTGCTGCGTGCAGTGCGAGGAGGCTGGTGGGGTGCAGTACAGAATGCAGTGGGGGGGTTGCAGCCATGCAGTGCAGGGAGGCTAGGGTGCTGCGTGCAGTGCGAGGAGGCTGGTGGGGTGCAGTACAGAATGCAGTGGGGGGGTTGCAGCCATGCAGTGCAGGGAGGCTAGGGTGCTGCGTGCAGTGCGAGGAGGTTGTTGGGGTGCAGTGCGAGGAGGGTGGTGGGGTGCAGTGCTGGGAGGCTGATGGGGGGCAGTGCAGAATGCAGTGGGGGGGTTGCAGCCATGCAGTGTCGGGAGGTTAGGGTGCTGGGTGCAGTGCAGGGAGGTTGATGGGGTGCAGTGCAGAATGCAGTGGGGGGTTGCAGCCATGCAGTGTCGGGAGGTTAGGGTGCTGGGTGCAGTGCAGAGAGGTTGATGGGGTGCAGTGCAGAATGCAGTGGGGGGGTTGCAGCCATGCAGTGCAGGGAGGCTAGGGTGCTGCGTGCAGTGCGAGGAGGTTGGTGGGGTGCAGTGCTGGGAGGCTGATGGGGTGCAGTGCAGAATGCAGTGGGGGGGGGTTGCAGCCATGCAGTGCAGGGAGGTTAGGGTGCTGGGTGCAGTGCGAGGAGGTTGGGGTGCAGTGCAGAATGCAGTGGGGGGTTGCAGCCATGCAGTGCGGGGAGGTTGGTACAGTGCCCCAGGCTCTTACACCAGCCGGTGGCCTTCCCTCTCCCGAGGGCTGGGTCGGGGACCCCGACTCTCCCGGCTGTGTCCAGCTCTGGGTGGTGGCTGGGTCTCCATTCATCTCCCCCTCTCCATCCCCCCATGCCCTGCCCTGGCACTGACGCCCCCTCTTCCCCCCCACAGGCCTGCCCCTCGCCATGGCCCTGCCCCGCACGCTGGGCGAGCTGCAGCTGTACCGCGTGCTGCAACGCGCCAACCTGCTCTCCTACTACGAGACCTTCATCCAGCAGGGCGGGGACGACGTGCAGCAGCTGTGCGAGGCGGGCGAGGAGGAGTTCCTGGAGATCATGGCGCTGGTGGGCATGGCCACCAAGCCCCTGCACGTCCGGCGCCTCCAGAAGGCCTTGCGGGAATGGGCCGCCAACCCCGGCCTCTTCAGCCAGCCCGTGGCCGCCCTGCCCGTCAGCAGCATCCCCCTCTTCAAGATCTCCGAGACCGGCGGGCGCAAGTCGCTCAGCAACGGGCACGCCAGCCCCGGTGAGGCCCCGGGCAAGGGGGGCAGCGGCCTGGCCACGCCGCCCGCCCGCAGCCCCTCGGAGCCGGGGGAGAAGCTCTCCCCCCTGCCCGCCCCCCAGTGGCCGGGGCGGAGCACCCCGGAGTCGGAGGAGGACGGGGGGCCGCCCCCCTTCTCGCCGGGGGTGGGCGGGGAGCCGGCCCCGGAGCAGCTGGACCCGGAGCTGGCGCGGACGGTGGCGGAGAGCGTGGAGCGGCTGCTGCCCAGCTGCCCGCGGGGGGGCGAGCCCGAGCTCCGCGCCCTTATGAAGCTCAACAAGAAGCTGGCCAAGGCGGTGGGGCACATCTTCCAGCTGGAGGCCGGGGACCGGCGCAAGGAGGAGGAGATCCGGCGGCACAGCGCCATCTACGGGCGGGGCGAGGCCCGGCGCCGGGACGGCAAGCAGCTCACGCTGCAGGAGGTGAGCCGCGGGGGGGGCTGGGGGGGAGCGATGGCCGTGGGCAGCACACGCCACCCGGGCGGGGGGCTTGGCAGCAAGGGGGCCACAGGGCAGCCCTCACCCAGACCCCCCCCCCGCCCCGCCATGCAGCCACCTCTGGGGTGGGATGGCTGGGGAAGGGGAATCCTGTATCCGACTGCAACAGTCCATGGATGGTGGTGAGGGCGGGTGGTGGGGGTGGGCTGGGAGCCAGGACGCCTGGGTTCTATTCCTGGCTGAGCCGGGCTAGTGGTGAGAGCAGCGGGGGCTGGGACTCAGCCAGGACGCCTGGGTTCTATTCCTGACCTCGTCCCGTCCCTCCCTCTATTTATCCATCTCTGGATCCTTTATCTTGCCTTCGGCCCATCCATCCCCGGTTCCTGACTCTCTGCCCCTCCCCATGGTGTCGAGGCTCCTGGGGTCCCCCCCCCCCCAGCTAACGGCCTCCGTCTCGCCCCCCAGCTGACCATCAACGAGGCGGCGGCGCAGTTCTGCCTGCGGGAGCACACGCTGCTGCTGCGCCGCGTGGAGCTGTTCTCCCTCTCGCGCCAGGTGGCTCGGGAAAGCACCTACCTGTCCTCGCTCAAGGGAGCCAGGTGAGCCGGGCCCCTCCCATGCGGCCCCTGGGCCAGGCTGGGGGGCCCCTGGGCCCTGGTGTTGCTCAGGGCCCGGGGGAGCAGAGCATGGGGTGGGGGCTGCAGGGAGGGCAGTGGGGCACAGAGGAATGGGGTGGGGCACAGGGGAAGGGGGAGGGCAGTGGGGCACAGAGGAATGGGGTGGGGCACAGGGGACGGGGGAGGGCAGTGGGGGGAGGAGCTGGGCACAGGGGCATCAGGCTGTGGGGAGGCTGCTGCAGACTCCTGCTCCCCTCCCCCTGCCCCCCCAGCCGTCCATCTGCCCCCAATGCCCAGCAGAGCCGCCCTGCCTGCTCCCTCTTGTGGGGGAGGGGGGCCATTGGAAGCTGCCTTCCTCAGCCTCCTCTTCCTCCCCTCCACACGGGGGATTTCTCCTCCCCCCCCGCCCCTGCCGAGCCAGCCGCCCACCTGCCCGGCATCCCGGCCCCCGAGTTCCTCTTTCGCTTCGGTTATTTTCCATCTGAGCCACGGCGTCCCAGGGAGGGCAACATCGGGGGTGGGGGGAAGGCGCCGGATGGCAACCCCGTCCTCTCCCTGGATTAGCCGGGGCCGGTCCCCCGCAGGGAGCGATGGGTGGCCGAGCCGGAGGAGTCCTGGTGTTGGAGTGGCGCGGGGACCCGTCGGCTCCGGTATCCCCCCGCCCTGGGCTGCGGGGTCTCTGCCTACCCCTCGAGCCAGGGTCTGAGCCCTCCTGCCCCACCCGGCCCCTGACGCTTTGTCCTGTCGCTTCCGCGCAGGTCGCATCCGGACGAGAGCGGAGCCGTGCAGCCCAAGAAGCTGAAGCAGGAGGTGGGTGCCGGGCGGGTGGGTGCCCCGGGGGTGCCGCTGGGCTGCGTGTGGCTGAGCGCCAGGCGGGGGGACCACAGCTGGCTGTAGGGGGCTGGAGCAGCGGGCGAGGAGCTGGCACTGGGGGGTGGGGTCTGCGCCAGGCTCTGAGGGGATTCCCAGCCCACGGTGCCCCCGGCTACCTGGGCCTGCAGTCCCGGTGGGGCTGCCTGAGCTCGGTGCCCCCATCCCGTCCGGCTGGGCACCAGGCGGGGTCCGACCCCCCCCCCCCCCCCCCCCCCCCCCCCCCCCCCCCCCCCCCCGGGGGGGGGGGGCCCCCCCCCCCCCCCCCCCCACTCTAACCGGCCGCTCGCCCCACAGGTGGGTGAGCAGAGCCGCCCCGAGCCCCTGCAGCTGCCGGGGGGGTCGGAGTCCTACGCCCCCCCGTACAGAGCCAGCCTGGAGGAGGACGCGGCCAGCCTGTCCGGAGAGAGCCTGGACGGACACCTGCAGGGTGAGTGGGGAGCGGGGCTGGGGGGGGGGCGTCGTACTGATTAACCCCGTCAGCACCGCAGGGCCCTCGCCCAGATCCAGGGCCCCTTGCGTTACTGGGCGTGGGGGGCGGGGGGCCCATGCATCGACACCCCCCCCCATGGCTGCTATAGGGAGGCAGGGACTGCAGCCCCCCATGGGACCCCGACCCCCCCCCCCCACTGACACGCGCTCTCTCTCTCTGCAGCCGTGGGATCCTGCCCCCGCCTCACGCCGCCCCCCAGCGCCGCCCCCGACCTGCCCCTCAGCCTCCCCCCCCACTGACACGCGCTCTCTCTCTCTCTGCAGCCGTGGGATCCTGCCCCCGCCTCACGCCGCCCCCCAGCGCCGCCCCCGACCTGCCCCTCAGCCTCCCCCCCCACGGGCTCTGGAGCCGCCACATCCTGCAGCAGACGCTGATGGACGAGGGGCTGCGCCTGGCCCGGCTCGTGTCCCACGAGCGCGTCGGGCGCCTCAGCCCCGGCCGGCCGGGCAAGTCCCCGGGCCCAGGTAAGCTGCCATGGGGCTGGGATAGCGGGGGTGGGGCAGGCGCCTGGGGGTGGTAGCTGGCTCGGGGGGCGGGGGGGGGGGTTATACCCACATGGGCAGCTCCCTGCACCCAGCTCAGGACTATGTGCTTGGGGCTGAGAGGTGGGGTAGGGGGAGCCCCGGGCTGGGCTGGCAGGGGGCTGCGGGTCGGGAGTGAGGGGCACCGGCGGAGCTGGGGGGGGNTGGGGAGGAGCCCAGGGCTGGGCTAGCAGGGGCTGCGGGTTGGGAGTGAGGGGCACCGGTGGAGCTGGGGGGAGCCCAGGGCTGGGCTAGCAGGGGCTGCGGGTCGGGAGTGAGGGGCACCGGTGGAGCTGGGGGGGTCCAGGCCCAGCTCTGTGATTGGCTCTTAGTCTCACCAGTTACTGAACGGAAAAAAGAAACAATTGTGGAAATTCCCCCCCCCCTCCCCCCAGACAGGAGAGGAAGGAAGTGGGGGCGGGCGGGGGCGGCTGACGTCCTGGGAACCCCATTGAAACCCGCGGGGGTGGGGGGAAGGTGTTTCCTCGGGGGGGGGTGATCCTGGGGGCAGTGGAGCGAGGGGACAGGCTGACCCTGGCCCTGTCTCCCCGCAGAGTTCGAGGACGGGCTGGCAGAGGGGGGGCCCCCGGCCCCGGCCGAGTCCCGCCGGAGCAGCGTCAAGGTGGAGCAGGAGAACAGCCGCCAGTGAGCTGCAGATGCCCCCCTGGTTGGGGTGTGGGGCCCCAGCAGCTCCCCCCCTCCACTAACCAAGCAATAACCACGGGACTGGGGGGGGGAGCCCCCCCGTGATCTCTCCTGGCGCCGGAGCCCCCCCTCCCCGTCTGCTCCCCAGAGAGCCAGGCCTGGGGGCTCGATGCCCGTGGGACAGCGGTGGCCCAGGCCTGGCCGCAGCAGCAATATGGCCATGCCCAGGGCGACGGGACCGTCCCTGCCCGCCCGTGCCAGCAGGGAGGGCGCAGCGCGGTTAATGTAACCAGCTTGGTCCCGGTCCGACTGCCCCCCCCGCCCCAGACATCGCCCCCCTGCAGCCCCCCCTCCAAAACCCACCCCGGCCCCCTGCACTCACAGCTGGCTGCTTTAGCCCCAGGTGTGTCCCCAGCCAGCCCCCCTTTCCCCCAACTGGGGTGACGTGAATTGTAACTCTTCAGTTCCTGGGTGTTTTAAGGGGGTGTGTGACATTCATCCCCCCCCCAAGAGGCAGGGAGAAGAAAGGAGATGGGGGGGGGGACCCCAGGAAGAGGGAAGGGCTCTCACAGGCAAAGCACAAGAATGGGGGGGCTGAAGGGGCTGGGGGGTGATCCTGGGGGGCTAGGAGGGGGATTCTGAGTTTGGAGGGTCTGGCCCAGCCTCCCCCAGTAGCCAGGGAGGGGAACTAACCTGCCGGGGGTGCTGGTGGTGGGCCGAGGCTGCGGGCGATCGTCCCGGTCTGCAAGCCCCACACCCCGAAATCCAACCCCCATCCCTGCTCCCACCCTCGCCCAGCCGACGGCTCCTGCTGGGCTGGGGATGGGGGGCGGGGGGGGGAGAGTGCTGTCCTTTGCACACCAGCACCCCCCCCCCCCCCATAACACACCCAGGCACCGGCTGTATCCCCATCCCCGGGCTCTGGGGCCGGCTGTTTGCACACAGCGCAGGGTACAGGGCAGACAATCCACCCCCCAGCCCCAGCCCCCAGCATGGGGGGCATTAGCACGGGGGGGGGGGGGGGGAAAGAGATTTAAAGGGACAATCAGGGTACCCCCCCATGTCACCACCACAGGGGGGGCAGAACAGATTAAAAAGCCACCTGGCTGGTGGGGGGCACCAGGGAAAAGATGGGGGAGCCCCCCTCAGAACCAGTGTCTGCCCCAGCATATTGCACAGGAGGCTGTTCCCCTCCTCACTCACTGGGGGGGTCCAGGCTGCACTTTGGAGCCCCTGCTGGTGACGCGCCCCCCCCCCCCCAGTTCCCGGCACTGCTGGTTCGAGCCCCGTTCACGCTCCCGTAGGCCGCCGGCTTAGAGCATTAGCGACTTTTTTCCTTTGCAACGTGTACAGTAGATTATTTATTTTGTTATTTTGGAATAAAACTTTATTTTATGGCTTAATCTCCTCCCCGCTCCCCGGGCCGGTGGGACGGGAGGGGGGTGGGCGGCAGAGCACAAGGGGCAATAGAGGAGGGGCAGCAGCAAAGGTGGGGGGCAGGGCTGGGCTAGCAGGGGGCTGCGGGTCGGGAGTGAGAGGCACTGGCCTCCCTGGGGGGTGGGGAAACTGAGGCAGAATCTCTTTCTGTAGCTTGCCCCATGCAGGCAGCGTGGATAGACTCTGCCTCTGTCCCTCTTCGGGGGGGGGCACTGAGCCAGCTACCCCTTGCCCCCTTATAGGGCATGTGGGGCAGGCCAGAATCCAGCTCTACCCTCTGCCAGGCTGGGGCTTCAGGCCGGCCTATGGGCAGGGCCTGTGACTTGAGAGGGAGGAGGGTCAGGCCCCCAGCTGTGGGGCAGGGAAGGATAGCGGGTAAGGCTGGGGGTGGAGGGGAGGCGAGGTACAGGCCCTTTAAACCAGCTCCCAGCCCCCTCCCTCATGACTCGTCCCAGCCCACACCAGAGCCTTTCCACCGCCCACCCCTGCTGCTCCAGCAGGGCCTTGGGTCTGCCCCTCCCTCCCCCCCGCTGCCCTGCCTGGGCCCCTAGTGGGGGGGTCCATAGCAAGGGGCAAGCTGGGGGGGTTGATCCCTGGCTGCTCCCCCCCCCCCCCCCACAAGCTTTGCCGGCTCCTTATCCCCCTGCCCAGCACCAGCTGCTAATGTCCACGGCCCTCCCCAGGCTGCAGAGATTGGGGGGGGGCAGACACAGCCAGCCTGACCTCACCCCCCGCCCCCTGGAGAACAGGCTCCTCCCCCTGCGTGGGTGAAATCAGCAGCCCCACAACACCACCCCCCCGGCTGAAATCCAGGCCTCCCAGAGCCCCTCCTCCAATGGGTAGTTCCCCCCCCCGCAGCAGCCCAGCTGGGGGGGCAAAGGGGGGCTGCCCCTGCTGCCGTGGTTACCAGCCCCAGGCCGGGGGGGGGTCAGCGTGTTCCCGGGTGCGGTGTTTGTACATGGCTAACACAAGGCAGTGAAGGGGGGGGGACACACTGACGGCCCCCCATGTGCCACACCTCTCCCCCCCCCCCCGCACCTAGCCAAGACCCCAAGCGCGGCTCCGTCCCAGTGTTCAAGTCCGGCTGGGGAAGGCCCCGAGGGTCCCAGCCGAGACCCCCCCAGCCCCTCGCCCCGTCTCTCCTGGATGGGCGCCGCTCTCCGAAGTCTCCAGCGGGGGCCCCCCCGCGGCGAGGTCACCAGCTGGGGTTGGCCAGGGGGTCGCCGTAGCTGGGGGGCTGGAGCCCCTCCTCCATCTGGGCTTCGTACAAGAGCTGGGTGATCTCGTCCTCCGAGGGCAAGTCCACGTTGTTGCCCAGGCTGGCCGGGGAGAAAAGAGGAGGTGGGTTGGGAAGGGGGCCACGGCCCAGCCCCCCCGTCCCCCCCTCCCCGCCCCTCCGGGGGCACTTACCTGGCCGCCAGCAGCTGGGGAGGGGCCGGCAGGAGGGTCCCGAAGGGCGAGACGTGGCTGGCGGGCGAGAAGGGGGCGATTTCCGGCATCTCCTCGTCCATGGGGTTGGGAGACAGGTCCTCCAGGACGAGGGGCAGGGGGTCCCCTGGCAAGTACCTGTAGGGCAGCAAATCCCTGTGGGGCACGGAGCAGCGGGTGAGAGGGAGCCAGGGGAGAAATGGGCACCAGCTCCCACCCTAGCCCCAGGGCAAGGGAGGGGAATGGGACATGGGGCCTTTCCCCTCTAGGGGGCGCCAGCTCCCAGATGGCCCCAGGGCGGGGGCCTGGCGGGCTGGGGGCGGGGGAAATGGGACATGGGGCCTTTCCCCTCTGGGGGGCGCCAGCTCCGCGCTGGCCCAGGGCGGGGGGCTGGCTGGCTGGGGGCGGGGGAAATGGGACATGGGGCCTTTCCCCTCTGGGGGGCGCTGGCTCCGCGCTGGCCCAGGGCGGGGGACTGGCTGGCTCGGGGGCAGGGAATGGGGCACGTCCCCTGTAGGGGGCGCCGGCTCCGAGCTGCCCCAGGGCGGGGGGGGACTCTGGGGTAGGGCTGGTCTAGGGGTCTCTCCAGGCTGGGCAGGGGCGGGGGCCGGTTGTCTTACGGCGACAGGGACTGGCAGCCGAAGGCGACGTTGGGGCCGAGGGGCAGCGGGGTGGTCGTGGTGCTCACGGGCGCCGGGAGGAGCGTCGGGGGGCTGCGGCAGGGACAAAAACGGGGAGTTTTTAAAGGGGCTGCGGGAGGCGGGGAAGGCAAGATTAACCCCTTGCTCTCCGGGGACCGGGAGACACCACTGCCCCCTCAGCAAGTGCCCCTAGAGTGAAACCCTGCCCAGGGGGTCAAGCCCTCCCTGGTGCAAGCTGGACTGGCTGGCTCGGGGTGGGGAACAGGGCACGGGGCCTTTCCCCTCTAGGGGGCACCGGCTCCCATCCGGCCCCAGAGCAGGGATTGGCTGGCTCGGGGTGGGGAACGGGGCACGGGGCCTTTCCCCTCTAGGGGGCACCGGCTCCCATCCGGCCCCAGAGCAGGGATTGGCTAGCTCTGGGCGGGGGGTGGGGGCACGGGGCCTTTCCCCTCTAGGGGGCACCGGCTCCCATCTGGCCCCAGAGCAGGGATTGGCTGGCTCTGGGCGGGGGGTGGGGGCACGGGGCCTTCGATGGGGGCAGGGCAGGGCACTAGGATTCGGGGCTTTTCCCCTCTAAGAGGCTTGAGTGGCTGGAGGAGCATCAAGCTGCCGGAGCGGGTGCATTGGCCTACGGGCAGCAGCTGCCCCCGCTCCCTGGTTTCTCTCGTGCGTTGCACACGGACTGGGTTGTCCCTACAGGGAGACGAAGAGCCAGGCTGGTCTCGCCGGGTCCCGCCGGCATCCACCGCCCATGCCCCATGCAGCCCAAATCGGCCCCGGCCCCCCTCTCCCCTCAGCAGCCCTGCCAGCAGCACGAGGAGCGCCCACTGCACCCCAGATTGGCGCGAGCGGCACTGCACCTACCTGTGGAAAGGGGAGGCACTGGGGATGCCCATGCTCATGCTGCCCTCCTCCGGGGCGTGGAACTGGGGCAGGACCATCTGGGCAGGGAACGTGGAAGGGCTGGCAGCAAACACAGATGCACACGGCCTTAGCACTGGGTCAGAATCTCAGGCCGCTCCAGCAACAACCCCCAGCGTAAGGGGCGTGGCCAGAGCACACAGCATTATGGGTATTCTCCACATGCCAGGGTCCAAGAGCGTAAGCTAGAGCAGCCCTGGGGCTGCTCTAATTGCCCCGGGAGCGACACAGCAGCAGGGGCACAGGCTGAACCGCAGCTTCCGGGGCTGGATGCCGCAGGGCACCGGCCTCTCCGCCGTGGCCATCTGGGGTTAACACCTGGCTTGGGTCCCCGCTTGGCACAAGCTTGGCTGGCTTCATCCAACCCCTGTGGGCACAGAACGGCAGCCCGAGCTATTGGCCCCTGCACCGGGGGCTGACGTATGGACCGGGCACTTATTGAAAGCAGCAGGGTGGGAGCTGGGGTCTTACCGCATGTCGAGCGCCAGCACCTGGCACAGGTGGTCCATGGGCTGCTCGGGGGATGGCCCTGGCAAGCTGTACATGTTCGCCGGGGCGGGGGGTGGGACAGCTTGGGGAGACTCCTGGGGGGGCAGCTTCTGATCCCTGCGGAGACACATCGCCACCGTTCATGGGAGCGGCACGACGAGGGGCTGTCAGGGCGTCGCGGGCACAGGCATGGGCTTTTACTCGTCCTGGTGGGTGCTCCACCCTGGCTCCGCCCCTTTCCCCATGGCCCCACCCTCACTCCGCCTCTTCCCGCCCTCTCTCCCAAGGCCCTCCCACACCCCCGCCACGGACTGCTCTCCACCCTCCCAGGAGCATCTCCTACCACTGGCCAAACAGCTGACGGGCGGCGGACCCCGGCTGACGGGCGGCCAGGCCCAGGGCCCCGGGGATCGGCTGACGGGCGGCCGGGCCGCGGGGATCGGCTGACGGGCGGCCGGGCCCCGGGCCCCGGGGATCGGCTGACGGGCCCCGGGGATCGGCTGACGGGCCCCAGGCCCCGGGCCCCGGGGAATCGGCTGACGGGCGGCCGGGCCCCGGGGAATCGGCTGACGGGCGGCCGGGCCCCGGGGGATCGGCTGACGGGCGGCCGGGCCCCGGGGGATCGGCTGACGGGCCCCGGGGATCGGCTGACCGGCCCCGGGGATCGGCTGACGGGCGGCCAGGCCCCGGGCCCCAGGCATCGGCTGACGGGCGGCCAAACCTCACCCCACCCCCACACCCCTCCCCAACCTACCTTTCACTTTCCACCGTCATCTTGATGGCAGTGGAGACGTAGCCTCTGCCGTCCTTCCCCATCTGCTCCTCTGCAGGAGGAAACAGCTGGTGAAACCCCCCGGGAGCCAAACCCAGGGAAGTGGGGGTGGGGGGGGGGGACGCTCTGCGACTGCAGCTGTGCTGCTCCAAGGTGGGGAGGGGTCCATGTGGGGGCAGGGCCAGGCGCCCCCCTCTGCCCACCCCATCACTTGGGGACTTTACTTTCCAGGGCCCGGGGGCGGGGGGCGCAGCTGCACCGATCCTGCCCGCGGGACGCCCAGCCAACGGGGCCCAGGGCCGATCTGTGGCAACGCCCCCGACACCCTCTCCGGGGCAGCACAGAACCCCCCCTGCCTGCGGAGGGACGGGGGGGGCGCAGAGACGTCCCGGGGTCAGGCCGGGAAAGGGGGCGGGATCTGGCTCTGCTGTCACCCGTCCCATAGGCCCAGCCGCAGCGTGGCACTGGCGGAGCGGTGACCCCACGGCGCCAGGAGTCCGGAGAAAGGCCCTGGGGGTGCACGGGGGGGGGGGGGTCACTCACTGTTGTAGTGGCTGCCGAAGGCCTGGTCCTTGGGCTTGTCGGGATAGAGGTTGCGGAGCTGCGCCAGGTCTCGGATGCGGTCGCCCAGGGAGCGGATGTGCAGGTCCTTGGCGGAGAAGGGCTGGATGTTCTCCACTTGGATGGAGCCTGGGGGGGGGGCACAGCGCGGCGGCTCAGCGTGGGCGGGGCGACCCCAGAGCTCCGGCCCCCTTACCCCTGCCCCGGGGCTCAGTCTCCTGCCCCCTGCTGGCTGGGGCCGAGTGCTGCGCTCTCCGGCGCCCAGAGAGAGCCCTGCTCCTTCACCCCCCCCCCCCCGTCCAGCAAGCCCCTAGCCGGGGGGCAGGGCAGGGGGCGCCCCCCTCCTACCGTCCTTGCCGCGGATGACGTGGGCGATGGTGATGCCGCCGATCTCCGAGTCGCTGAAGCGCAGCAGGAAGGTCCCGTCGGGCTTCGAGCCCAGCAGCTTGCTGACGTACTGCTTGCTGATGAAGCCGATGATGAGCCTGGGGGGGGAAAACGGGGGCGGAGGGGGGGGGGGCGACACGGATGGACAGACGGACGGATCAGAGAGCAAGCTGTAGCCACTCCTCTCTCTGGCCTCCCTCCCCTCCCCTTTCATTGGGCAAGGGAAACGTGTGACCGGGTTCTTCTGGTCTAGGATGGGGTAGGGGAGGGCAATGGGGTCTAGTGGTTAGAGCAGAGGGGCTGGGAGTCAGGACGCCTGGGTTCTATCCCCAGCTCTGGGAGGAGAGCGGGGTCTATTGGTTAACGCGTGGAGGGGGCTGGGAGCAGGACGCCTGGGTTCTGTCCCTGGGTCTGCCACTCTTGAGGTGAACCGCTACGGCCCCCACCCCATTCAGTCTTTACCAGGCCGACCCCGAGGCACCCACCTGTCCGACCAGTAGCTTTTGAGGCACCTCTTGGTGAGGTCGAGGACCCCGTCAAACCACTGCCAGAAGGTGAATCCTCGGCCAGGCAGGATCTCCTGTGAGCAGCCGGAGAGAGGGGGTGAGGCTGGGTCCCCGAGGGCAGAGCCTGCCCCCCAACAGCCTGCCCTGGCCGCCCCCCGCCCCTCACCTTGTTGAACTGGGCCCAGGAGACGCTGCGGTTGTGGAAGTCCTCGGGGCTGGCGCTGCTGTTGTTGAAGATTTTCTGGGCCAGGAAGAAGTAATGCTCCGGCAACAGGCCCTTGCTGGTCTGCACCTCCGCCATGAACCGCAGGTTGAGCGTCTCGCACATCTTCTCCCACGGCACCCGCTCAGCCACCACGAATGGGACCCGCTCCTGCCCCAGGGCACGGAGGGAGGGTCAGGCACCAGCCCTGGCACCCCAGCCCCCTGCCACACCGGGAGCCGGGCCGCTGGGCTTCCGTGTTCTCGGGGTGGCCGCGGCCGGGTGCCGACCGGCCCAGGCCCCGCCAGCGAGTTCGGAGTTAAACTCTCCTCCTCGTTCATTCATTAGTGGGAAGCAGCCAGGCCAAGATCAGCGAGTGAACCCAGGAGTCCTGGTTCCCAGCCCCCTCTGCTCTAACCACTAGGCCCCACTCCCCTCCCAAAGCCAGGGATAGAACCCAGGAGTCCTGGCTCCTTGTCCCCTCTGCTCTAACGACCGGAGCCCGCTCCCTTCCCAGCTGTGGGTAAAGGACCCAGGAGTCTCAGCCCCCCCTGCTCTAACCACTAGACCCCACTCCCCTCCCAAAGCCAGGGATAGAACCCAGGAGTCCTGGCTCCTTGTCCCCTCTGCTCTAACGACCGGAGCCCGCTCCCTTCTCAGCTGTGGGTAAAGGACCCAGGAGTCCCAGCCCCCCCTGCTCTAACCACTAGACCCCACTCCCCTCCCAAAGCCAGGGATAGAACCCAGGAGTCCCAGCCCCCAGCCCCCCCTGCTCTAACCTCTAGCGGCCGCCCCCGCCCGTCGCACTCACGAGCTCGGAGAAGGCGTTGTCCCACAGCACGGTAGCCTTGGCGTTGTTGTCTTGGTTCCCGTGCACAATGACCACGATCGGCAGAGACAGGGCCTGGAGGGGGGGAGCACGGCGCGCCGGCCCGTCACTGGGGGCGGGGGATGGGACCCCCGTGCCCACCCCCGCCCTGGCATCAGGCGCACACACACCGACACCGGGGTAGGCACGGGTGCCAGGCGGGGGCCGGAGGGTTCAGCGGCGCCCCCCAGTGGTGAGGCCGGGCAGCGCCGGCTGGGAGCGAGAGCCCCGGGGTCGGTCTGTGTCCAGCAGCCTCGGAGGAACGGAGCCGAGTCCTGGCCCCCGATGCAAACGGACCCGGGACTCCCCAGCTCTGCTCCCTCCCCCACCCCCGCGCCAGGGGCAGGACAGGGACCAGGAGCCGCCCCCCCCCCCCCCGGAGCACCAGCCCCGTACCTGCAGGTGGAAGGGCAGGTTGCCGGGACCCAAGGTGACATTGGTGCTGAAGAGGACGGCGCATTTCTCCTCCGTTACCGACTCAGAGCCCTTGCGCTCGCACCGCTTGATCTTCTTCAGCAGCTGCCGGGACAGAGAGAGTCACCCCAGGGCCTGCAGTGACAGGGTCCCTCCAGCAAGGGGCGCAAGCACCTTCGCTTGGCGTTACCAGAGCTCCCAGCACCCAGCTCGGCCGGTGCCCCTCACTCCCGACACGCAGCCCCTGCTAGCCCAGCCCTGGGCTCCCCCCCCAAACCCAGCTCTGACGGTGCCCCTCACTCCCGACCCGCAGCCCCTGCTAGCCCAGCCCTGGGCTCCCCCCCAGCTCTGCCGGTGCCCCTCACTCCCGACCCGCAGCCCCTGCTAGCCCTGCCCTGGGCTCCCCCCACAAACCCAGCTCTGCCGGTGCCCCTCACTCCCGACCCGCAGCCCCTGCGAGACCAGCCCTGGGCTCCCCCCAGCCCTGCCGGTGCCCCTCACTCCCGACCCGCAACCCCTGCTAGCCCAGCCCTAGGCTCCCCCCCCCCAGCTCTGCCGGTGCCCCTCACTCCCGACCCGCAGCCCCCTGCTACTTCTCCCTACCCCCAAACTGCCCTTGTTGACTCTTGGGCCCAACGGGGGGGCGAAGGGGGGCCCCCAGCCGGACTCACCATGTTCTTGAAGGTGGCGCAGGACGTGGCGCTGGTGGAGTTGATCTCCAGGGCGACCGTATTGTGCACGATCTCGCCAGTGCTTTCGCTGCAGCGGGGAGAGGGAGGGCGGTCAGCGAGGGGTTAACGGCCCCCCGGGGGGGGGGGCACATCGTACAGCGGGGGGGGGGGAGCGTCCGGCGTCCGTCCCCACCACCCCAGCTGGACCGGCTCACCTGAGCGGGGTGCCATAGCCGCCAAGCGCCAGCTCCCGGGCCTGCTTCTCCGTCACCATGTCGGCTTTGACCACGTAGGGCTTCGCCGAGGCCTGGAGCAGCCGGGGGCCCAGCAGGAAACGGACACTGGCCTGGAACTTGGTCTGGGTTTTCAGCACCTGCGGGGGCTGCTTCTCCACCAGGAAGGAGCTGGGGGGGGGGCAGGGAGGGGGTCAAGGGCTGCCCGTGGCTTGGCCAGAAGTAGCCACCGACGCCGGCGCCGAGGCTCCCAGCGTCCCGGCCCCAGAGCAGGGTCCCCACACGGCTGAGATGTTAACCCCGCCCTGGCCCAAACCGTCCCAGCCTCCCAGAGCCACCCTGTTCTGCCCCGAGCCCCCCGCCCCCACCAGAGCCAGATTAGAGCACAGGGCTGGGGCCACGTTCGCCCTTCTGGCAGCAGAGGCAACAAGGCTGGATGGTCAGCGCAGGGAGCTGGGACCCAGGACGCCTGGGTTCGATTCCCGGCTCTGGGAGAGAAGTGGGGTCTAGTGGTTAGAGCAGGGGAAGCCATCAAGTCCATCCCCCCGGCGTGGTACTGCCCTCCCCGGCCAGGGCCCTGCCCCGCGGTACCTTTCGACCAGGGCACTCAGCACCGTGTTGAGCCGCTCCAGGAGCCGGGAGCGCAGGTCAGAGCCCAGCTCCCCGCCGACCGCCACGACCTGCTGCTGCAGCTGGAAATAAACGTCCACCAGATTCTCGCACCTGCCGAAAAAGCAGCCGGGCAGGGGACACGTCTGAGCCCACGAGGACGGCCCAGCTATCGTCCCCGAGCTGGGGCCGGAGGCCGGTCTGTGCCGACGGATCCCACCCTGTCTCAGGAGCGCCACCTAGTGCCCAACAGACCAGGGGCTCTGGGAGAAAGGCGGCAGCTGATCTCTCTGCATCTCAGCTTGACACCCCCCCTACCACCGGTCCAGCCAGGAGCCCTTCCTCGGGGCGGGAGGGAGAGGGGCTCGGATCCCAGTGGGGCCGCCAGCAACGGAGACCATGGATAGCGCAGGCACTGGGAGAAGGAGGGGATCTGAGCCCCCGAGGAGTGGGGAGAAACGCCTCTGCCACGCGCCAGGCTGGGACGCTCCGCCCTCCCCAACACCCCCTGGGGCTCACCTCTTCTGGAGCGGAGCCAGGTTCTCCTCGAAGACAGCCCCGTTCCCCGCCAGCTGCTGCTGCCGCTTCCAGATGTGCAACCTCTTCAGCACCTGCAGCTTGGCGCCTTCCAGCTCCTTCACGGCCTCCAGGATGAGCGCGGGCAGATCCTGGGGCGAGGCAAGACGGGCGGCTTGGCGGGGGGGAGGCGACGAGCTGGACGGCCGGGGCCCGGTGCGGGACCTGGCACCCCCCGCCTTGGAGCGACGCGTGGGCCTGCCCCCTACTGCAGCCGAGCCCGGCGGGATGAAATGGGCCAGGGACGGAGCAGCTGACACCAAGCCACCTTGGCCCCCTGCCCCACACGCACATCCTGGGGAGAAGGAGGGCAAGGTGCCCTGGCCGGCCCCCATCCCTGCCCTCCCCACCAGGCCTCAGCGGAGGGGCCTGTACTAGCGAGGATATGGCAGGCTGCAGTGTCACCCCCCCCCTCTCCCGCCCCCCCGCATCCACTCACACACCAGCTGACTGTGTAATGCAGCTTCCGGGCGCCTTTGCATCACTGCAGCAGGACACCAGCTGCTCTTTGCTGACAGCTTCCCAAGGCTGCAACTGATCACAGGTAACCTAACCCCTACACACACACACACACACCCCCGCCCACACACACACACACACACC
>QXTE01000170.1:2967575-3011486 GCA_003942145.1 Platysternon megacephalum
CTCCCCCTCCAATCCCCTTCCAGCCCCTCTCAACTCCGCCCCCTCTTCAAACCTCCAGCCCCTCCCACAGCCTCCCCTCGCCCCCTCTCACCTCTGGTCCCGTCTCCCATCTGCTTCCACCGTTCCTGGAGCGCCTGGATCTCCCCGACTTGGTGCTGGAGCCTCTGCAGGTCCAGCCCGAACTTCAGCTCCTCCTGCCTGCGGTGGAAGCTGAGCGGCAGGTGGCGATCCTAGGGGAACGGCAAAGGGGGTGGGGGTGAAACGTGAGCCGAATCTGCCCCCCCACTAGCCCCCACCCCGGCCGGGACGACCTCCCCTTCCCCGCAGGGAACCGGGTCCCCCACCGGGATCCTGCGGCTTTGGCATCAGGCATTTCCCTGGGACGGCAACACCTGGCGGGAGGACATGGGGCAGCTGGGGGGGCTCATTTACCCAGAGGTGAGCGATCATCCCGCAAACCGCGTGGCCGGAGCCGCTGCTGGCTGTCCCGTGGCTGCGAGACCAGCAAGGACACCACAGGGTAATCCAAGCGGCATCTACCTAGCCGTGCCCCCGCAGCCCCCTGGGAAATCACCTTGCACAGATCCCTACACCCGCCAACTGATAACGGGCCAACGGGGCTGACCGGCACGTGATGCACCCTCCGTCTAGGGCCCTAATCCTCCCCAGCCCACGCACAGGCCGACGGACACCACCAGCCGCCCAGCTGCAGGGGGACGGGGCAAAGCTACGGGCTGGGATGGAGGACAAGGTGCAGTCGCTTAGCCTGGGTGTGCACACGCGCAGGGGGGGAGTCACTAACCCGTTTGAGCAAGGCAGCTCTCTCGCCCTCCAGAATGCCTTTCACGATTGCCACCAGCCTCAGCGGCTCTCTCCGATACGTGTTCTGGAACGGCGGGGTGGGGACATGGTTAGCATTAATAGCGGGAGAATTCCCACACTCCCCCTGCCTCCTCAGTCGCACTTGTGCAAATTGGTGCAAAACAGCACGTGCGAGTGGGCGCGAGTGGAAAATTCCGTGGGTGTGGGTCTAACCGCACCTAGGCACCCACAGGTCTATGTCTCCCCTAATAGCTCGTCCACAGAGAGGCTGATAAGGCCACTGTAGATACCCGTGTTTCAAACAGCAGAGGCTCAGGGTTTGACCTCTGTAGGTTCAAATTCGGCTGTCGGCCCAAGTGGGGTTGGTTACAGGGTTGGGTGAGAACTGGTTTTCCCATCTCACAGGAGTTTGAGGTTTCAGAGTTTTTCCTCTGAAAATTCAAACTCTTGAACATTTTTGCCAACCAATAATCCAGAAAAACAAACAAACAAAAAAACCCAACCCTGGAGTGGCTCAGTCGGAAAGTTTCATTTCAACAGCTTGAAAATGTTTTGTTTTGACTTTTTAAATGGAGACATTTTATTTTGTTCGTATAAAATAACTAAAATGGCAAAAGCAAAAAACTTGTTTTGAATCGCGGGGAAAAAAAATAATCAAAAAACGTTTCCTTTTGAATTTTTCAAATCAGGAGCTTTGTTGAAACGATCCCCTTTCTCGTGAACAATTTCTGGTCTAAGGAATTGACGTTTTCTGACCAAAAAGCATTTCAGTTAAAATTTCCTGACATGCTCCAGTTGGTTTTTTGACCCTCTCTGAATATTCCAAACAAGCTAAAAATCAAAACAGAAGAGTCTGTTGTAAATGTTCCAAGACTGGCCACACAGCAGCTGTGATTTTAAGCTACTGAAGACTCTGGTATTAGCACTGAAGTGCTCCAGGCACGTAACATAAGATAGAGGTAATATTTCAAAATATATCTTCAGAAATCCCCGCTCCTTTAAGGAAAGCCCCGTGTCCACATACTGCTCATGGCCCAGTCAGGGCTTAAATTTGTTCCAGGGAAAAGGATAGTTTGATCCAAGATTTAATTCCCTCTTTGTATTTAATAGAACTTAATGATTTTTTTGGTGGGGAAATTTCAAAGATTCTTTTAAAAAAAAAAAAAATTTCCTAGGAGAAAAAAAAAAAAGGTCATTTGATCGACGGAAAACCAAAAACTTTTCAAGTTTTCAGTAAAAACAAAACACACTTTGGTTTTTGAGAGCCAACCCCCCTCCCCCCCAACATTTTAAATAAAAACTAAACCAAAAATCCCACAAATTTTTAATCAAAAAATTGGCAGTCATTAAAAAAAAACCCAAACCAAGAGTGTCACCGAAAATGCAAATTTTCTGAAAAACATATTTGCTTGGCCCCAAAAAAGTCATTGGGGGGAGGGGATAATATTGGATGTAATATTTGATGCTGCAGTGGGAGGCGCTGTTGAGCATGAATGTTAAATGGTGTCTGGGACCAAGGCCATGGGGGCAGGGGGTTGGCTGGGGGTTATAAACCGAAATAAATATCGATCCCCTGAGCAGACGCAGCCAGGGTCCCTTTGCCCGTACATGTGCCCTGGAGAGGACAAGTTCATTCATTGGCTCAGTCAGTCCTTGGCTGGGGGACCTGTCCTGAGCCCCTGCAGACTCATTGCATGTAGAACAGGGAGGCCCATGCAATAGCTATCAGAGGAGAACAGCTGTTGCTCCAAGCGGGATTCAAACCGGCAACTCAGGCATTCCTGGCTCCCGTTGCCAGGTAACACACTCCCAGCCATGGCTAGGTGACCCCCCCCATGCTGTTTCCATAGCAATACCCTGACCCCCCCATTCACACACACCCTCCAGGCCATACCTCCAGGTTACTAATGTGCTGGAGGACCGGACACTGCTGCCCGTTGCCGCCGGCAAGGCTGCGGAGCTTCTCCAGCATGGCGGAGAGCAGCGCACCGGCCGCGCTGGTGCAGAAGGAGTCGGCGCCGGTGATGAACTCCCTGGCGGCGGAGGAAAGAGAAAGGGAGGGAGAAATGAACGAGTGCAAACATCCCGGCCTCCCCTGGCCAGGCCAACCGGGAGAACCGAACCTCGACTGGGATGTCTCCCGACTTCAGGGCCCAACTCGGGAGCGGGAGACGCTGCTCCGCTCCTCTGGGAGGAAGGAACCACTTGGATTCCTCCTGCCTTGAGCTTCCGCAGACAAGCCGGGAGGCCCAGGCGAGGCCGGGCAGCGGGAAGTTTGTCGTAGGGAGCGAGGCGGGTCCCGAGCGGCGCAGGACGGGCGTTCTGCACTCACCACGGCTGGGTTTCCAGCCAGTCGGCCAGCAGGCTGCGCAGGTCGCGTGGGAACTCCCCGAAGAGGCCGCTGAAGTGCTCCGGAGGCATGTGAGAGACGAGGCTCCACAGAGACATCTTGGAGCCGGCCGCCTACGGGGCTAAAAATAGACAGGAGAGGGCGGCGTGAGCCGGGCCTCCCGCTAGCCACGGTTAACCCCTCAAGCCTTCCCGGCAAACAACCCGAGTCCCTGGCTTCTCCCTCAGGGACCCCTGGGAAGAGCAGCGTGGCCGAGTGGAGAGAGAGAGAACCCTGAACTAGGCCTCAGGAAACATGGGCTCTATTTCTGGCTCTGCCGCCGACTTCCTGAGTGGCCTTGGGCAAGTCACTTCCCCTCTCCATGCCTCAGTTTCCCCCCCCGTCTGTGAATTGGGGGATAGTGCTACTGACCTCCTTTGCAAAGTGCTTCGAAGAGAAGAGCTCAGCATCGCTATTATGTGCTGGGGCCAGCGACAAATTATAGAGAAAGAAAGGATGGGTGACTGTTGCACCCCAGTTCAATTCCCTGCTCCTTGGGGAAGTCACGTGCCTCGATTTCCCCATCTCTACAACAGGGAGAATAGCACTGCCTCACAGGGGGAGGTTGTGGGGATAGGTTGGTGCACAGATACTACAGTAATGTGGGGGGGCAGAGAAGTACCTAAGACAGGTCTAGATAGGTCAGAGGGAGTCGGGGCATGTGGGGCTGGCAGCACATCTAGCCCTACTTAGCTGTCGCTGGGACCACCCTGTCGGCTTAAGGGCCGGACAATCATTTCCAAAGCCTGTTACCCACGCCCATCTCCCTTCCCTTGCACCAGCCCTCCCTTATCTCCCCCAGCGTGGGAGCATCTGGCCCCTGGGGAGCACCCCCTCCCCCCGCCGCCCATCATCCCGGCAACACTTAACGAGGTGGTGGGATTCACTGGCACGAGATTTCTTGGAACCCAAGAACGCACGACCGTTTGTAGAACAAGCGCTGTAATGGGAAGAGTTGTGGCCGGGCTATAAATCCTCATGCTCCAGGACAAACGCCACCCTCTAACTTTTGGAGGTCAGGAAGAAACTTCCCCCAGAGACAGGTTATTCTATATCTGCTTCCTGCAGAGGTTTCGTTACCTCCTGAAGCCTCAGGTCCTGGCCTGTGGTGGAGCCAGACAGATCAAGGATCCGGACCAGTCTTGCATTCCTTGTGTCCCCTTATTCCTCCCAGGGTCCAGTCATGGGGCAAGTTCTGCTGTCGGTTCCCAGCAGGCAAATCCCACCAGGGGCCCTGCAGCAGGACACTCCGTTTGCAAACGGACATCTCAGGCCAGATCCTCACTGGGTGTATATCAGCCTCAGTTTCCATAGAGCTGCTCCGGTTTGCACCAGCTCCCGATCTGGCCCTGTTATTTCTCCCCCTCAAGACAGAGGGAGGCAGTGACCGGAAACGCTGGCAGGATTTTGCTCCCTCTGGGATCCAAGCCGAGGGGCAGATCTGGGCTCGATCTTGTAGATCGAGGGCCCCGACTAGCGGCGGTTACCAAACAATAACAGAGGCAAAGTACGAGAAGAGGCGGAGTCTGTTCGAGGAGGCCACGGGCAAGGCCAGGATTACAACATTCAGCAGCATCTCGGAGGAAACAAAACCAAGCCGGCCAGGCTTGCCTGCTTTGGGGAAGTCGCTTTGCGCGGCCGACGCTGGCAAAAACCCAGGGCCCTTTTCTCCCTTGCTGCTCGCGCCTACGCTCCTGCCGAGCAGATGGAAAAGGCTTCGGATCTGCTAGCGTGCGCCACCCACTATGCATGCCTTCAGCCGGGGGCGGAGGGCTGGGGAGAATCCTTTGGCGGAGAAGCCACTCGGGGAAGAAGCAAAGCCCTTCAATCTCATCTGTCTCCTCCGGGCCTCCGCCCGCACCCACTCCCCTCGGCGGAAAGCTGGCAATGCCGCTGCCCCAGCGCGAGCTGGGCCCAGGGATTCCCGGAACGGGTTCATTTTTGACCAAGGGATTCTGGCCCGAATGCAACATTGTCAGGTAACTCCAATCTCCCAGTGTCGCAAAGGTTTAGCCCACAGGAACGGAGTCAGCGCCTGCTGGTAAATACCCTCGGGTTCGCCCCAGCGATCTCCTCCCGCCTTGCAACGCTCGGTTCAACACAGATGCTGCGCCGTGGCTTGGCAGTGGAGGATAGCCACTGTGCAGTGTGCTCTGGCCGTGCCCCACCCCATCTACCTCCCATCACGTGGGCCCTGGGGGGCAGAGAATAAGCTGTAACCCAATCGGCGCCAGCCATGCCAGCTCTGCCTTGTACACTGGGGGTGGCTGGGAGCAGGAGAGCGGGACATGACACAGAGCCCTTATGTCAGCGCTACGCTGAGGAAACTTCCAGCATTGGCGGATGGGGGGGATTCTCAGATGGCCCTGCCTGTCTGGAATGGCACTGAGTGAGAATCCCAGTGCCCAGTGCCCAGATACCATGGGGATGCGCAAGAACCTAAATAGAAGCAAAAGGGGAAAGAAGATGGGTATCTTTCTCCCCAGCTCCCTGAGAAAGAGCCAGTCCCCCTCCATTTAATGCTTACATAGAATCAGAATCGCAGGGTTGGAAGGGACCTCAGGAGGTATCTAGTCCAACCCCCTGCTCAAAGCAGGACCTAATCCCAACTAAACCATCCCAGCCAGGGCTTTGTCAAGCCGGGCGTTAAAAACCTCTAAGGAAGGAGATTCCACCACCGCCCCAGGTAACCCATTCCAGTGCTTCTCCACCCTCCTAGTGAAAAAGTTTTTCCTAATATCCAACCTAGACCTCCCCCACTGCAACTGGAGACCATTGCTCCTTGTTCTGTCATCTGCCACCACTGAGAACAGCCGAGCTCCATCCTCTTTGGAACCCCCTCACTCTTCTCTTCTGCAGACTAAACAATCCCAGTTCCCTCAGCCTCTCCTCATAACTCATGTGCTCCAGCCCCCTAATCATTTTTGTTGCCCTCCGCTGGACTCTCTCCAATTTTTCCACATCCTTCTTGTAGTGTGGGGCCCAAAACTGGACACAGTACTCCAGGTGAGGCCTCACCAATGTCAAATAGAGGGGAACGATCACGTCCCTCGATCTGCTGGCAATGCCCCTACTTATACAGCCCAAAATGCTGTTAGCCTTCTTGGCAACAAGGGCACACTGTCGACTCATATCCAGCTTCTCGTCCACTGTAACCCCTAGGTCCTTTTCTGCAGAACTGCTGCCTAGCCATTCGGTCCCTAGTCTGTAACAGTGAATGGGATTCTTCCATCCTAAGTGCAGGACTCTGCACTTGTCCTTGTTGAACCTCATCAGGTTTCTTTTGGCCCAATCCTCTAATTTGTCTAGGTCCCTCTGTATCCTATCCCTACCCTCCAGCGTATCTACCACTCCTCCCAGTTTAGTGTCATCTGCAAATTTGCTGAGAGTGCAGTCCACGCCATCCTCCAGATCATTAATGAAGATATTGAACAAAACCGGCCCCAGGACCGACCCTTGGGGCACTCCGCTTGAAACCGGCTGCCAACTAGACATGGAGCCGTTGATCACTACCCGTTGAGCCCGACGATCTAGCCAGCTTTCTATCCACCTTATAGTCCATTCATCCAGCCCATACTTCTTTAACTTGCCGGCAAGAATACTGTGGGAGACCGTATCAAAAGCTTTGCTAAAGTCAAGGAATAACACATCCACTGCTTTCCCCTCATCCACAGACCCAGTTATCTCCTCATAGAAGGCAATTAGGTTAGTCAGGCATGACTTGCCCTTGGTGAATCCATGCTGACTGTTCCTGATCACTTTCCTCTCCTCTAAGTGCTTCAGAATTGATTCCTTGAGGACCTGCTCCATGATTTTTCCAGGGACTGAGGTGAGGCTGACTGGCCTGTAGTTCCCCGGATCCTCCTTCTTCCCTTTTTTAAAGATGGGCACTACATTAGCCTTCTTCCAGTCATCCGGGACCTCCCCCGATCGCCATGAGTTTTCAAAGATAATGGCCAATGGCTCCGCAATCACATCCGCCAACTCCTTTAGCACCCTCGGATGCAGCGCATCCAGCTCCATGGACTTGTGCTCATCCAGCTTTTCTAAATAGTCCCGAACCACTTCTTTCTCCACAGAGGGCTGGTCACCTTCTCCCCATACTGTGCTGCCCACTGCAGCAGTCTGGGAGCTGACCTTGTTCGTGAAGACAGAGGCAAAAAAAGCAGTGAGTACATTAGCTTTTTCCACATCCTCTGTCACTAGGTTGCCTCCCTCATTCAGGAAGGGCCCCACACTTTCCTTGACCTTCTTCTTGTTGCTAACATACCTGAAGAAACCCTTCTTGTTACTTTTAACATCCCTTGCTAGCTGCAACTCCAAGTGTGATTTGGCCTTCCTGATTTCACTCCTGCATGCCTGAACAATATTTGTATACTCCTCCCTGGTCATTTGTCCAATCTTCCACTTCTTGTAAGCTTCTTTTTTGTGTTTAAGATCAGCAAGGATTTCACTGTTTAGCCAAGCTGGTCGCCTGCCATATTTACTATTCTTTCTACACATCAGGATGGTTTGTTCCTGCAACCTCAATAAGGATTCTTTAAAATACAGCCAGCTCTCCTGGACTCCTTTCCCCCTCATGTTATTCATGTGTACGCATAGGGCCGGGTTACGTCACGGACTAGACCCCAGAGTCCCAGGGGGGATCAGAACTTCAGCATTCTGTTTCTGACCCTCATGTGGGCAAAGAAAAGCTAGAGAACAGGACCTGAGTGGAAACCATCCCTACCTGAGTTTGCAGAGAGCCTGAAACAATAGCTCCCCACCATGCTTAGCTTGACTCTAAAAGCCACGGCCACACCAAGGAAAGGTGGGGCTATGATGCAGGGGCGTCCCCTCCAAGTGGGTTGTGTCTAGGGCCCAGGCAGCCTCAATTCAGCGGCGTGTGAATTCTGTCCCCTGACAACTGTCCCTGTTGAGAAGTTATTATTCCACTCCTCACATGGTAACCACCATTCTCCCCTGCGATCTCTGGTCCTGTACAGAACAGCCAGCATTCAGTGTCGACCGAGTCCGAACCGTGGCCCCTTTCCCAACCCCCCTAAGGAGAGCTCCCGGGAAACAACATCCCCTGGGATGCTCAGGAACGTTTGCAGCTGAGCGGGTGCTAACCTGCACGCCTGGGCAGGAGGAAGGAGGGGACGCATCCCAGGCCAAATCAACCACGCAGTCACCAGTGGGAGGGGACATTGGACTTGTGCGTGCCCATCACCGGGGTCTCTCACTCAACCCGGAATGAAATCACGCACCCTGCCTGGCCCTGCACCAACCCCGGGCGGCTGCCACTCAGTGCTTCAAGCCCCCTGGCGAGCCTCAGCAGCCCTGCCCTCTAGTGGCCAGGACCACCTAGCAGATAAGAGACCTACTACTCGCTGCAGGCAGAGGGAGCACTCCCTTAGCTCAGGCTGGGGATCTGCGGTTCCAATTCTGCGCCAGCTGAAATTTGGCCAGCCGCGCCCGTCTCCCCGCAGCGCGCGGGGACTAGCTCGTGCCGCTTTCAGAGATCAGCCATCCACGAAGCCGTTTGCGTCTGCAGCGGCCGGCGCGCGCGGCGCCGTCCTGCTGGTTTCCCGGCGCCCGCTCAGGGGCGGTTACGTTCCGGTCCCACCGTTGCTGACTCAGCTGCTCGTTTCGCTGGACCGGCGACCCGCGCGGCTGGCGGTGATGGCCTCGTGTTTTGGGGGCGCCGCGGAGGAACAGCCAGGGCAGGAATCTCCCCCCCGCCCCGGGTTCCTCCGCGGGGCAATCGGTTTCACTTCCCTTTCTGGTGACTGGCAGCTGCTGAAGAGGCCATTTTAATCTCCTCCGCGGCAGGGGCGTGGGGGGGGGGGCATTCCCTGAGCCCCCCAGTGAAGGGTGGAGAGGGGGGGAAGAAGGATAGAGGCCTCCGCGGCAGGGGCGTGGGGGGGGGGGCATTCCCTGAGCCCCCCAGTGAAGGGCGGAGAGGGGGGGAAGCAGGATAGAGGCCTCCGCGGCGGGGGCGTGGGGGGGGGCATTCCCTGAGCCCCCCAGTGAAGGGCGGAGAGGGGGGGAAGAAGGATAGAGGCCTCCGCGGGCTTTCTACTTAGTCATAGGGCAGCGGGAAGCCAAGGCTGCGTCCCAGCACCGGAGGTTGCAGTAACAGCTGCCAGCAGTTACTCATGAGACGCTCTGTCATTTCCTGGCAACACGAGGCACAAACCCACCCACCCCCCGGTTCCACGGACCCCTCCCCGCCAATCAATCTTTGGGCCGGAAGGCACCTGCGCTGCAGGGAGGTGGGGGGGCTGCTGCACGCCAGCTGGGCCCTTCCCCTCCCACAACAGCACCTGACGCCGAGTCCCCCGCACGCCCACAGTTCCTGGCACGGCGAGGCAGCTCGCCGCTCGGGATCGGGGGCGGTGGGGTGAGCCAGGGGCCAGCTCCGTGCACAGGTCCCCCACCCCGTTTGGATCCCGGAATAGTACGCACCCGGCAGGCAGAGCTCTCTTATTTTTTTCCTTGGAAGGGAGAAGCCAGCGGAGATTTCAGGGGAGCCGCTCACGGAGGGAGGAATTCCCAGTGGGTCAAGCCCAGGAGACCTGGGATCTAGTCCTGGCTCCACTACCAGCGTCCCATCACTCCCCTTCTCCGAGCCTCAGTTTCCCTCTCAGTGCTGCAGGGAGAAGGACGATTCAGGCCCCATGAGGCTCAGATTTCAGGGTGATAAGACCCGTGTGAAAGTTGCCAAGCCAACATCTCTCTCACAGCCTGGCAGATCCCCACCCTTGCACGGCGTGAGGCAGACGGGAAGCCACAGATTGCAGCGAAAGAGCCACAGACGGCAGTTCATATGGCAGTGAAAGCCCTGCTGATTCAGAAAGAGAGAGACCGGGGCTTCCCCACGTGACCCCACTCGGGCCTGACGCTCGGCAAAGAGTCCAGCGCTTGCCTTTAACCCACAAGAGGATCAGGGCAGTTTGTAAGAGTAGACTCACCGGTGACTTTGGGAGAGATCGGTGCTCTCAGCGTCAGACCGTGCACTGGCTGTGGTTTTGAAAACACCCCGGCAAGCCTGCGGAACTCACTGCCACATGATTTCATCACAGCTGGCAGAATTTCTAACAAACATCTGACATGACCTTCATTAGATGAATAATGGGAACATCCCCAGCACACATCAGCCCATCGAGATAAGGGCTATGAACTCCCTGGCCAGGGGTGAGGAAGGAGCAGCCCCAAGGGACAGGCTATTCCATCGCTGCACAGGGGCTGGAGAGGAGGGATCAGGGGAGGCAGTGAGCCAGAAGCCTGGCACGGTACCAGGGGGAGCTGAAGCCCAGAGTACAGGGTGGAGCTGGGATACCTGAGAGGATATAACAGAAGCCCCCCCAAAGATCCTCCTCCCTGAATTTTACAACCCATGTGCATTTTGCTAGGAGCCGCGGCTGCCCGCGTTTGTGTGGGGAGCGCATGAGAGCAGGGGGCATGGTGTGGCACTGCCAGGGAAGCTGGTCCCCATTTTGCTCCCCCCTGCCCCCGGCCCTGGGAGGATGCCACACCTCCTGCCCCTGCGGGCGGGCGCTCCCACTCTCCTGTGGGAGAGTTCACGTTGCCAGGCTCCTCCCCCCGTCAGCTGTTCCCCTTCGCGATTCCCGTGGCAGACGCCACCCTCGGTGTGCCAGGAAAAGCAGGTTTCCCTCCCACGCCGCCGAGCCGCCGGGAAAGGAGTGCAGTGCCGGAGTCTCTCACTGCCCGCGCTTTTCTCCTCCGGCTCTCCCAGGCCAGGCCTAGGGTGACCCACGACTTCCCCACCCCTGCTCGATCCTGCTCCAGCGGATCTGACCTGGCCTTGGATGACGACGCGACCCAGCATCACCCCCACTTGGCTCCCTCTTTGGCCCCCCGCAACCATCCCCTTTGCCTTTCCCCCGGTGCCCTGCCCAGCCGCATTCTCCTCGGGTTCAGAGCCAGTCGCCCAGAGAATTTCAACCTAGCCTCCATCAGCTTCGCCTTGACCAGCCCGAAGCTCCCCCTGGCTCAGGAGGGAGCAGGAAGGATGGGGCACCGTCGCAGGGAGGGCGTGGGAGGCTGTATTAAAGACCGGGAGGCAGAGATACCGTAATGGGGCCATGGCAAAGTACCATACAGTTCACCGGCCCCCAGCCGGGGGGGGGGGCGCCTGCCAGCCGGGGGGGGGGGGGGGGGCCGCCCTTTCGGGGGGGGCCCCCCCCCCCCCCCGGGGGGGGGGGGGGGGAGGGGGGGGGGGGGGGGGGGGGGGGCGCGTCTCTTTCAGGAAGGGACCCCCAGGCCCACAGAGAGGGACGGAGAAGAAGAGGGGTGAATACGCAGAGGAGCCTAGAGCAGAGATGAACTCAACTTCGGCCAGACTTTCAGGGATCCGAAGCCATTTTTCCCCTCTCCGCTTTCTACCCCTGCCTGGCCTTCCTCTTTTTTTTAGCCACAAGAACCAACTGGAGGGTGGCAGCACCCTACACCAATTTCCTGTTCGCTTCCTCCTCTGCAGCATTCCTAAATAACGCTCCCCGTGGGCCTGAGAGGCCCGGTTTCCCCCTATAGATGCCGTGCTGGTTTGGGCCGCAGCAGTTTTCCCCCCAGCTTCCCCCTGCGATTCCTCTCGAAAGCTGCAGGCGCCGCGGGAGAAACCAGCGCTGGTTTGGGGGCTCAGACCTGCAAAGCACCAGGCACACAGAGCTTGGGGGCAGACAGGGGGGGACCACATCTAGCCCCCTCCCAGAGGAGTGGGCCTACATCGCAGATCTTCATCGCACCACGCCCGCGTCGGCCAAAGAACAGCAGGAGCTGGGCAGCCCCACGAGCTCAGGACGGGACAGTTCCTCCCAGCAGACCCTGTTCCCGACGCTGGCGCTTATGGGCTTTCCCGGAGTGGTAAAAAGGGAGCTCTTTTATAGCCCGGCTCCCTTTCCCAGCATGCACCGCTGGCCGGCCTACAACATCCATGGTGCCCCTGGACTCCAAGTCCCAGAATCCCTTGTTTCCAGGGACAATGACTTCCCTTAAAGGGCTAGACACACATACACCCCCGCCCCCTCCTGCGGGGGAAGCTCCTGGGATTCACAGCAGCGGGTGAAGCCCAGCAGGGACATGACCCAGCGGCACCCATGTGATCGCAGAGAGACGCTTCCAGCTGGGACGTGCTCAGCACGGCTCCTGGGTGGTTCCGCCTCACCCCCATCCCCACCCCACCCCAGAGCTGGGGATAGGACCCAGGCGTCCTGGCTCCCAGCCCCGCCACTCTAACCCAGTAGCCTCCCGGAGCTGGGGATAGACCCCAGGCGTCCTGGCTCCCACCCCCGCCCCTCTAACCCAGTACCCCCCCCGAGCAGGGGATAGAACCCAGGCGTCCAGGCTCCCAGCCCCGCCACGCTAACCCAGTAGCCTCCCCGAGCAGGGGATAGAACCCAGGAGTCCTGGCTCCCACCCCCGCCCCTCTAACCCAGTACCCCCCCCGAGCAGGGGATAGAACCCAGGCGTCCTGCCTCCCAGCCCCGCCACTCTAACCCAGTAGCCTCCCCGAGCGGGGGATAGAACCCAGGAGTCCTGCCCCGCAGCCCCGCCACTCTAACCCAGGAGCCGCCCAGAGCTGGGGATAGAACCCAGGAGACCTGGCTCCCAGCCCCGCCACTCTAACCCAATACCCTCCCAGCGCTGGGGATAGAACCCAGGCGTCCTGGGTCCCAGCCCCGCCACTCTAACCCAGTAGCCGCCCAGAGCTGGGGATAGAACCCAGGAGCCCTGGCTCCCAGCCCCGCCACTCTAACCCAGTAGCCTCCCAGAGCTGGGGATAGAACCCAGGAGTCCTGGCTCCCAGCCCCCTGTTCCAACCACTAGACTCGGCTCCCTCTAAACTCCGCAGCGGTGCCCCAGCCCGGGCTGGGGGGGGAAATCCAGCCCAACCTCATCGCCTGCTGGACTGAGTAACATTTGTAAATAAAACAGCACCTCCAGGGCTCGGGGGCCCCCCTCCCTCGCTGTCCGTCCCTCCGCAAGCCGCCTGCTTGGCAGGGAGCCCGGGGAAAGCTGCGAGCTTCCTCAGCAGGCTGCGGATTTTAAACGCCGCTTTCACCACTCGCAGAGCAGCGGCCTGAGCAGGCAGCCAGAGGGCGTGACCCTCATTCCCGTGCAGGCCTCGAGCCCGCTCCCGGGACGCATGGTCCTGCCGTCCACGCCCGGAGCTCGGATCCCCCTTCCTCACCCTCACGCTCGCCCCCGGCTGGAGAGGCCAGCTGGTCCCGGGGTCCCGGCCTGACGCTATCCCCGGACGGGCCGGCTCCCATCCCTCGGCCCCAGCCCCGTTCCGGGGGGTGTCGTTCGTCCAGCCTCCCCGTTACCTTGTGCCGAGCTTCGTACGTGGCTGCCAGGGGGACGGGGCTGTTTAATCCATCCTGCCCCGGAGGGGGTGGGAGCTGGCGGGTCGGGGCCAGGGCTTCTCCGCCCCGCTGCCCGCTGCCCGGTTCGGGTTGGCAGTTGTGTTTCCGGCTGCCCGGGGTTTGGGGGGGAGCCAGGTGGCGATTGGTGCGGGGAGAGGCTCTGGCAGGCTGACATCAGACGCTCCAAACTGTAACTGAAAGTAACGAAAGGCAGGAAGAGGGAGGAGGCCTGCGGAGGGGGGCGGATCGGACTGTGCCCCGCTTGCAGCTCCTGGGTTTGGCCGGAGTCCTGCCCACAGCCCATCCCTGCCCCTCCAGGCCTCTCCCCGCACACGCTGCCCCTGCCGCGCCCCCACCAGGCCCCCCCACTCCCGACCCGCAGCCCCTGCTAGCCCAGCCCTGGGCTCCCCACCCACAGCTCTGCCGGTGCCCCTCCCTCCCAACCCGCAGCCCCTGCTAGCCCAGTCCTGGGCTCCCGCCTCAGCCCTGCCGGGGCCCCTCACTCCCGGCCCGCAGCCCCTGCTAGCCCAGCCCTGGGCCCCCCCCTCAGCCCTGCCGGTGCCCCCCACGCCCGACCCGCACCCCCTGCTAGCCCAGCCCTGGGCTCCCCACAGCTCTGCCAGTGCCCCTCACTCCCGACCCGCAGCCCTGGGCTCCCCACCCACGGCTCTGCCGGTGCCCCTCACTCCCGACCCGCAGCCCCTGCTAGCCCAGCCCTGGGCTCGCACCTCAGCCCTGCCGGTGCCCCTCCCTCCCGACCCGCCGCCCCTGCTAGCCCAGCCCTGGGCTCCCCACCCACGGCTCTGCCGGTGCCCCTCCCTCCCGACCCGCAGCCCCTGCTAGCCCAGCCCTGGGCTCCCCACCCACAGCTCTGCCGGTGCCCCTCACTCCCGACCCCCAGCCCTGGGCTCCCCCACCCAGCTCTGCCGGTGCCCCTCACTCCTGACCCGCAGCCCCTGCTAGCCCGGCCCTGGGCTCCCCACCCACAGCTCTGCCGGTGCCCCTCACTCCCGACCCGCAGCCCCTGCTAGCCCAGCCCTGGGCTCCCCCCACCAGCTCTGCTGGTGCCCCTCACTCCCGACCCGCAGCCCTGCTAGCCCAGCCCTGGGCTCCCACCTCAGCCCTGCCGGTGCCCCTCACTCCCGACCCGCAGCCCTGGGCTCCCCACCCACGGCTCTGCCGGTGCCCCTCACTCCCGACCCCCAGCCCCTGGTAGCCCAGCCCTGGGCTCCCCACCCACAGCTCTGCCGGTGCCCCCCCCTCCCCCCCCCCCCCCCCCGCTACCCCCCCCCGGGGCTCCCCCCACCCGCTCTGCCCGCGCCCCTCACTCCCGGCCCGCAGCCCCCGCTCCCCCAGCCCTGGGCTCCCCCCACCAGCTCTGCCAGTGCCCCTCACTCCCGACCCGCAGCCCCTGCTAGCCCAGCCCTGGGCTCCTGCCTCACCCCACAGCTCTGGTGATGCCCGGCACTACCCCCCAGCCCCCTCCTGCTATTTGGGTCCTGAGCCATTGGTGCCCCTTTAATCCCACTCCCCAGACGTTCCCCGGCTCTCTCGTCCTCTCCTCTATCACCACCGAGAGCCCGAACACTGTCCTCGTCCTGCCACCTCCCCTCCCCTCGCACCGCAGCTGCTCCTGAATCCTGAACCATGGCCAGCCTCCTCCCCCCGGCCCTGCTTCCCAGACACACACGCTCCGGCTCAGGCAAGGGAACACCCCGCGGAAAGTTTCGTTCATTTTCTCGCAGCAGCCCAGGAGGTGGCAGGGTGCCACGGGGCGCAGCCCGCAGGAATGCTGGCGAGCAGTTGCAATCCGATCTGATCTCCTGGCTCCGGTCCAATCCAACAGCCAGGGGCGGTACCCTCTGCCGGCGCGGGGGAGCTGCTCACCCAAGAGCCCCCGGGAACCTGCCCTGATGGCTGGAATGATCACTCAGCTGCAGCCCACGGTTCACCCCCAGGTCTGCCGGTGCGGGCGGTTAGGGGGTGAACTCGTCGGGCCATCGGCGCACCGGCATCGCCAGCCTGGCCTGTGTTTGCTGCTGCGCAATGCCCAGGCTGGCTGGGTCCCAGTCACTGATCACGCCGCTGACGGGAAACCGACCACGCTGCTGGCCTGGAAGGAAGCGGGAGCACTCGGGGGAGGGTGCTGGGCTCCAGGGGGGTTGGAGACGCGGCATCAAGGCTTAAATGACCAGAGAGCCCCCCCCTTCTGGGTATGCCTTGTGACCCATCACACGCAGACACACGCATGTGCACAAAGACACGCAGACCCACACGTGTACATGCACACAGACCTGCACACATGAACATGCACGCAGACACACGTATGCACCAAAGCACTCGTGTAGCCATACATGTACAGACACATATATGCACACATACATCCATGCACACATGTAGCCATACACAGGGCCGGATTAACCTTTTGTGGGCTGTGACGAAGTGGGACTGTTCTTAATGTTTCCTCTGAATACTGTGTGGGTGCCTCAGTTTCCCCTATGCATTTCTTAAGTCTCCAGTGTGCATAAAGGGCCGACACTCTGTCTCCTAGCAACAAATGGCTGGGGCCCTTCCCCCCTTGCAAGGGAATAGCTAAAGGTGAACAAAGAGGTCAGGTGACCTCCTGGCCCGGGAAAGAGACAAAGCCCCAGAGGAGGAGGGGCTGGAGGGGGTTTCGGTTTGGAGCTGGCTGGGGATGGGAAGTGAGGGCAGACGTGGGTGTCTGGCTCGCTGGGCCCCAGAATGGATCCGGCTGAGGGGTCCCGTTCTCTGTACCTACAAGCTCTGTTTTAGACCGTGTTCCTGTCATCTAATAATCCTCTGTTTTACTGGCTGGCTGAGAGTCATGTCTGACTGCGAAGTGGGGGTGCATGACCCTCTGGCTTCCCCAGGACCCCGCCTGGGCGGACTCACTGTGGGAAGCGCATGGCGGGGCATATGCTGAATGCTCCAAGGTCAGACCCAGGAGGTGAAGCCGTGTGAGCTTCTTGCCCTGAAGACAGTCTGCTCCGAGGGAGAGGAGGCTCCCCAGAGTCCTGACTGGCTTTGTGGGGAGCAGTTCCAGAGCATTGCCCGGGGACTCCGTGACAACTGGTGTCAGCGGTGGGATGTACTGCACCCCGTGAATGGCACTTCTTGCAGTAAGTGACTGGGGAGCAGTAAAACGAAGGGGGGATAATGAGGACCAGGCGTGCTGAAGGCTCAGAGAGGGACGGTTTTAGGGGACGATTAACCTCTGGGAGTGTGTGACCAGCGAGAAGGACTGTTGGAGGAATGAGGTCCCCCTGAGGACTGCAGCGAGCAGTCTCAGGGGCGGAGGAGCCTGCAGCTCAACCCTGGCAGAGAGGTTGTGACCACGAGAAGGGCTGGCACACTAGGGGTTCTTCCTGGAAACCATGGGGGCGCTGAGAGCACACAGGCCTGTGAGTCCAGAGCAACTGGGGAACAGTGGAGTGATGGCCTATCCCCATCTCCTTAAGAAGGACATTGTGATCCTGTGCAAAAAGAGAGGGTTACGCATTGGGAAGTTCACCAAGGCCCAGTTAATCGTGCAGCTGGAGGACGAGGATCACTCTAAGGAGCAGATTCCTGACCCAGATGGGGCTACAAGAGGATCTGGGAGCAGCTGGAGCTGTAGCCAGGCATCCCCAAGAGTCTGGTCCCCAACCAGATGGGGGTCTTCACGATCGGGTTCCCCATCAGGGGGTCGGAGACGGATGGGATTGGAGCTGAGTCCGAGAGAGCGAGAGGACCGTGAGAGGGAGCAAGAGCCCGAGGAAAAGCTGCAGGAGGAGAAGCAGCAGCAGCAGCATGGACTGGCGATGGTGGAGCGGAGAGGCATAGGGGGGTGAGTGGGGATAGACCCCGGGCTGCCAGTTCCGCAGGGAACCTCAACACTAAATTGCTGCCCCTGGTTAAGGAGGGGGGGGGCGGATCTGGATGCCCAACACACGGCCTTCGAGCAGGCTGGTGATTTGAACCAGGGGGACCCTGCGGAAGAGCCCCGGTATCTAGCTCCCTTGCTGGGTCCCAAGGCCATAGACGCTGTCGGCCAGATGGGTGGGGTGGTGGACAGGCTCCCACTACTGGCCCCGGCCTATATGTCTGCGTGGAGTCTCCTGGGCTCAGGCCCCTCGGACCCCCAGTGGGAGCGGAAGGTGGTGGTCAATGGGGGGACATGCCTGGGGTGGCGAGACCCCGGGACAGATGCTGAGGGGCTGGGTGACCTGGGTGAAGGTCCCCGGGATAAGGGCCCTCGCCCTGCCTATGGCCCGGATCCCTGTGCAGACCCAGGAGGGGTCGGGCTGGCTGGTCGTTGGGGTTCTCCAGGATATCGGCTGGGAGGTCCTGTTGGGGGGTGACTGTGTCTCTTTGGGACAGGATCCAGGCCCTGCTCCTGTAACGGCCGAGGATTTGAATTTGAATCCAGGGAACCAATTGGCTAAGATGGAAATGGTCAGTGAAAATGCCAATGACCTGGCTGGCAGGGGGGAGGGGCTGCTGGGCTCAGGATACCTGCCTGCCTGTAGCCAGACCCCTGGGGCTGAGTGTGTTGGAGAGATGATCCCCGCCCCCCTGCACACCGGAGAGGGGGCTCACACTGGCTCTGATGCTGTGACCAGAGCAGCGAACTCGCTGCCTACCCCCATTGGGACAGCCAGGGCAGCGCTGAGCATGGTGGGAGCTGAGACCCCAGCTGAGTGGGGGGACACCCAGGCAGGGCAGGTCGGCTGCCAACCAGGCTTGCCTGGTCCAGACGTGCTGCTGGGAAGTGATTACACAGCCGGGAGGGAGCTACCAGGGACAGGGCTCAGGGGGGCTGTGACCCCAGGCCCAGCCAGCGAGAGGGAGCAGGTCCCACTCCCTTCCCCAGCAGCTGATTTCCAGACCGAGCTGCAGAAGGATCCCTCCTGGGAGAAGCGGAGGGAACTTGCTGCCACCGCGCTGCAAACCCCCTTGGGGGAGGCTGCAGGGACAGAGTCCTGTGGGAGAAGGGATTCCTGTACCAGGAATGGGCTCCCCAAGGGGAAGTAGAACTGGGGGGAATCGGGAGGCAGCTGGTGGTGCCCCAGGGATCCACGGGATTTGTCCCTTTCGAGCTGCTGTATGGGAGGAGAGTGAGGGGACCCCTGGACCTGGAAAGGGAGGATTGGGAGGCGAAGGGGGAAGACCCCCTGGTGGATCTCTTCCCTGAGGTGGGAGCCAATCTCCCCATCAGGTGTTCCCCGTTCAGAGTCACTGGGAAAGCAGCCCAGGACCTGGAGAGAGAGGTCAAGGACATGCTGGCTTCAGATGTGATCCAGCCGTTCAACAGCCCATGGGCCTCACCCGAGGGGCTGGTCCCCAAGGAAGACAGGATGGTCTGGTTTTGTGGGGACTATCGGACGCTTAAAGCCATCACTGTGTCCGATGCCTACCCCATGCCTAGGCCTGGGGAGATTCTAGACAAGCTGAGGGGGAGGGAGAACGTGGCCCTGGCGTACATCGATGACATGTGTGTCTTTAGCCAGACCTGGGAGGAACGTGTGTCCCAGGTGAAGAGGGGGCTGGGCTGCCTCCAGGAGGCAGGACTGACGGTAAAAGCCGAGAAGTGCAAGGTGGAGACGATCAGAGATTGGCCCATTCCCCAGACCAAGAAACAAGTCCAGGCCTTTATCAGGAAGGCGGGGTGCTACCGGAGGTTTGTACCTTACGTTAGCTCCCTAGCTGCCCCATCCCTGAGCTATGTGAGAGTGGGAAGCCAGACGAGGTGGTCTGGACCGAGCAGTGCCAGAGAGCTCTCTGTATACTGAAGGAGGCTCTAATCCAGGGCCCGGTAAATCTGGTAAACCCAGACCTTGCCAAGCCTTTTGCTGTGTTCACTGACACCTCAGACGCAGGGCTGGGCACGGTGCTGATGCAAGCCGATGCTGGGGGGGGGAGACACCCCATCGGGTACCGGAGCAAGAAACTGCTGCCCCGGGAGCAGAACTATGCGGCCTCAGAGAAGAAATGCCTGGCCACGGTGCAGGCCCTTCGAAAGCTGCAGCTGTATCGTTTTGGGCAGCGCTTTACTGTGTATACTGACCACTCTCCTCCGACGTGGCGGCGTCAAATGCAAGGGGCTGATGCCGAGCTGCTGGGGACAGAGACACCTGTTCAGAGGGTGGCCAAGGTCCAGATGGAGGCTCTTAACCAAGAGAGCCCGAATTGCAGCCCTCCAAACTGGAGCGCTGGGAAAAGACCCAATCCTAGTTTAAACCCCAGGGGTATTGGGGTGGCAAAAGGGCACGGGCGGCATAAACCTTCCCACATGCAGCCTGCAAGCGCCATCAAGCACAACAGACCCACGGGAGGGTGTGAAACTGGAATGTCCTGGTGTAACTCCCACCCAGGAATGGGAGAGATGATGGGGCATCCATGGAAACGTTGCTGGGTTCGAACTTCCCCAGGTCACCGGCTAAAGTGACCTCGCTCAGTTCAGTCTCGAAGGGGGGAGAGATGTGACGAAGTGGGACTGTTCTTAATGTTTCCTCTGAATACTGTGTGGGTGCCTCAGTTTCCCCTATGCAGTTCTTAAGTCTCCAGTGTGCATTAAGGGCCGACAATCTGTCTCCTAGCAACAAATGGCTGGGGCCCTTCCCCCTGCAAGGGAATAGCTAAAGGTGAACAAAGAGATCAGGTGACCTCCTGGCCCGGGAAAGAGACAAAGCCCAGAGGAGGAGGGGCTGGAGGGGGTTTCGGTTTGGAGCTGGCTGGGGATGGGAAGTGAGGGCAGACAGGGGTGTCTGGCTCGCTGGGCCCGGCTAAGGGGTCCTGTTGTCTGTACCTGCAAGACCTGTTTCAGACCGTGTTCCTGTCATCTAATAACCCTCTGTTTTACTGGCTGGCTGAGAGTCACGTCTGACTGCGAAGTCGGGGGGCAGGACCCGGTGGCTGCCCCAGGACCCCGCCTGGGCGGACTCGCTGTGGGAAGCACACGGGGGGGCATATGCTGAATGCTCCCAGGAGAGACCCAGGAGGTGAAGCCGTGTGAGCTTCTTGCCCTGCAGACAGTCTGCTCCGAGGGAGAGGAGGCTCCCCAGAGTCCTGACTGGCTTTGTGGGGAGCAGTTCCAGAGCATCGCCCGGGGACTCCGGGACATGGGGGGGGGTCGGAGCGAGGGGCCGGCCAGGGGCAATGGCAGGGCGGGGCGGCCCCGCTCTGCCCAGCCCCGTGCGAGGGCACTATTTACAAACCGGCAGGTGCCAGACGCACAATGGTCCGGCCGGCCCTGTGCTGCCAGCCTGCCCCATGCCGCGCCACACATCCTCCCCGCCCAACATCTGAACACCCCCCACCCCCGATTCCCTATGGCCAGAGCCCCCCCGGACGCACCGTGCCCAGCGCCCCCGCCACAAATACACAGCGCCCTGCACACCACCACCCCTGCCCAGCGCCCCCCTGCCCACAGCCCCACCACAACTGCCCAGCACCCCACACAGAACCCCCACTCCCTAGTGCCCCAACACACACAGATCTTCCCCGCCCCCTCCCAACGCACCCCTCCCCCCAGGTCCTCCAGAGACCCACTCCCCCATAGCCTGCTGCCCGGTCACGCTCACCGGCCCTCTGGGAGGTGACTGTGTCTGCCAGGCGGGGCTGGTCCCAGGAGCCGGGGCTGGCCCCAGGAGCCGGGGCTGGCCCCAGGAGCCGGAGCTGGCCCCAGGAGCCAGGGCTGGTCCCAGGAGCCGGAGCTGGTCCCAGGAGCCGGGGCTGGTCCCAGGAGCCGGAGGTGCGCTGGGGGCTGGCCAGGAGGCAGGAGCCGGAGGGTGAGGCCAGGAGCTGGAGAGGAGCCTGGTGGGCAGGCCGAGAGGAGTCAGTGGGCTGGTGGAGTCTCGGGGCGCAGGGCAAGCGGAGCAGGACGGGGCCCCTTCTGAGCATGGGCCCAGCTCCATGGCGCCACTGGTGCCATTGTAAACCCGGCACTGACACAAACATACACAGAGACACACCCATGCACACACACTCAGCCATACGTGTACATGCACAGACACAGCCCCAGACGTGTACACCCACCCACACACACACACTCAGCCATACGTGTACATGCACACAGACACAGCCCCAGACGTGTACACACACCCATGCACACACACTCAGCCATACGTGTACATGCACACAGACACATCCCCAGACGTGTACACACACCCACACCCACGGTGCATACTCACCCCCACAAGCACAGACATGAACTTACCCGACACCTTGAGGCTGGGGCGCAGCCGTCTACATTATACATTGCACCAGTCTCACCACCATCATTTGTAAAATCGGTCTGAGTTCAGTCGGGGCCCAGCTCCCGTGTGGACAAAATCAGCTCAAACCGGGTCTGCCCTGGGAGAGCCCGTGGCCGATTATCAGATGCAGCTGAGAAGCAGAGGCTGGGTTTTCTGTCAAGGGCTGCAAGGGGCCAGGTGGAAGGTGGCTTCAGTAGAAGGATAGTCCTAGCAGCCTGCTTTAATTGTGAGTTTTGTGTTACTTTGCGAGTTTTGCTGGCATTCGTACAATGGTGCCCAGGCAGGAGAGCTGAAAAGAGCCTGGGCATTGCAGGGAGTTCTGCGTGGGCTGGGGAGCCAGGCCAGCACCTCAGAGCTGACTTCTGGAGGCGTCTGGGCCTGAGTTCTTGGTTTCGTTTCTCTACCGCAACTAGCCTGGCTCCTGGCTTGGGGATTCCTGGCACCGCAATGACTGTGTGATGGGGTAGCCTGGAGGATTAACCTGCTTGCCTGCATATCTATAGCTCGTTTTTCTTACAGTTGAACTATTTGGTTTATTGTAACAGGTTTATAGATTTGGCTGTAACGCGAGGGACCTACAGGCCAGATCCTGTGTGCTGAGCTAAGGCAGAGTTAGCATATTTATGTCTGGGACCTTTCACCGAGATAGCAAAGTCAACACTCACACCCGTGCCAGAGACCTTAGTCTTGTTTATTAGATAATGGTAGAATGGCATAGGGAGGTTCCAAGTCTGTACCCTCAAACTTAACAGCTGCACCATAAAGAAAGAACCGAAAGACCCGGGAGGGTTCAGGCACCTGTGCCCTATAAAGGAGGTGACCCACCTTGCTAGGGAGGCTGGACTTGTTTTTCTTAAGTATCAGAGGGGTAGCCGTGTTAGTTTGGATCTGTAAAAGCAGCAAAGAATCCTGTGGCACCTTATAGACTATAAGGTGCCACAGGATTCTTTGCTGCTTGTTTTTCTTAAACTTTCTAAGTTCCAAGGGGACTAGGCTAAGTTGGGGTCCCTAAACTTTCGGTCTTAGTCTTGTTTATTGGATTTGAAGTTTAAGTTTGTTAGTTAAGTAAACTCTACGTTAGCTTCAATAGCTCTTAGCTCCAGCTTCTTCTAAGCGTTGCATCCCTCACTCGAGAATTAAGGAACCTGAACCACCTGAGGCGAGGCTGGGCCTGTGTCTGTCACCACCAGGTTCTCAAGGAAGGGGGTGAGTATGTTAATCAAAGCTTTGTAGCATAGAATACTGTCCCGGACTCGCAGGTCGGGCCCACGCCTGGCCCCGTGCGGTCCGTGGGGGGAGCCCCCTTCAGTGAGACAGCCCTTCTCGGGGGTCCACTCTCTCCCGGGGTCAGGCCCCTCCACCTCCTGGAGCCGCACCTCCCTGAGCCTTAGCACGTCTGTCTCTGCCGTGGGCCCCCTCAGGGAGTCCCCTCACTCTGGACCCCCGGGGCCTCCCCCCCCCAAGGGGTTGATTTCCCCCCCCCCCCGTTCTCTAGCCCGGAGCGACTCTCAGCCAGCGTCACACAGGAGGGTTTATTGAGCGTTGAACCCAGCACAGGAAACTCTCCGGGCCTCAGGCCTGGCCTCCGTCAGCCCAGCACATCCCAGTCTCCCCTGCATCCAGGGGGGCTCTGCCTGCTCCCCCTCTCCAGCCCAGAGCCCCCCTGCTTCCCAGCTGGGCATCTGAGATCCCCGGCCCCAGGCCCCGCCTCTGTCCATTGGCTTCTCTCCAGGTAAACAGGGTCGCAGGGACCTCCCCTCCTCTCCGCCCTCCTCTGGCTGGAACCGGCTGGTCCGGTCACCGGGGTCCTCTCTCCGCAGCCCATTGTCCTCCCACTGGCCAGAACCGGCTGCGACTCCTGAGCTGGGTCTCCGGGTCGCCAGGTCACCAGTCGCTGGGGTGTCCATTCTCCAGGCCATTGCTCGGGGTCCCAAGTTCCCTCGCTGGCCCACTGTAACAACAAACTCCCTCTCCCCTCACCTCGTTAAACCAGTAACACCCAGGGAAACTGAGTCTCACCCCCCTCTGCATGCAAACCATTGGAAAAACATGGAAAAAACAAGAAAATCACCCACTTCATCACAAATACCATCTGTATCTTTTAAATAGCAGTAATACAATTGTAACTTTGTAACTCGGATTATTTTACCATTTAATTACTACTTAATTTATCTTAATAAAAAGTCTTTAGGGCTATATCTGTCTCAGTGTGAGCTTCCTGTCATACCCCCGAGGGTCCTTTGTAAATTCTGTGGAGCCTGATTCAGGACAAGAACCTTATTATCTTCTGATCAAACAGATTGGCAAGCCTAAAACCCACACTATCCAAATTAATATTATTAACTTCCTAAATCAGGCAACAATGGTAGGGGTTGCCAGGTGGCGTCGTTACCTGTCAAGGTCTTTTTTTCATATCATGTGAGCAAGTGTTCAGTCTTTGGGAGAAATGGCAGGGAGGGGTTGGCTGTCAGTTTTGTGAGGTGGTTTCTTTTTGAGGGAGCTGTTGCAAGCAGCAGGAGAGTTTGCCTTGTGTCTTAATATCTCTAGCTAGAGTTAATTAATGGGGTAGAGATTTCCCCCCCTGAGAACCAGGCAGTGGTGTTTGGACTGAGATATAGGTGATTGCCTCTATGCTGTTCACGACCACTTCCGTCCCACAACTGGTGTCTAGTTCATAAATGCACAAGCTTACGTAAAACACACCTAGACTCTGCATCACTGTTTTCTTTTCCTCCTATGTATAACTGACCCACGGGCCTGGGCTCAGCACAGGAGTAACAGATAATCAGTTATTAGTGACTAATTGGTAATAAGTGGGCACTCGGAAACGGAATAGTGGACTTAAGGTGTAATTTCTGAGGAAGGACAAGAATGAAATAGATTTCCCACGTCCATAGGGGCGCGACTGAGTCCAGGACAGCTGTTTGAGGTGTTGCCGTACCTGAGTTGCTCCCAGAATATGAGGAAGACAAGGTGGTAGATAAGAACGGCCAGACTGGGTCAGACCAAAGGTCCATCTCACCCAGAATCGTGTCTTCCGACAGCGGCCAATGCCAGGTGCCCCAGAGGGAATGAACAGAACCGGGAATCATCAAGTGATCCCTCCCCTGTCGCCCATTCCCAGCTTCTGGCAAACAGAGGCCAGGGACACCATCCCTGCCCATCCTGGCTAATAGCCATTGATGGACCTATCCTCCATGAATTTATCTAGTTCTTTTTTTAACCTTGTTATAGTCCTAGCCTTCACAAGGCTCCTCTGGCAAGGAGTTCCACAGGTTGACTGTGCGTTGTGTGAAGAAATACTTCCTTGTATTTGTTTTAAACCTGCTGCCCATTCATTTCATTTGGTGAACGCTAGTTCATGTGTTACAAGAAGGAATAAATAACATTTCCTTATTTACTTTCTCCACACCAGTCATGATTTTATAGACCTCTCTCATACCTCCCTTAGTCGTCTCTTTTCCAAGCTGAAAAGTCCTATTATGGAAGCCATTTCATATCCCTACTAATTTTTATTGCCCTTTTCTGAACCTTTTCCAAGTCCAATATTGGTAGAGGCAATATTTGTTATTGGATCAGCTTCTGTTGTCGAAAGAGACACACTTGCACGCTCCACAGAGCCCTGTCTCCAGGCAAGCTGGCACGGCATGGATTATGCAATGATCCACCTGCGGGCTGGTTTCCCCAGGCCCCACCCATCTTCCCTGCGACTCCCTGAAGTTTGGAGCCAGTTGGTTTCAGCTCCTCTCCCCAGCTGGCCAGGGCAACGCGCCCTGGACGGCCACCAGGCATGATGGAATGGTGTCCCGGAAATGACGTGCCAGGCTGTTTATCCTGCCACATGCCAGCCCAGGCTCCCGTCTGGCTGGCCAAGGGCAGTGCAAGAGACGGAGACCTGCGTGCAGGACGAGCGAGGGGCTGAGAGATGAGGCGGAGTCCAGCGCAGGCGTCCAGCGCCTCTGCGCCGTTCCAAGGGACTATGCCCGGTTCACACAGGATCCAGCCCAGAATACGTCACGCCGAGAGGGCGGCAAGGGTCAGGGTGTAGGGGTGCTTTGGCTTCGCTATGGCTTTCAATGGGCGATGCTGTAAAGAGGGTGCCATCTCCCACCCGCCCCCAGTGGGAAAGGGTCAGTACAAGGCCTATGCTGTATTTGTACAGCTCCTAGCACCAGGGGGTCTGTGCCTGGCAGTGGGGTGCACCGCTGGATGGAGCACAGCAGGTTGCGCCCCCATTTCCCAAGCAGGGCACCCCCAGAACCCCTCAGTATAACTCTACATCCCATCTCCCCGCTACAGAGCTTACAGTCTTTATTTGTGTGAGGGCTTATGCGGGCTGAGCCCCGGCACCCAAGGGCCTGGCAGTTCAGAGCCCCGGCACCCACGGGCCTGGCCGTGCAGAGCCCCGGCACCCCCGGGCCTGGCAGTTCAGAGCCCCGGCCCCCAAGGGCCTGGGAGTTCAGAGCCCCGGCACCCAAGGGCCTGGCCGTTCAGAGCCCCGGCACCCAAGGGCCTGGCCGTTCAGAGCCCCGGCACCCAAGGGCCTGGCAGTTCAGAGCCCCGGCACCTCCGGGCCTGGCAGTTCAGAGCCCCGGCACCCAAGGGCCTGGCAGTTCGTAGCCCCGGCACCTCCGGGCCTGGCAGTTTCTAGCCCCGGCGCCTCCAGGCCTGGCAGTTCAGAGCCTGGCACCTCTGGGCCTGGCAGTTCGTAGCCCCGGCACCTCTGGGCCTGGCAGTTCGTAGCCCCGGCGCCTCTGGGCCTGGCAGTTCAGAGCCCCGGCACCTCTGGGCCTGGCAGTTCAGAGCCCCGGCACCTCTGGGCCTGGCAATTCGTAGCCCCGGCACCTCTGGGCTTGCCGCATCAGTTATGAGTGTAAAACAATTGCTTAAGCCCGGGCACCTAATGTCTTGTCCCCCAGCACGTCTTTCATTACAAAGGAAGCGCCGCCCGGCCCCCTGTAATACAGAACCTTTGCATCGAGTACAAGGCACCCCAAAGACACTGAATTCAGTGAGGTTCTTCAAGGACGTTGCAGGAAGTTGCCACATCTGTCAGAGCCGCTTTCCTGTCACCGACAGTGGCTAGCGCCGCATACTGGGTAAGAACCCCAAAATGGCAGAGATGGGGTAATCCACCCCCCCCCCCGCCCCGGAAGATCTTGCTCGACTTCCCAAGAATTCAACTATCTATACAGTGCACTTATGCAGGACGTCTGAGCCCCTCCCCATCCGACCCAAAGCTCTGTTAGCGCAACCCACTGCTGAGCGGAGCCTTCACGCTCCAGCAACTCATCCTTCCTGCTTTGGAAGTCCCCGTTTCAATCCCAGGCTGGCAGCCGAGAAGGCAGCGGCTAAGTTAGTGTTAATTATTCCAGCACTGGATATCCTTGCTGTCCTCATCAATGACGCTTTGAATCTAGCCTGCGGTCTCAGCTTTGACAATGTCCTGTGGCGGTGAGTTCCGCAGGCTACTTGCGTGAAAAAAGCATTCGGTTTGGAATGTGCTAACTTGCCATTTATCTGACTGTCCCCTTGGGCATGGGAATGTCCAGATGCAATCAGACCAAGGGGCCATGAGCCCGGTATCCCGTCTCTGTGTCCGAGTCCTAGAAGCCCCGGTGTCGGGCCAGAACTCTACGGTGCCAGGCAAACACAGATTCCTGCCCCGAGGAGCTTCCAATCTAGACAGACGCAGAGAGGCAGGGGAGTACAAGCAAACAACGAGACAGCGCTGAGCAGGAATCACCACACACCAACGGCCATCACTGTTGCCACATATTTTTTCAGCTCTCCTAGCAAAGGACGGGGCTGCAGGGGAGTTGAAGCTGGCTACAGAGGTGGCTTTGCGGCTGTTTAAGGGGAGCTCCTCCCACACCTGTGGGGTCTCACAGAAGCTGGCAAAGGAAGATTAAGGTGTAAATTCCCTTCAGCCCGGCTAACCCCCATTTTGGGCTTGGAGAAACACCCTGAGCGGCTCCCGGCCGGGTCCCCATGGCAGGCGGGCAGCTCTCGCAGATGCTTCCTGGGTAGCCCCCATCCCATCCCCACCCTCTTCTAGGCCAGGGTCCGGTAATGGCTCCCTTTGATCGCTCTCTTCCCAGCCTGGGTGAAACCGCTGTCCCGCAGGGCTATACACCGGGCCTGGTGCTGTCCGGGTGGGGATGCTCTCTGGTTCTACCGCCCCTGACGACCCCTTTGGCTCTAACTCCACAGCAAGTCACCCACCCCGAACAGACCGCCGGGGGGCATGCCCCATGCTTATGAAAACACAAGTCACAGATCTCCCAGTTCCGCACAGGTGCCGAGATAAGAACCTAGCCAGCCCAGTGCCGATTCCCGGTGCCGTGTCCTTCACGCCCATGCCAAGTGCCTCCGTTTGTATTTGCCAGGCAACGGGGGTGACGTAGGCGGCCAGGGGGTGGGAAATTACACCCACGGGCCGCGCCAGCAGCCTTGTAAAAACACCACTCGTCCAGGCCTGGGCTCAGCTCCATGCTGACATCTAGTGGGTTTATTCCAAACCTCGAATCATTAAGGCCCTACCAAGTCCACTCCCCCAGCCTCCCTGTTTCATGGGTGGGAGTTTTAGGAATGTGAATACTATGCCCCCCCCCCCGACCTCCATGCACTCTGCTGAGCTCTTAATTCAGGGGGAGGAGAGGAGAATTGTCCCCACCCACTTCTAAATAGAGGTCAAATAATAAACCCAAATCCCTGCTTTGCAACCCCCCCCCTTAATGAAGTTCTCTGCGCTGGAAACTTTTGCCAGTACAGCAATGTCCGGCGCGGGAAGGGGTGAGTTTTTTTTGCAACCGTCCTGTCCCGACACAAGCCCGAACGCAGCTGCCATGACGCCAGTAGAAAGGCGCGGTTGCCGATATCGTTGATTTCGTTCAGTGTAAATGATCCTGGCAAAACCCACCTCTCTTTCCGCCAGTGCAAGCGGCGTGTACGGCGGGAGGGATTTGCTGGGATAGCCACGCTTTGCCAGCAGAGCTAATGGAGACCTGGCAGGGTAGTTCATAGACGCATAGAATATCAGGGACCTCAGGAGGTATCTAGTCCAACCCCCTGCTCAAAGCAGGACCAATCCCAACTAAACCATCCCAGCCAGGGCCTTAAAAACCTCTAAGGAAGGAGATTCCACCACCGCCCTAGGGAACCCGTTCAGGGTTGCAAAGCGAAAGCCACGTCCCACTTCCTCCTCCTCGTGGCTGGTCCACGCAGAGGCGAAGAGCTCTTGAAACCTCCTCACTATCCATCTCCATGCCACCAGGGGGGGCTTGTGCACTGCCAGCTCCAGCAACCTGGCCTCTGATGGGGAGGAAAATCTGGGGGCTGCCAGGTCCCCGGTCTCTGCGTTTGTGCCCCTTTCCTTAGAGCCGCCCCCGAGGGGTCCCGGCTCCCCGGCCTTGGGCCCCTCTTGTGGCTGCTTGAAAACAGGCCCAGGCCGGAGCAGAGCTGCGTAGATGGGGGGCGCCCCCCAGCCACCCCCGTGCCGCAGCAGGGGAGTGGGGCTGAGGAAGGGGGGTGCGGCTGTGGAGGAGATGCAGCCCCAAAACGCAGCATGCGCCTGCAGCTCTCTGTGTGGGCAGGTGCCCCCTGCACTCCCCAGTGACTCAGTGGCAACTCTGAGATGGGGCTTCCTGCTGGTCCAATGGAGAGCCGGAAATGGGGGGCTGTGGGGCAGGAGCACTGGCAGAGCTGGGGGTGGGGAGCCCAGGGGTGGGATGGCAGGGAGCTGCGAGTCAGGAGTTAGGGGCATTGGCAGAGCTGGGGGGAAGGGAAGAGCCCATGGCTAAGCCGTGCCTCAGTTTCCCCACCATCCCCTTGTCTATTTGTGGAACGCCGGTACAACGGGGCCCTGATGTCAGTTGGATCCTCTAGATCAGAGGTGAGCAAACTCCGGCCCGCAGGCCATATCCGGCCTACGGGACCCTCCTGCCCGGCCCCTGAGCTCCTGCTCCGGGAGGCTACCCCAGGCCCCTCCCCTGCTGTTCCCCCTCCCCCGGAGCCTCAGCTCACTCTGGGCGGCCGGGCTGCGAGCTCCTGGGGCAGCGCAGCTGCAGAGCCTGGCCTGACCCGGTCTCTGTGCTGCGCGGTGGCGTGGCTGGCTCCAGCCGGACGGTGCGGCTGCCTGTCCTGGTGCTGTGCCGCCAGCCACCGGTGCTCCAGGCAGCGCGGTGAGGGGGCAGGGAGCAGGGGGGGTTGGATAGAGGGCAGGGGAGTTCCGGGTGGTGGTCAGGGGGTGGGGGGTGGATAGGGGTCGGGGCGGTCAGGGAGAAGGGGTGGTTGGATGGGGCAGGGGTCCCGGGGGGGCAGTCAGGAAGGAGGGGGGGGGTTGGATGGGACGGCGGGGGGCCGTCGGGCAGGGGTTCCGGGGGCGGCCAGGGAGAAGGGGTGGTTGGATGGGGCAGGGGTCCCGGGGGCGGTCAGGGAGAAGGGGTGGGGGGATGGGGCAGGGGTCGGGGGGGGGGGGGGGGGGGCGGGGAGGGGGGGGGGGGGGGGGGGCCGGGGGGGGGCGGTCGGGAGGGGGGGGAGAGGTGGGGGGGGGGGGCGGGGGGCAGTCAGGGGCGGGGGGTCTGGGGCCGGTCAGGGGACAGGGGGGGGTGGATGGGGCAGGGGTCCCGGGGGGCAGTCGGGAAGGAGAGAAGGGGTTGGATGGGGTGACGGGGGGCAGTCAGGGGCGGGGGGTCTGGGGCCGGTCAGGGGACAGGGAGGGGGGGGTGGGGCAGGGGTCCCGGGGGGGCAGGCAGGAGGGAGAGGAGAGGTGGGCTGGGGCGGCGGGGGGCAGTCAGGGGCGGGGGGTCTGGGGCCGGTCAGGGGACAGGGGGGGGTGGATGGGGCAGGGGTCCCGGGGGGGCGGCGGGGAGGGGGGGGGGGGGTGGGCGGGGGCGGGGGTCCCGGGGGGGCAGTCAGGAAGGAGGGGGGGGGTTGGAGGGGACGGCGGGGGGCCGTCGGGCAGGGGTTCCGGGGGCGGTCAGGAAGGAGGGGGGGGGTTGGATGGGACGGCAGGAGCCCGTTGGGCAGGGGGTTCCGGGGGCAGACAGGGAGACGGGGGGGTTGGATGGGGCAGAGGTCCGGGGGGGCAGTCGGGGGTGGGAGGGGGGGTTGGCGGGGGGGGCGGGGGGCAGTCAGGGGCGGGGGATGTGGGGCCGGTCAGGGGACAGGGAGGGGGGGGTGGGGCAGGGGTCCCGGGGGGGCAGTCAGGAAGGAGAGGGGGGGTTGGATGGGACGGCAGGAGGCCGTTGGGCAGGTGGTTCCGGGGGCAGTCAGGGAGAAGGGGGGGTTGGATGGGGCAGAGGTCCCGGGGGGCAGTCAGGAATGAGAGGAGAGGTTGGCTGGGGTGGCGGGGGGCAGTCAGGGGCGGGGGATCTGGGGCCGGTCAGGGGACAGGGAGGGGTGGATGGGGCAGGGGTCCCGGGGGGGCCATCAGGGGACAGGGAACGGGGGGGAGGTTGGATGGGGCAGGAGTCCTGGGGGGGCTGTCAGGGGGGATTGGATAGGGGGTGGGGGCCAGGCCATCCCTGGCTGTTTGGGGAGGCACAGCCTCCCCTTACCGGCCCTCCATACAATTTTGGAAACCCGATGTGGCCCAAAAACTTTGCCCGCCCCTACTCTAGATGCTGCTAGTTCCAGAGGGCAGCGCCCCCTACGGGCCAGGGCTCCTCTGCACAGCCTTTGTCTCGGCCTCCGCCCTTTCCCGAAGCAGGACTGGGGGGGGCGGAGGCGGGAAGGAATTTCAGACAGGCCGACCCCGCTGAAAACGTAATCTGTTCAACAACCGTCTCCTGGCCCCCCGCCCCCGGGGCCAGCTGTGAGTCCAACCCCTGGCACTCGGGATGGTGTCCAGGCGGCCCAGCCATTCTCCCCCCCAGCGGTTCCCCCCGGGGTGGCGCTTGGGTGGGGGCGGGACGTGGGGGGGTGAACGGCTGGGCCTTTCTGCAATGCTCCGCATTCCTGTCATTGCTCTTCGCAGCCGGGGCGGCCGCGTTTTGCAGCGGTTCATCGCTCGGGGGCCTTTATGAGAAGCAGATGTGGCCCGCGGTGCTGCCCCACCCCGTAGTCACCTCCCCCTTAGTCTGCGGGGTGGCCCCTGCTCCAGCCCCGACCTGCCCGGCTTCCCCCCACACCCAGCAGGACCAAGCAGGTCCTCTCCCGTTGACAGCTTGGGAGTGTCGCCCCCTTTGCCAAATCTCCAGGTGGAATCGAACACGGGGGGGTTAGCGTGTGACCGGCCAGGGTTAGCGGGGGTGGGGGTGGCACTGGGCCGGGGTCTCTGGCTGTGCCCGCTTCACCCCCCCATGCCCAGTGAGCCGGGAGGCAGGTCCCTCCTGGCAGGAACGTTGCACCGGCAGCTGCTGGGGTTTGTAGCGGACTGGATGCCGGAGACGGGCCCAGGATGGCTCCTATCGGCCCAGCCCAATGGGGGGCGACTCTGGGCGCCCTGGCCCAAGGGGGGCGACTCAGAGACTGGGCTCCTCCCAGCCCAGCTGGAGGGGGGTGACTCTGGCAACGGCTCACCAGCCTGTTCGTGTCCCGGGCGCAGCCGCTGCTCCGTCTGCCCGGCTGGCACAGCGGGCCTGATTTGGCTCGGCGGAGAGAACGGGGAGTCGAGGTTTCCAGCCCACCGTCCGCAGGCTGGGCTCAAAGCCGGGGGGGGGGGGGGGTCAGCCCTGGCCCGCCACAGCCCCCACGCTGGGTACACACAGGCCCCTTTCTTCTCTGCCGTTTGCTCCTTCCCTGCCCCCCTGTCTCCCTCTGCGGCTTAACCCCAGGGAAACGGTCCTGAGCCATGTGCCAGGCTGGGAACTGGGGCTGGAGGGGGAATGGGGCTGGGAGTGAGGGGCTGCCAGGCACGGGACCACGTGCAGAAGAGGGCGGGGGGGGGGGGCGCGCTGACGGAGAGACTTCAGCTGTGATTCCCGTCCGGTGAGGTCGCCTAGAAGTGGACATTTTCCTGGCTCTTAACCCTCTTGAGCCCATGACATGAGGAGCTATTTGCATATCGGGCCTGATTCTCAGTCCGTCTTGGGGAGGAGGGGGGGCATGCCACTCCAGCGGCCTAAGGGGGCCTTAAAGCAGGTGGAAACAGCTCCCTAAAAATCCCCCCAGGCAGAATCTCCACACACACACCCCCAACATGGAGCTGGCATAAGGGTTCTGCGTCAGCCCTGCTCCCATCCTAGGGTCAGGTTGAGGGCGCAGCGCGTAAGTTAGAGCAGCCCCGAGGTGGCTCTAACAAGAAGAGCTTGAAGGTGGCGAATGGGAGGGGAGGTGGGGCTGGGCGATGGGGAGTGCTGTGCGCTCCCCGAACTGGGCTGAATGACGCCCCCTTAGAGTCTACACAAAGCTCTTTGCACCCCTCGAGGCAGCAGCAGCAGTGAAATCAGTGGGAGGTTTGGCCACACCAGGCCCAGGCCCGAAGCCCCCTCGCCTGAGCTACATGCCCCCAAGCGAGCTGCATTAAATACCATCTTAAAGGGAAGGAGAGGAATTATCACCTGAGGGGCCCGCAGTTGCAGGGACAATAAAGGCGAGATGTCAGGTCTCGGGCCCTGCAGAGAGACAAATGAAGCCGCCTCCAGAGGGGGAAGAAATTGCTGCTGCTGGCAGATAAAGCCGCAGGGTTGGCCGGATCGAACGCGCAGGCCGGAGGGAGACGTCTGGGAGGATGAGTGGGGGGAGGAGCGCCTTGAATAGATCCTGGGAGAGCGGGACCCTTGTAAGAGGCTGGAAGAATCCAACCCTATCGCCCCCCTCCCCCGTTTAGATCTTTAAGAAAGCGGCGACGGAGGAGCCAGGAAATGACAGGCAGGTGGGTCTGAGCTCAGGCAAGGGGCGATTATAAGGGATCAGCTGGTGAAACAACTGAGGGTGCGGGATGTGATCGGACCTGGGAATCAGGGCTTTCATCTTTCCAAGGATCAATCGCATCTGCAGGAAGAAAGAGAAAAATTCCAGGGGCATCTTCTGACCAGATAATGCAAGGGAGGGGGCGGAGGCGAATTCTGATCACAGAGCTGGGGGAGGGTTCAGAAAAGGACCGGAGAGTTTTAGGGCCCGTGATCAGCCTCGGGAGTTCTTTGAGCTTAGAGTGGGGTAATCTCATGCTTCAGGACACCCTGGCTGCAGAGGTCAGGAAGGAGATTTTTCCCCTCTGTGTGCATTGGGGATGAAATTCACCCCAGTGCAGAGGGATCAAGCATAAGCCTTGGTTGAGACCCTCTGCAGAGGGGTGGACTGCACAGGAACATAGGAAGCGCCAGATCGGATCAGACTTGAGTCTCATCTAGCCCAGTATCCCGTCTCTGACAGCGGGCAACACCGGATGCTGTAGTGGAAGCTGTAAGAACCCTGCAGTGGTGGTCACGGGATCAGCCACCCCCACGCAGGTTTCATCCAATCCCAAAGAGTAAGATACTGGCTTTACCTCTGAAGCGTGACATTTTATCCTCTGGCTAGTCCGGTTACCTATACAAATGTCCCATCCCTCTTTGGAGCTTGCTAAATCCTTGGCCTCCACGACATCATGTGGCAGCGAGTTCCGCCGGCCAATTACACACCCTGTGGAGAAAGCCTTTCCTTCTAGCCATTTTGAATTTCCCACCTTTTTAATGTTACTGAGCATCCCTTTGTCCCTGTGCTGCAAGAACAAATGCTCCCGAATGATCTCCCCCCCGGCCTCCCTCCAGACTATTTAGTTGATAGACGTATAGGCTGTCCCCTCTCCCTCTCCTCTCTAAGGGAAACACGCCCCGGATTTCCACTGTCTCCGCGCGGGGGCGTTATCCAGGCCTCTGACGGCTCCCTGAGCCCGCGCTGATTCCGAAATTGGACACAGGGCCGTGGTCTCACTCCGGGCTGCGCTGTAGGGGAGAACTGATCCCCTGGCCAGCCGGACTGTCCCTGCAAAGGGAAGCCAGTTGTGGGACCAGAGGTTCCCCCGAGTGGCCGCTGGATGGCCTCAGCCCCAGGCAGCGCTTGGCAGCTCAGGCAGGGCAGCAAACCCAGCGCTGCCACATGGGCCTTGACCTTTGAACCTTGCTCTCCTCGCTGTTTTTTTCCGCCCGGGACGAAGTGTTCCCAGCTATGGGGCTGCCCTGACCCATCAGGGACCTGGATCAGCAGCCCCCAGCCCCATCCTGCAGCGGGCAGTGGCCTGGAGGGGGCTCAGGATCAGCCCATTGCTTGCAGACCAGTGGGACCGGTGCCCAGCCAGACGCCAGCTTTGCACGGTGGGGGCTGTGCAGGAAAAACCCATCAATGATTGACCTGGGCACAGAGGGCGAAGGCCCAGGCGCTGGGACCGCCAGTGACTCGCCCTGCGGGGGGATATGACCGCCCAGGGCAGGGCTGGAACAGCAGCGCCGGGCCATCTCCGGCTGCGGGCTCGGCTCCGGGCTCACGTTCCTCTAGCTAAGGGGGCATCTGCCGTGCTCCAGCAGCTGTCCTTAAACCAGCAGGGTCCAATCGCTTCCCCGAGCAACCTGCCCCATGCTCGGCGGGAGGGGGCATCCATTGCCCCACCCCTAAAATGCAGCCACCTCTGGGGTGTAAATATACCATGCCGCTCTGCCCCCATAACGCCACAGAGCAGGGCGTCGTGGCGCGGGGAAGGGAGGAACTAGAGGAGGGATCAATAACCCGAAATGCCAGCTCTCCATTATCGAGGGGGGTGGGGGGGGACATTTCGGGTCTGCTCGTTGCAAATCAATGGGAATCTTTCAAGCCGGGCCCTCGCCCGCGGGCAAGCTGAAGGCAGGGCGGATCTTAGGAGCAGGGAATGGGCCGAGCATGGGCTAGCGGGGTTAACGGCCTCGCTGCTGACCGTGCGGGGGTGGACCGCTGGCCCCGAGGAAGTGGGTGGGAATTGGGCCAATGGCGTTCCCCAGCTGTCCAGCAGCCGTCGGCTCCCACCCCAGCCCGCTCTTTGGAAGCTGGATGTGTTCCCAGGCAATGACCGAGCGGGCAGCGGGCGCTCTCCCCCGGGGCCAGGCGCTGCCCAGGGGGAACAGCTGGCGCGGCAGCATCTCTCCCCCTGACGGCGTTTCCTTTGCCAGCCGCCACCGTCCCCCCCACGCGGCTCCCGGGTCCCCACATTGGCTGGGGCGCGAGAGGCTGTGAGGTCATCGTTCCGAAGGCGTGACCTCACTAGAGGTTGCCATGGAGATGAGTGTGATTTTGAGTGTTGCGTGGTGAGGTCACGTGGCAGCCTGCTGCCCCTCAGAGGAGAGCAAACTGAACATCGGCTGGTCTTCTCTTGGCCTCTCTATCCCCGTACACCCCCCTTTATAGCTCTGTCCCCGTACGCCCCCCACCCCCATGGCGCCATCCCTGTACAGACAGACGCTCCTATCGAGAGGAAGCAGTGCCCCCGGTGCCCCAGAGCCTGGGCTCTACCCGCTGACCCGTTCCTGCGCGTGGGACCGGATCCTTCATCCCTTGTCTGCAGTGGGGCTCAGCAGGGGCCTGTACCCATGAATGTGGTCGCGAGGCCTTGTGAAGACCGACCAGTGCAACCAAGCTGAATAAACAACACCAGCTGTAAGACGGAGCCCAGCCAGAGCCTGGCGAAGTCTAGGGGAGACTTTCCATGGCCTCCTCGGGGCTTGGCAGGGCCCCTAAGTGGACTTAATGGAGACCACAGAATCCACCGTAAGATCCATTTCAGCCCCAGGTCCATCCAGCCCAGCGCACCCCAGTTCCAGCCAGCACAAACTCCTGCGCCCCAAAGCAGCTGTTTCAGGGCAGGGCACTGTGGCCCCCATCACAGCGTTTGCGTTCACATGCCTCCGGGGGACGGATTCTTCCCAACGCCCAGCAGCTGGATGCCCCGCCGCGCCTGAGTGGATTTCCCGTATCAGTTCCAATCCCAGCGACCGTGACAGCCGCCGGTGTGGTAAGGATACGTGTAGACGTCTAATCCCACTCTGAACGCTCCCGAGCCCCTGGCCTCAGAACTGTCGCGTGTGCTTGGGACAAGTTTCTCTGCCTCCAAACGTTTGCATTTTGATTGTAAACCATGCGGCATTTTAGACAATGGCACGGCTGGCCCTGAGCGTGAGAGCTATTTCCAGACACTCTACCTCCGTGCTGTTATGTTTCACGGTGCACACGCACTCACACACACACCCCCTTTAGATTAAAACCTCAAACTCTCTCATGGGAAGGTTGCAACGCCCCCCCCCTTGTTTCTTACAATCCAGAACCTTCAGGCACAAAACCCAAAACCAGAGAGAGAGAAAACAGGCTGCTCCCTACAGCAGCGAGACCCACCTCACCCCACCTTTCTGCAGGGTGGGTCTCAGCAGACTGACAGGTGCTTGGCCAGCTGAGCTTGACCCCAGCTCCTGCCTGCGTTGTCTGGCATGAGCTGGTGCTTCCCCAGAGAGGCCGGGATGGGTTATCTCAGCTGCCCATGCGTCTCATCTCTCCTGCTGTCCGGATGGGAGCCCCATACTGCCAGGCTGGGTCCCGTGGCCAGCTGGGAATCCTGGATTCCTGCGCCCATGTACTCCATGTCACCTTGGGACTAGCAGCCACCAATCAGCCCCCCAACCACCTGGGAGGGAGGCAAGCCCACCCCTCCACCCACTGGGGATGTTTCTCACCCAGGGTATGTGCAGAGGACGGTGTGAACGGGGTGTCCCGCAGCCACGGCTGGCGGGGTTTCCCATGGGTTCCCGTTTCGCTAGGGGTCTGCAAACCGTTACTCCATTAAGCCAGGCTCCTGTCCTGGGGTCACTTCTCTCAGCCCGTGACCAGTGAGGGCCGCCATTCTCACGTCAGTGGCTGCAAACTCGGACCCAGCGGTCACCCGCTGACGCCTCCATCTTCAGTCCGTGTCTAAAGCTATTCAGCCAGCCGTCTGCTCAGGGTCCTTTTCATATCCGGTCGGCATCGCTGTCGAGCTGTTACAGGGGGGCTGTTTCTAACAAAAACCAACGAAAGGCTTTTCACGGACAAATTGTCAAAAACTACTTTTGAACAGACAAACCTTTTTGGACTAAAATATCCAGGGTTTCAATCAAAAATCCCAGACACTCCAAAACTGTCCCCCCCCCCCCCCCCTTTTTGGCAACCCCAATTTTTTNATGAAAACATTTCGCTTTTCGGTTTCAAACTGTACATTTTGGTTGTTTGGTTTTTTTTGCTAAAAATGGGGAAACTGCTCAGTTTGGGAGTTTTCAGTTCCATTTCGTTGTTGCATTTTGGGGCCAGAAATTAACATTTTTCGTTTATATGTGCGGGGGGGAGGGGGGAGGGAGGGAATTCTTTCCGGGGCAAATCGAGTTCTTATGCAAATGAATCAGAAGAATACTAAAATTCTAGTTTGTTGAATACGAATCATTCGGGGTCGCTTTCGCGGCTGGTGACATTTGCGACGCCGAATACCGTCCCGACGCTGTACCAAAGCGCTTGTCCTGGTCCGCAATCGGAGCAACGGATTTGGGTTGGGTCTGTACCGCGTCCTGCCACAACGAGGGATGGGTCCGAGGCCTGGGCGCTTGGGGGCACCTAATACATAACGCCCAGCGCCCGGCGCAATGGACCCAGCAGAGGCTGTGGCCCCGTTGTGCTGGGTGCAGCACATAACGCATAGTAATAGCCAGTCCCTGCCCCGAGCTAGCCAGCCAAAGGAAAGCTGCTGATTCCCGTGTGACGGCCAGGAAGCTGAGGCCCGGAGAGGCTAAGTGTCCTGTCCTGGGTCACCCTGGAAGCGACAGGAATTGAAGCCAGAGGTTTCCCGCGTCCCACGCTGCTGCTTTAACCCCAGCCTCACCTTCCCTAGCTAAACAGCGTGCCCCGTGCAATCTCGTCTGGGTGCCAATGAAATCCCTGTCGTGTTACCCAGCCCCCAGGCTGCGTTATCCGGCCGCTTCCCCGGCAGGGCATCGTTTATCTCTAGGACAAACGACTCCTCGGGCTCTGGGCGCGAGAGCCGCACAGCGTGAGTGGCTCTGAAAGCCGGCTCCTCGACTCAGCACCCTTGGAGTCTGCAGATAACCCCCCGGCTGTGCATCGGGGCTAAGTGAGGGACACGTCACCAGCAGCCAGGCGGCCGGAGTCCAGCTCCCAGATGGAGAAGCCTAGCAGGACAGTCCCTTCCTCATCCCTCCTATGCAAAATTAGTGCGGCTAATAAATCAGTGTCAATGTGCATCAGGCCAAGGCAGAGCTGGACCATTGGGCCACTTCTCAGAAGGTCGGAGGGTTTGCTCCGCCAGGATGCGGTAGCTTTCCTCTCCCTGTATAAGCAGGGCCAGACTGGATCAGAACCGAGATCCATCCCGTCCGGTATTCTGGCTCCAACGGATGCTCCATGGAAAGGTGCAAGAAACTCTGCAGCTATAACGTGCCGCCGGGGGAGATTTCGACCTGAACTCCCAGTCACTAAGGGTTGACTGATGCCCCGTGGCCTTTCTGATCCCTTGTTGAGCCCGGGCTGGCCTGGCCGCTGCGTTCCAACCCCCGGGCGGCTGCAGAGGCACTTTGGCATATGGCTCTCCTTGTACTGGCCCATCCACGCCGTCTTGGGAAGCAACCGACGGCTCCGTGCAGAACTCCCCTGGGTGTCTGCTGCAGGCAGGTCCAGTGACCGGGATCGCGACACTGGAGGACGTGCGGGGAAATCTTGATATCGTCCTCGGAGAAAGTCCCGCGGCGGTGGAGGCCGAAGGGGCTTTGCTGGCCACTTGGAAATGGGGGAGTGGGTGGGATGCAGGGTGGGCAGTGACGGTTTGACCTTGGCAAAGCTGCATTTCCCTTGCAGGCCGGGGGAGGGATGGCTGGATCGCGTGTGTCCCGAGGACAGGGCTCGTGGCACGGCTCTGGTCTCTCCAAGAACACCCCGTCTGGTGCCAGGTCTGGTGCCCTTACCCCTCCTGGGGTGGAATTCCCCAATTCTCCCGCTCTTAGGCTATATCCCAGGGGTGACTGCAGCCACGCAGAGGGACACCAGCTCGCTTTGATCTCGCTCGCTCCAATAACAGCGGAGCTGGGGCTAGCCAGTCGCGTGCATACCCAGGGCTGAGTCTTGTGGAGAGAAATGTGGGGCCCTGGTACATCATGTTTGCGGGGGCCCCGTCCTCTCTCATTTCACCCATTTTACAGATGTTCTGGGGCCCCCCTGAGCTGGGAGCCGTCCAGCCCGTGCTGCTGCGGATTCACTGCTCTGATTATACGAGCTAGTTGGATCAAAGCTATCAAAGCTGTGCTGCAGTCACCCCTCTGTCTGCAGTGTAGACGTGCCTCCGGACCGGGTCCAAGGCTCCAAGGTGGGGTATTGAAGAATGTGTTGGAATTGCAAGTTACCACCTCAAAAGCGGGGGTGGTTCCCTGTTCCTTTTGGCAGGCTAGGTGACTCTGAGTCAGTCTGGAAAGAGCCAGCTTTAAGCACGCTGGGCTGAGTTGCAGCGCGCTGCCTTAGGAGCAGCCTGTTTTCTCTCTCTCTGTTTATGGGTCCTTGTGTATCATCGTTCTGAATTCTTAGAAATCGAGCAGCGGAACATAAGAATGGCCATACTGGGTCAGACCAAAGGTCTGTCTAGCCCAGTACCCTGTCTTCTGACAGTGGTCACGGCCAGGTGCCTTGGAGGGAATGAACAGAACAGGGAATCATCAAGTGAAACATCCCCTGTTGCCCATTCCCAGCTTCTGGCAAACAGAGGCCAGGGACACCGTCCCTGCCCAGCCTGGCTAATAGCCACTGATGGACCTATCCTCCATGAACTTATCTAGTTCTTTTTTTAACCCTGTTATAGTCTTGGCCTTCACAACATCCTCTGGCAAGGAGTTCCACAGGTTGACTGTGCGTTGTGTGAAGAAATACTTCCTTTTGTTTGTTTTAAACCTGCTGCCTATTAATTTCATTTGTTGACCCCTAGTTCTTGTGTTATGAGAAGGAGTAAAGAACACTTCCTTATTTACTTTCTCCACAGCAGTCATGATTTTATAGCCCTCTCTCATATCCCCCCTTAGTCGTCTCTTTTCCAAGCGGAAAAGTCCCGGTCTTATTAATCACTCCTCATATGGAAGCCGTTCCATCCCCCTAGTCATTTGTAACTTTGCAGCAGAAGCCAAAATCACCTGACCCAATCAATTCGGGAGAGGGGGGCAATGCACACAGGGGATGGGCAGGGGAGTTTGACAATCAAAAGACAGACCCCCCCAAAACCCACAATATAGTATTGAAATAAAAAAAGGCTCCTGATCTGTGAGGGTCTGATGCATGATTTTGATCTCGAGGTTGGCAGCCCTGCATGCACGAGCTAGCTTTGATCAAGCCAGCTCAGATAACAATCGAAATGAAGCCTGGATAGCCACCTGGGCTAGCCACTCGGGTACGTACCCCCAGGCTCCAGGAGGGTTTGTGTTCAGCACAGCTGGCCCATGCTAATGGGGCTACACTAGTATTTTTAGTGCGCTAACTTGTGTGAGCGTGTCGACATGACCTGGGAATCCCAGCCCTAGCTCCAAGTGTGGACGTGGCCGGTGTCTCTGTCTGGTTCCCTCAAACAACGACGAGCGCGTTCCTTTCTACACCTACTTCGGTTCTTCTGCTCTCTGGTGTTCCCAGGCCTTTTTCTGGCCCGGCACCGTCTTTTAACAACTCTCAAGTGTTCGCTGAGAAGTAGCTTAGCTTGAGCCAGTCTTTTCCTCCTGCTTTTTTTTTTTTTTTTTGCTGACGGGCCCCTATTAAACGCACCCAAAATGTAAATACAACAACAGCCCAATGACCGCAGTATAATGCAGTATTACAGAACAGTTCCAGTGTATGCGTATGCGTTTTTATTTCCTTCATCCAATCGGGGAGGGGAAGGGACCGGTGGCTTGGGGCGTTGGTTAGGGTGAACATGCATCTCCTTATTGCAATTGGGGGCGGGGTGGGGCTGGTTTGCATGTCAATGCATATCTCCTGCAGCTCTGGGTGCAGTGCTTTGCAAATACTAGCATCTCCCGCTTGCAAGGGTGTGCATAGTATTGCAGTGGTCAATAGCTGGTTTGCATGCATGCGTCGCCACTTCTGTAAAGTGTGGGGAAGCTGACTAGGATGCACAGGCATCTCCTTCTTGCAATGGAAGGATGCGAGTCCAATGACGGGTTGGCTGATAGCGGGGGGCAGATCGCAGAAAGGGGCGACTGGCTTGCATGCAAGCGCCCCCTTCTCTTGCAATGGAAGGATGCGAGTCCAATGACGGGTTGGCGGATCGCAGAAAGGGGGCGACTGGCTTGCATGCAAGCGCCCCCTTCTCTTGCAATGGAAGGCTGCTGGTGCAATGAGGGGATGGGGGACTTTCAGGCATACGCACCCAGTGCTTAATTGGTAATGAGAGTGGTACTGGGGCTCAAGCAGTTAGGTTCTGGAGCTCACGGCACTTCTTATCTCGCATCAGGGATGCGGCAAGCCGAGATGTGCCGTGGCTATGAACTGCCAAGCCTAGAGGTGCCGGGGGGCTCAGCCCCGGCAGAAATGTAGCACTGCCTGCACCCTCCTTTTGCGGTGTGGGGGGGGAGCTGCTCTGGCCATGAGCGGGTTCTGGATTCCTGCACGGGCGCTTCCCTCTTCCGCATGCGCGTGCATACTCGTGCGGCGCAGCGCTCCCTTGCAGTGAAATGCATCCGAGGAGTCCCCGCAGGCATGCAGCGCTCTCTGGCCATGGAAAGGGGCCATTGCAATGAGGGGGGTGGGTGGGGGGGTCCCCCCTTCCCCCCCCCCGCTCCTTTGGGCGGGGGCTGCTCTTGCAAGGAGGAGTGGCTGGTTTGCATGCAGGTGCATCCTTCTCTGGGTGTGGGGGGAAGGGGAGCTGCAGGGGAATGGCCCCTCCCGGTGCATGCAATGGGGGGGGGCTGCTCTGGCAGCAAGAGGGGGGGCTGGTTTGAATGCACCTGCACCCCAGCACCCGCGGGCAGGCGGCTCAGCTCGGCCTGCGCCCCTCCCCCTAGGCCCAGGCTGGAGGCTTTGCAAGCGCTGCCCCCCCCCTTCCCAGCAGGGAGCCAGGGGGCAAGGGGAGGCGCATGCGCAGTAGCCGGGTGCCGCGTAGCCCCCCCCCCTCAAACCCTGGGAGCCCATGACGTCAGGCGGGCAGAGGCGGCGCGAGCTCCATCAGGCGGCGGCAGCAGCAGCAGCGAGTCCCCCCCCGTTGCTGCACCCACCGCCTCTCTCTGCAGCCGGAGGGGCCCCCCCTTTTGCCCCCCCCTCCTGCCCAGCTGCGGGGGTCGCTGCACTTGCCCGGGCTCGCGCTTCACCCATTGCACGGGGGGGCGGCGGCTGGGGCTGGCTGCAAATGCAAACCCCGCTCCTTGCATAGCAGGGCTGAGACCCCCCCCCTCCAATATCCTCCCCCCCCCGCCCCAGCCGTGCTGCCGCTGCCCGCGCTCCCCTCCTGGGCTGGGAGAGGAGGAGGAGGGGGGAGGAGGAGGAGGAGGGGGGGGGGCTCTTCCCCTGTTTGTGTTGGATGGTGCTGGAAGGGCTGAGCCCTGCCCCCCCCCGCGGAGGAAGGGGAGTCGCAGCGCCGGAGCAGAGGTGAAGCGGCTGCGAGCCCGCCCGGCCGTGTCTAGCGGGAGCCCAGGCTCGCCCAGGCTCGCCCAGCCATGCTGGCCCCGCGGGCCGAGGTGCTGGCGGCCGCCCTGCTGGTCTCCTTGGGATATTTGCACACCCTGGCCGGGATCGGGCCCATCTCCGCCCTGGATGGTGAGTTTCAGGCTCGCGCTCCCTCTTTGCACCCTTTAAACCCCCCCCCCCCAAATCGATTTCATGCCTCCGCCTTTCTTCCACCCCGGGGGGGTTTGGTGCGTCCAGGGGGGGCCGTTTTCACTAGTCTGAGCTTGGCACAGGATCCCCCCCCCCCTCGGGTGCCTGCCGGGCTCTGGGGGTATTTCTGGTGGCANCACAGGATCCCCCCCCCCCGGGTGCCTGCCGGGCTCTGGGGGTATTTCTGGTGGCACAGGATCCCCCCCCCCCTCGGGTGCCTGCCGGGCTCTGGGGGTATTTCTGGTGGCCCCGGATTCCCCCCCCCCCCCGGGTGCCGGCCGGGCTCTGGGGGGATTTCTGGTTGGCCGGGCTTGGC
>QXTE01000170.1:3011562-3061111 GCA_003942145.1 Platysternon megacephalum
CAAAGCCCTGCACTTCTGGTCCATTCCTGGATCCCCCCCCCCCCTTGAGAAAGAAGAGGCATTCCGCAGCCCCTCTGCGATTTTCATCTGGCACAAAAATATTGGGCTCCCCCCCCCCCCGTCTATTGCGTTTACCGCCTGTGAGGTTCTGTACCTGCAGCTTCTTTATGGGGTGACTTTTTTTTTTTTGTTAAATTTCTGAACTCAGCGTAAACTCCTGGCAGGACTCCATGGCAGATGTCAGTCTCTTGGGAATGGTCAATCGGGAAGATAATCCCTTGAGTGGACATCTTGCTTTGCAAATGCACCCCCCTCCCCCCCCCACGCTGTGTTTTGTAGGTACTTTCCCTTCAATAGGGGGAAAAAAAAAGCACTCATGCAACAACTTATGCCTGGAGAAAACATGACGATGCTTCAAAATGTGCATGGACGCGGTAGCTGCTTTAAAAAAAAAAAAAAAATATGGAGGGCAAAGGGATGTGTTGGAAAAACTCCTGGTTGCGCTGGTATTTGGATCCTTGGTGATCTGTGGCTAGCGCTGTTATTTCATAGAAATGGTTGCTGTGTGTTTCCTACACAACCGCTTTGGCTGTTTCCTTTCTGACTTCTGTAAATCCAGGCAGCGGTGAGCTCTGTGGTTCTGATCTCTTCTGGATTGCAGTCTCGCTTGATCCAGTGGTATTTGCATCATTGGCCTTCTGGTTCTATCCCAAGTCTGGTTTCTTTGCAGGTGGCGGAAAATGTAACTTATTCCGTTTGGCCCTGAACAGCCGCTCTAGGGAGGTGAGGACACAGGGTAGAATCCACAACTAGATGCAATTAAAAAAAAAAGGGGGGGGGTCAGATATCAATATTTAATTGGTTCTCCTAAAGATGCATTTAAAAGCTCTGTTGCTCTGGGCTAAATCTGATGGATCTCTGTGTGGATCATCAGAGAGCAATTGAATAGTGCAGGAATCTACATTCCAAACAGCATCTGCAAAATCAATGCAATTTTTTCCCTCCCCTCCTCCAAGCGACAGGCTGCAGTGCGCTGCTGAAGCGTGACATGGCATATACCAGAGGCAGCAAGGTAGAGTTTAACCGTGCTGGTCTCTTAGTGGCTTTGAAAAAAGCAGGACTTTCTTGGCGAGAGGGGGGACAATATAAGAACCCTCTGAAAAAACCAGCTGCGGCCCTAACAGGGCGAAGGGGTCGGTTTCTTTGCTCAGCTGACATGGAAGTTGGGCATGACGAAGCCTAGAATTGGGGAAGCGTGTGCCTGTCATATTTAGCTTGAGTGGCAGAAGAAAAAAATACTGAGCTCTCCAGGGAAATGTGTCCTCCTTCCTCCCCTCAAGTCTTGTCTCCTGGAAAATCACGGCCAGGGAAAAAAAAAATGTTTCCACCTTTTTTCTTTTTGGGTAACCTCTTTACATCACTAATATTTTTTGTCTGGAATCAAAGTTGTAATAGAAAAGCGGGAGGCTTGTAAAGAAGCTTGGCCGGTAGGAGTAAATAAGCCAAACCTGTCAGTTTGCTCCATAAAATCGATTGTTTCCTTCCATGTTGCATGAGTCATGCCTTCAGGTCTTGCAAGCTCAGATTCGGAAGTGTCAAAAATTCCATTTTGCGGCCTGCGATTATCCTGGCAACGGCAGGGGAAGGCTCCTGGAGAGAGAAAGTATTTCCTGAGTGGATCGTCCATCCTTACCTTCTAGTCTAGACAAGTGCCTGGTTTTGTTCTGTTTTAAGCAGGGCACTTCTCATTTTTTGCTGTATCCCATCTGCAGGCTGGGGACATTAGCAAGTGGCCCTGGGCACTGCTGAACTTGCAAAGGGTGGGTAGGGTTGGCCAAATGCAGCCAGTGCCAATGCTCTTCTAGTGCAGCCCTCTCCCCAGATAGCAGCGCCCGTTGCCAGTGTGGAACGGAAAGACCGAGAGCTGTTTTGAGGGTTGAGGTGTTGGGTTTTTCTGCTCTCCGCTCCCCCAGGGAATGGGGCCAATTTATACTTCTTTTACACCCTCCCTGCCCTGGAGAGCCTGCTAGACAAAGATGGACAAAGGAAGATTTGTCACCCCATGCTTTACAGAAGGACACTCAGGCACAGGGAGAGGCCGTGGCTTGCCCAGGGGGTTAGTAACCGAGCTGGGGATCAAACCCGGAATTCCCTGACTGCGAACCCCAAATCTGCCTTCTGAATGATTAGCATTCAGCCCGACTGGATGGTGTGAAAATAGATGCCAGAGTGTTTTCCACTCTGCAGGCCCAGTGAAGTGAACGGGATTGTGCTGGGTGGGAACCAGCACAGAATCGGGCCCTCAATGAATATTGGGGCTGGCTGTGTTTTCAATGCAAGGATCCTCTCTCAGCGGGACTGAAACTGACCAATGTAGCTACTGGGGATGAGTGAGCGCCAGGCGTCTGTTTCCCTGGGTAGCCAAGCCCCTAGTTACTGCTGCCATGAAGCTGGGGGTTTATTACGCATCCTGCGCTGATAAGGATTTGGCCTCGGGTGCTTGAGCTTGCAAGCAAAGGCCGCGCCTCAGTACGGCAGAGGAGGGGGCGTGCGGCTGGTGGGGGCCGGGCAAAGGGAGTATGAAGAGGAGAAAGAATTCTGACCCTTCTACTACTACCACTAACTAGCTCTTACCTGCTGCTTTTCTCCCATGAATCTCAAAGCGCCTTAGAAAAGAGGTCGCTATCCTTATCCCCATTTTACAGACGGGGAAACTGAGGCACGGCGAAGTGACGGGGCGTACACTGAAAGGAGAGCCGGACCCGGCTCTCCGGAGTCCCAGGTCACTGTCTCCCCTGTAGTCACGTTGCCTGCCTCTGTAATCTGTGGGCCGTACGTAGCGTGAGATTGTGGGTCGCTTTGGGGAGCGCTCTGGCCTCCCCATACCACGTCTCCCCTGTGAAAGGAGGAGCTTGCCTCAGGGATCCTGACCTGTGCAAAACTGCCCTGGACTTCAGTGGGGGGTTTTGCTCCAAAGGGAGCGAATGGGCCCAATGTTTTTATCTCCCTTCGGTCCCCTGGGCAGAAACGGCCTTTGGGAACAGCCACAAGCTGATTGCGCGGGATGAGGGCTCGGCGGTGGGAAAACGGGAGCTGGGCGGTTTAGAGGGAAAGGCTCCAAAGCAGAATGTGTGTAATAACTAACGGAGCCCTCTCCCGGGTCTGGAGCTCTTGGGACGCTTTGCTCTTTGTAGATCCTCGCAATGCACGGCCGTGCCTCCAGGGGGCCGGTGGGGAATAGAACCCAGGAGTCCTGCTGCTCGGGCCTGCGGCTGCGCTAACCACTCAACCCCATTCCCCTCTCCGAGCCGGGGATGGAATCCAGGCGTCACGACTCCCAGTTCTCTTGCTTTAACTGCTAATCCACATCCCCCTTTCCAGAGCTGTGAATAGAACCCAGGAGTCCTGATTCCCACAGGCCCCTACCCTAACCACTAGATCCTACTCTCAGAGCCAAGGATAGAACCCAGGAGTCCTGCCTCCCAGTCCCCACTCTCTGACCCTCTAGACCCAGCTCCCCTCCCAGAGCTGCGAATGGAACCCAGGAGTCCTGGCTCCTGTGCTTTATACAGTGGGCCTGCCTTTTTTTTTTTTTTTTTTTGCCAGGAGTTGGTCTGGGTAACAGTTCTGTTTGGTGGCTGATACCCTGTCTTGGACTCTTGCTCTGGGGCACGTGACGGGGACAAAGTCCAGTTGATGTGCCGAGGGAATGGATTTTTCGAGCCTCTAGTCCGTGTCTGTCCTTGGAATCCCTCCCGCCCCCTGTCCTGAGAAGCCCGGCTTGGTTTGCATCGATTGCCAGGCTGAAATCTCGGCTGTTTGTGGAACGCTTTGGTAGAGATCGGAAATAGCTGTGGTCAAAAATGGCTGGTGCCTCCGCGCGTCACCGCTCCTGATGCTTTGGTGGTCTGGCACATCTCATCAGTTCCATCTGGGGGCTAGTCCGCACCGGCAACGGTAAAGCGCTGTGGCTTGTGTGGTCACGGCAGAGCGCCGGGAGAGAGCTCTCCCAGCCCTCGAAAAAACCCCACCTCCACAGCTCCCAGCACTGGTGCCCTTTACCGCGCTGAAACTTGCTGCGTTCAGGGGGGTGTTTTTTCCCACCCCTGAGCGAGACAGTCGCAGAGCTGTAAGGTGCCAGCGTAGACAAGCCCTGGGTGGTGCGTGCATGCTCCACTGGGACCGTGTATTTCCCAGGACATGTTTTTGCATGCCAGGCCGTAATTAACGCCCCGAGAGCCACCCCAGGTTCAGCGGAGGTAAAGCGCCAGGATCCGGAACAGTTTTGGGGAGGAGAGTTCAGAGCTATTCTGTGGGTTGCGGCAGCTCTGGGGGGGACCCAGCTGAGGCGAGGCTCCGTTGTGCCCGTACACCGAGCGCAGGGAGTGGGTCTCTGCCCCGAAGCGCTGGCAGTCTCAACTATAAACCCTGTTCACAGAGCAGGGACTGAGGCACAAGGAGATTAAAGTCCAGACTGTTCCCAGTGGGACTAGTGGCTTTGGGGTGCTGCCGTTCTGGGGCCAAGTCCAGCTTGAGACTCCTGACTGGGGTCTGATTTCCCAGGGGCTCTGACTCACAGGCGCTTGGGGTGGGGGTGCCGGAGCCTTTCAGGCCATTGGCTCGGGCGCCGCGTTCTCCGGCAGGTGTTGCAGTGGCCTGCGGACGCGATACGCCACCCCGTGCCCCCTTGGGTTTTCGGGCAGGTGGAGGTGTGGTAATGGGGACAGAGGAATTTCCAGGGGGATTGACCCGGAGGGAATCGCCGGCGAGGCCTGTTTTAAAAGGCAGGTCTCCCTCCTGCTCTGTGTCGGTTTGCAGCACAGCGCGTCTTCCCATCACGTACCCCAACGGGATGCGTACGCGAGCTGCGCCCCGCCAGACTCCGGGGTCTCCAGTCATCTTCTGTACGAGGAAATTCCATCGGCTCCTTCTTGCCGTCCCTCCTCCGGCCTCTCTCTTTTCTCCTCCCCGTCTCCGGACGGGAGCATGGTGCTCAGCTGGTCTTGCCTCCTGCATAGCCCAGGTCCTAGATTTTCATTCCTGCAGCGGGAGGGAAGCCACAGAACTGATGCTGACGAGGCGGATTTCAAGAGGACTGTATCCCGGACAGGCCCTAGTCCGGGATCAGGGCCCCCTCGTGCTAGCCCCGTACGCACGGAAGAGAGGCAGCCCCTGTCCCGCGGAGCTGGCAATCGGTGACTCTGACCCTGCATGTGCCTAACGTGGCGTGTGTGTGCAGCTCCATCGCTCTTCGTGCTCAGCCGGAAGGGCCTTTGCACGCCCGTCTGTGTGGGGGTTGTGTCCTGCCGCCCGTCACCGTTGTATCTGGGCCCCTTCCTTGTCAGATCGGTAGCGAAGTCCCTAGTGAATGCCGTGGAGCCTCTGGCACTTTTGGGGGTGAAAACTCTGCTTTCAGGAAGGGTTTTTTATTTTGATTTTTTTTCTAGATTTTTCTTTAGGGCAGAGGTTAGTGGGGAGGAAGTTTCCAGGCTAAGAACGTGGTTCCTTTCCTCTTTCCCTCCCTTCCTTTCTGCTGCCCTATTTCTCTTTCTGTTTCTTCTGGCCACTTGGTCCCCCCACCTCCATTTCCTGGCTCTTTCTCTCACCTCTTTTTATGCCTTTTTTGGACTCCGCAGAGTTCAGGAAACTCCTGCCCTGGCTGCTCTTGCTGGTCCCAGGTGACAAATGCTCCTAAGAGTGATGAAAAACAGAACCAGCTCAGTCTGTTTCCTTGTGCATCAAACTCCTTGGCACCCGGAACCTCCTTTGCAGAGGGCAGTCGACTCAGTTCTATCTTAATTGGGTTCCTCTTTGCAGCCAGCTCGAGCTGTTCTGTGCCTGGTCCTGGCTGGGTGCTGCTTCCTTTGGGATTTTCACCTGGTTACAGCTGATGGCCGGGTGCTTAGATGCTTTGTCAGTGCACGCGGGTCCCAGCAGCGGGCGTGTTCAGAGGGAGGATGTCGTGGTTTAGCAGAGAGAGGTCACCCACCTCTATCCTGCAAGACTGTTGTGCCTACCCAGGGCGTGCTGGCGTCGGTTCTGTTCCCTGCTGTGTGACCTCGGGCAGCTTCCTTCCCCTTTTGTGCCTCAGTTTCCCCTCCCAGCCCTTGAGTGCTTTGGGTGAGGGGTTGCCCCTTGCTCTGTGTCTGCGTAGCACCTGGTGCGATGGGGTCTGATCCCGAAGGGCTCGTTCCTCCGGAGTGGTAGCTTTTGAAATTGAAATGGTTGAGTCCCGGCTTCCCGGAGCCAAGCGGGTCGAGGAAAACTCCATCGCCGCCCTGGTGCTGAGCCTCTGCCGTGCCACCCTTCACCCTCCCACGCCCGCATCTTTCTGCAGAGGGATCAAGGGGGAAGCGTTTATCACCTGCCCTGTCTTTGTTTCAACACTCACTGAGCTCCTTGGGCTTTTGGTCGGGCTAAGAGGGAACCTGCGACCGAGCGGTGTAGGATCTGGCTTTGCGGCCGGCGCTGGGGGGGGAAGGATAGCCCAGTGGTTAGCTCCTTGGCTTAGGAAGTGGGTGGCCCAGGTTCAGTCCCCTGTTCCACTCATCGACTGCCTGTGTGACCTTGAGTGATTGGCTTAGTGCTGCTGGAGGTGGCCGATGATGTTTTGGTAACACTGCGTTGGGATCTGCGGATGAAAAGCGCTATAAAAGAAATCGGCACGTGGAGTTGGGATGGAACCCAGGAGTCCTGACTTGTCCTTCAGCACTCCCCTCCCCACGCTGGGAATAGAACCCAGGCGTCCTGTTCCCCAGCCCCTTCCTGCTCTATCCCCTGGGCCCTACTGTCCTCTCCGAGCCGGGCCTCGGGTTCTCTCCCGGAGCGTGGATGGCGGGAGAGCACAATCCGCTTTGCTTTGAGTTGGGGCAGGGGGAACGTTGCCGGAGCTCGCTGCTGGGCTCGGACAAACTTTTGAACCCAGAAATCCCGCGTGGGAGCCGGGCTGCGGTGGCCAGGAGGAGCCGAACTGCTGCGCTGTAGCTTTTGGGAGAGTGACTCGTGCCCCTGGAGCCTGGCGGGGAGAGGAACACAGCTGATTTTTGGTTCCGTGGGGAGCGCTGGTCTTGTGGTTAAGGCAATAAACCAAGACATGGAAGGACGTGGGTTCTATTCCTGGCTCGACCACACCCCCCTTTGATCTTGGCAAGTCACTTCCCCAGCGTGGTGCCTCAGTTTCCCCATTTCTGTCCCCCGCCCTTCGTCTGTTTAGATTGTAAGCTCAGGGGCTCTCTTTTACTAGAAGTCTGTGTAGCGCCCAGCACGGGGGAGCCCTGATCTCAGTTGGGGCCTCTAGCCTATACTGTAACACACACAACCGCAAGGAGCGTTTGCAGAAGAGTCAAGGAACTGAGACGAGAGAGGATTTGGCATATTGGTCCAATTGAACCGTCAGCCTTTTGCCGAGGTTTTGAGATGGGGGAGGGGGGGTTACCCCTTCCCTGGTAGCGCTTGCAAATGCCGGCTGAGATCACGGCCCCATTGCGCCAGGCACTGTACAGACGTGGAGCAAGAGACGGTCCCTGCCACGCAGCCCTTCCTTTATCTCCCATGTTACAGCTGAGAAGGACCCTGGAGAGACGAGGGTCTGGATTTTGCAGTGAGTGGGAGTCCCAAGGCCTGTCGTGTGAACCCGGCTAGAAGTATCGAAACGGAGCGTTCTGAAAATCTGGGCCTTTATTACGTGCCTCGGGGGTGGGGGAGCTGAAAACATGCCCCCAGTTGTGGGGGCTAGCTGGGAATCCGCCCTTCCTCAGAACTGGGATGTTCCAGGTATCAGCAGCCGCTGGCTCCTGTTAGCCGAGCTGCAGAGTGAATTGTGCAAGAGAAGATGAAAGTCCCGGGACGCCTCGTTGCAAAACCGTTCCTGAAATCGCAGCTTTTTGGGGGCTGCAGAGGCTAGGCAGGACCTTGTGCAAGAGCGAAATCCCTGCCTCGTGGGAGAGAGTTGCGAAATGCCCTGAATGCTGATCCTCTCTTTCAATTCCCTCCGTCCGGGCTCCTGACGCAGTTTGCAACTTTGGGCTGTGGAAAAAAATAAATATCGTCCCGACCCCCCCCCCTTTATTTTAAAAAACCCAACCCCACCCGAGGAGTGAATCCGCACAGCTCCTGTGTGCCGTGGACCTGCCCTCGCTGCCTTCGGGCGGTAGAAGACAGAGAGCGAGAGAATTGCGGTTCACGAGTTAACACGAGGCCTGTGTCGGGGTTACAGGCGAGAGAAGTGTGAATCTGTGATCTCTTCGGAAAGAGGGAGGGGGTGATAAGAGTCGGGAGCAAACTGGAGAGCTGTGAATCGGCTGTTGTAATATTCTGCAGTGTTCACAGGGGAAGGGCATCTTTGTGATTTCAGTGGGCTGGCACTTGGATCTGGGTTCAAGGGCTGCCTCTGCCACAGGTTCCCTAGATGACTTTGCCTGCTCCGTGCCTCAGTTTCCCCTCCCGCCATACCTCTGTCTTGTCTGTTTAGCCTGTAAGCGTTTCAGGGCAGGGGACAGCAGCCTCCCCCTCCTCCCCCCGGCCTTGGTAGGGGTCTAGGCGCTGTTGTAATAGAAATAATAAACATTAGAAGTAAAAATTGTCAAGGCACCCGGGCAACATAATAATCGTGCTGAGAACGAACTTGCTCTCGCGTGTAGCACCTGAGATCGCTAGGCAAGACGGAGATGAGGGGTTATTTTCCAGAGTGTTTACTTTTTGCTGTATGTTTTGCTTTCGTATGTAGTCAGTTTCACCTCTCTCCCCCCACATAATTGTGTGGCACTTTCATTAGCCACAGGGGCAGGGAACCGCCCTGTCTGTATTGCCTCCAGCCCCGATCTCGTTGGGCTCATGGTGGTACTGGACTAAGAAAGTCGAGAAATCTGCACTTGGGACTAGGATCCTGGGTTCTCCTCTCAACCTGCTACACTCATTTACTTTGCTGCTTGGGACGAGTCTCGTCACCTTTTTTCTATGCCTCTCTTCATTGACTTGGGAAAGTGGGTTAATGCCCCTCGCTCCCTGGTGCAATGAGGAGGATTTTTTACCGAGGGCTTTGATGATGAGGCGGGTTCAGTGTCATTAACCTGGTGCAAAGGGTTATTGGGTAACCGGGATGAAATTAACAAAGGGAGAACGCAGGCGGAATTTTGATCTCTCAGCAGCAGCGGGGTTGTCTCCGGAGGGAATCCTCATTGCTTGGGGATGTTTCAAACCGGGCTGGAGAAAATGCTGAGGGGAACCGTCCTGCACTGGTTCTCAACCCCCCTGTTCTGCGGTTCTCTGGTGATAAACCGATCCCCAAACGATCCCCTTTCTTCCGTGCAGCGCGCCGTCCCTCCGCTTGCACTCGTTCCAGTAGGTCTCTGCCACTTACTCGCCGATTCGAATGACATCCTGTTTATTTTAGTGTTTCCTGTTTCAAGTTGATCCTCGAGTCTAGGGGGAGCTCTGTATTTAGCCGGTCGGGAAGGAGGATGGAGAAAGGGAGCAGACGGATGCAAAGTTCTGTTGAATCAAGAGCGCCCCTCTGTTGTCGCTGTGAAAGCGATTACAATCCGAAGATGCCAGTGGCACAAAGGATCAATGAAGTCACCTTTGCGTGCACTGGTTTTTCCTCTAACCGGTGGTTAATTGAATTGACCATTGTCCAGGGCACGCTGTTACTGCTACAGATGCTGGCTGTGTAGCCGGGAGGGCCTGGAAATGCGGGTATAACGTGCTCTTGCTGACAGATGGACTCTTGGGAAGGCAGTGGTGAATAGTGGGACAGAGCTCAGGAAAGCCAGGTTCTATTTGTGGCTCTGGCCTGCTGGGTGACCTGGGGCAAGTCGCGTCCCCGCTCTGTGTCTCGGTTTCCCCATCTGTGAAATGGGGAATAACGCTGCTGATCTCCTCTGTAAAGCACTGGGAGAGCTACTGATGGAAAGAGCTAGTGGACAATAATCATACCAGGTCTCCCTCTCCTAGAATATGAGATAGAATCAGAGAATATCAGGGTTGGAAGGGACCTCAGGAGGTATCTAGTCCAACCCCCTGCTCAAAGCAGGACCAATCCCCAGACAGATTTTTGCCCCAGTTCCCTAAATGGCCCCTTTAGGGATTGAACTCACAACCCTGGGTTTAGCAGGCCAATGCTCAAACCACTGAGCTATCCCTCCCCTCAAATGGCCGCAAGAGCCCAAAGGGAGGTTGGGTGGGATCTGTTTCTGGCAGCGGTTTTTAACCTGTTTTCATTTGCAGACCCCTAAAAAATGTTGCGTGGCGGTGCAGAGCCCTTCGGAAATCTTTAGACCTAGTCTGCGGGCGCCTGGTTGAAAACCACTGCTCTATGGGGCCTGTCTGGTCCCCGTTACCAGGCACCTCACCCTAGCCACCGAGCATCCTTCCTCATCTCTGCCTCCGCAAGAATCTCCCCCGACCCTATAGACGGACGGGAGCTCTTGAATGGATGCTCTGACTGGCAAAAGGTTTAAGCTGCGGGCTGCAATTCACCTCTTGTGCACTAGGCTTTCACCACTGGTTGCACGAGGGCTGAATTTTCACCGACGCGGGAGGAGGGCGAACCGCAGGCAGCCGGAGCCGGGAGCAGGCCGTGTTACAGGCTGTGTGGAAAACCAAGGTCCCGCCCCTGCAGGAATGCGAGGCTGGCTTGCCATGGAGCAGCTTTGCTGGGAAGTGCCCGTTACTCCCTTGTGCCTGTGGGCCAGCTTTGTGCTGTGTGTTTGGGGACGAGGGGGGTTGAGTCACGCTTGCCCCGCCCAGGGCTGAGCTTTCCGGCGAAATCAGCAGCTGCTCATTGGCACGAGGTGTCTCTCTCGCTCCCCCCTCCGTGTCTTCCCTTGGCTGCTCCGTTACACATGCAGCCGGGTTGCCTCTGTGCCCACCTTGCAGGTGCAATGGCATTGGGAAGGGGTGGCGCTGGATTGTTTCTGTCACTGGCTTTTCTGGGGCCGGGGGGCTCTGCCTCGGTGGGGGAATCCTGCCGCCGGCTGTGCCGATGGGCGCTCGGTGCCGTTTTTTCTTTTCGTGCCTGTACGGGTGTTTGGATTTCCCATATTTGGAGAATCAGCGGGGCCCAGTCTTGGGCTGGTGGAACCCAGAGCAGCTCCCCCATCTGGCGTGGGTTTACTCCGCCCGAGGAGCTGGCGTTTCGGGCCCGAAGCGGAATCCTCCGGAGACGGAAGCAGGCTGGAGAGAAAATCGGCGTTTAGAGATTCCCGCCCCGGCTTCCCAACCCGCCCCGTTAACCAGGAGTCTCAGCGGCTCGGGGCACGAACCTGCCCCCTCCCCAGATGCTCACAAGAGGCTGCTTTGCTTGCCGCAGAGGCCGGAAGAGGTTGGATCTCTGTGTGCCCGAGACAGGGTGCGGTGCCTTGATTGGCCAGCCGTGACCCCACCAATGGCTCATGTCTCCGGGTGCCCTCCTCCTTTCCCTGGGCCTGGAGCTCCCTGCACCAAAGGGAGCCCTTCCCGTTTCGTTCACCACGCCCTGGGAACTAGCTCCCGGTGCAAAGCCCGAGGTGCGGACTGCGTCGGAGACGTGAACGAACCAGGCTCGCACGCTGCACTGCAGGACAAGGCTGTCCTCTGGCTTCTCCCCCCAGGCCTTCAGGGCAGGGGCTGAATTTCTTGGTAGTATTATTATTATTAAGGTATATTGCAGTAGCCTCTGTTGAGAGTGGGGATCTGTCCTGCTGGGCGCTGCATGAGCACAGAGTGAGAGACAGCCCTTGCCCCACACGGAGGGGAAACTGAGGCACAAAGCGAGGCAGTGACTTGCCCACACTATAGGGGACGTAGACTGTTTGCACCCTACTGAGTGCTCTGTTTAATAATCAGTGTCGGAGGCAGCTTTGTCTGAGTGGCTAGAACAGGGAGGGGGACGTGGATTTGGGACCCCTGGGGACCGCTCTCCGGTTTGCCCTGGACTGTACGTGGGAAGAATGAGGTCGTACAGCAACGCTGGGACGCTCGCGGTTGATTTCACCTTCCAGAGGACTTTACAGATGGGCCAAGGAACATAACAGAAGCCATGGCCTTCGGGCACTTCGCAGTCCGCTATTCTGAATGCTGGGCTTATTTGGAGCCCCGGTGGAGATGGGCGTGGAATTTGGATCCCTGTTGCCCTGAAATGGAGAATCCCCGTGAGCAGCGTAGGGCCTGTGACACACAGTTGAGCAATTCCGACTCTCTCCAAGAGGGGGCAGTCAGACGTCCGCAGCCCCTCCAGGACGCAGTAGTTCCCGGTGCGCTCTCCGGGGCTGGCAGGGTCGGGCTCTGCAGGGGGCTCAGTTGAATCAGTCTGGAAGTGCAGAACGTCGTCAGCGGAACAGACAAGATGCTCGTGGTTTGAGTGAGCTGATCTGTCAGACCCGCTCCCGGTGCAGAATCTCTCGGGCGCCACAGCAGAGGGTTGAGTAGGAATGGAAAGATCTGGGCTCTACTCCTACCCCAACCCAATAAACTGACTTGTGGCACCTGTGCATTGCCTTTAGAGCTGTCTGAGAGGCAGGCTGGCCCCATGGTGGTGACCTGGACTGCAGTAGCAGTGTGGGGGAACTCCGGTCCCGGACCAGGGCCCCATTGTGGTTGGTGCTTTACAGACACACAACAAAAAAAACACCCCCTGCTCCAAGGAGTTTAGCCTGGGACTCCGGACCCGATTCAGTCCGCCACAGACTCCCTGTGGCAATTCAACTTTGCCGGTCCGTGCCTCAGTTTCCCCATCTATAAAACGGGATAGAATAGCCCCGTGGCGCGGGGGAGTTGTGAGGACAACTACTGGAAAGATTTTGCGGTGCCCTGCTCCTATGGTGATGGGGCATCCCGAAACCTTCGAGAGGTTTATTGACCTGCTGAATGGTGTGCGTGGTAGATTTGCTCCAAAGAAGTGCATTGAGATGATCTTTGCACCCCAACATACGACCGTGTTTATTTTTGCACAAGCCGGTACAAGATGAACGCTGAGCTATTTACAGATCCGTTTTTGCTGTTGACTCAACTTTTCAGTCACTTACGTTTAATGTACCTTGGCAGCCGGCTCCAGGCCGGGGCAAATACTTTCGAGGTTACCATTCAGCTGAAACTTGTTGTTTTTGTTTTGTTCCCTGCCTCCTCTTTAAAAAAAATTAAGCCGGGTTGGTTTCCAGAGCTGGCTTGCTGGGTCCTATCCCATTGCATAAGGATTCGTTCTCCCATGCGTCCGCCCCCATTTCTTACGCTAAATATAGAATACACCGCACCTCTTCGCCAGAGAAACCGAACCGACGGACTCCAGCCCCGCCGACAAGGCGATTTACTAGTGCTGCTACTCCCGTGTTTAAAGCGAAACCCCGGCTTAGCCGGTAGTCAGCCTAAAGTACCTCGTTCCAATGACTTCTGCTAGGTTAGAGGCTAGGAGCCCCCAAGCTGGGGGCAGGACCCCATTGTGCCAGGGGCCATGGAAATGCAGAACAAAAGACAGTCCCGGCCTCAAGAAGCATGGGGGAGGGGCACGGGGCAAGCTTTTTTTGTTTTTGTAAATTTAAAATCAGGGGCAAAGGACGGACATGCATGAATTGCGCACGATAAAGGAGAACCTACCTGTTTTCCAGTTGCATCTTTAATTGGATTAACTAACGAGCTCACTAAAAGGAACCGCACCGGCCTAGACAAAGGAACGGGGTGCCGGGGGGGGGGGGGGGGGGTTCGGNGTCGTGACACGTTAAACGTGCCGCGTCATTAATTGAACATAAAAAATAAAAATAATCCATTTTGTTTCGGAAAACTCGTTTCCTTGTTAATTGGCTGCTTCATTCAAAGCTATAACTTCAGTCTGTTGGGGGCCGTGTGAATCCCAGGGCCTGCGCTGAATTCGGGGCTGGTTTTGTTTTCGGCGGATTGCCGGGCAAATTGTGGTTTTCATGTATCCAGAGCTCTGAAACCCTTCAATCTAGTTGATTGATTCAATGCAGTGGAGAGCTCCGTTACCGGCTGAGAGCCGGGCACTGGATGCTCGTTGAATAACCGATTTGAGCGGCAGCTCGTTACACTCGACTGTTCGTCAGATACGTCTTTTTGCTTTTCTCGGGCCCAGAATAGTCGTAACGTTTTACCTGTTAACGAGCCCTCTTTCGTTAGTCTCTCTGGTTTCCCAGCTGTCAGCCCCTCCTCGTGCGCCATTAGCAGCGCCTAACGAGGTTGAATTAACTGCAAATCCATATGAAGCCAGGTCAAGATTTTTTTCCTAAGTGACTCGTGGTTCCAGGGGCCTCTGTTATTTTTGTTTTGTTTTTTGCGGTGCTCAGCTTGGGACCTTTCCAAAGGGTTTGCTTCCCCGAGAGCGGTGCTGGCTGACCCGCCGCTCTCAAGTCCCCAGTTTTGGGCACCCCAAATCGCTGGTCGCTTTTTGAAAATCTTGGCCTCAAATGATTTGAAGAGGCATCAAGTGCCCAGGTTAAGGTTAAACCACCACATACAAAAAAATTCTGGTTGTATTTATAATCCTCGACGTCCGTGGTTCTCAACCTTTCCAGACTGCTGTTCCCCGGAAGCATGTGGGGGGGCCCCCCATGGCGTGGGACCCTGGGCAGTTGCCCTGCTTGCCACCCCCTGATCGAGATGAGTTGATGTGCCCCCCGGAAGACCCCTGCGTACCCCCAGGTTGAGAACCGCTGCTCTACAGGAACGTTTAAACCTTCCCTTCCAGGAATGCCTTTCCTTGCTTTGCAAAGGCAGGGCGGTTTTATTTATTGTAGGGTTGCTCATGAGCCGGGCACTGGGCTGTGGAATTTGAGTTGCCGACTCATCAAATGCTGTGTCTGGGGAGATGCTCGTTTGCTGGCAGGGATTGAGGGGAGCTGATGAGCTCCTGCAGACCTCGGCTGCCTAGAACTGCCCTGATGCTTCCCTGGGGCTGGATCCTGAGATTGGAGGCTCCCTGCTTTGCTCTGTGTTTGTGCCACGATGGGGGGCCCGGTCTGGGACTCCTAGGTGCTGCTGTAAGGCACCTACCAAGTAATCCTCTCGCCGGGACCTTGTGCTCCTTCCCCTGCGCTGGGATTGCAAGCGGGTCAGGGCGTGGCCGTGTGCACCGCACCCAGTACAGCGATTAAGGTCTGTGGGTAGAATTGCAAGGCAGACACCCAATACCGGTGCACAGTGGGAATCATCTGTCGATCTCGGGTACTTCTGTGGCTGCCAGGGCCTCACCGTCTTCCCTGGATTTCGCCTGGCCCCCCGTGTAAGGCAGGGCCGTTCTGCTATTGCCGTTGGACAGACGGGGAACGAAAGCACAAGGAGACTAAGGTGTGCGTCCACACTGCATGCTGTGCCCGGGTCTTGCCTGGGCTCTCAGCGTCCACGCTGCCCTGTAAACTGGCTTTGCGATTGCATTTCTCACCGACATGTCCACACTGCACTGCGCAGACGTTCTGACTCGGGTCCGTGGCTTGAGCTGCGTCCGCACTGCAGAAGGCCACGGTCACCGGGCCACCCCCCAGCAGAGAGCCGGCTCCTGAGGGCTCGCTGACCCCCGAGTCAGACTGATTTCGGAGTGGACAGGAGGGGGGCTTGGGCTCAGACCTGAGTCAGAGCCCGGGCAGACACAAGAACGGCCACACTGGGTCAGACCATGGTCCATCTTACCCAGTATCCTGTCTTCCGATCATGGGCTGTGTATAGATTAGAGCAATTATGGAATGATCTCTCCTGTTTTCTGGGAATCAGAGGTTTAGGGTTGCCCTGGGCGGGCACAGCTGGGGCTTTTAACATTTCTGGCTGATTTTCACATACTCACCCGTATTGATCTCCGTTTGTCACCCCTGCCCCTAAGGAATGTGATTCGGATACCGTAAGCCCCCTGCACAGAAGTCAATCCAACTTTGTGAATATTAAGATTATCCGGCTAAACTCTAGCTACAGATATGCCGAGGTGCGCAGAACCGGTGCTGTTTCTACCTGTAGGTGTCTGTTTACTTTGTAGTCCGGTGTGTTAGCGTTCCCGGGTTTGCAGCGAGGAACTCGGACGTGCGTCTCAGCGGCGTTCTTCGCTGGTTTCAGGAGTGCGGGGCACGGCCGGGTTTCACGCGCGGATCCGTAACTGAAACAAGAGCGCCCCGAAGCCCGACAAAAGTCACGCTGGGATGGGATGAAGGCTCCTGTCCCGAAGAACCAAAACAACCCAAAAAAACCGGGGGCAGCAAAGTCTCGGCGCCCGGGTCTGCAGACTCGGGCTCTTGCGACGGCGCTAGAAATAGCCGTGTTGACATTCCCGCTCGGGCTGCGAACGCTGGCAAAGGGGCCGAGCGTAGCCTCTCCAGGGCTATTTTTAGCGTCGGAACGCAAGGCCAAGTCTGGAGACCCGAGGCTCTGAGATTCGCTCCCGCCGGGTTATTGGTTTTGGTGTCGGTGGAAGGGTGGGGGAATTAGCAGCCCCGGTCGCTGACACGGGCCGGCTGCGAGTTTAATTGCAGTGGAGAAGTCCTTTGCTACTCTGGCATCCTGCACGCCCCAGTCACGGGTTTAGCTTGACCTGCACATTTCCTGGTTCTTGTCCGTGCTGGACGTGGTCTCCCTCGCTCCTTTATCTTTTCCTCCTGGGAATATAAACACCGCCTTTGGGAGAGGTGCCCAGAGCAAAGGCAAGGCAGTGAATTACTCCGTCTCCTCCCCCCCGCCTACCTTTTGTTTCAGGGCTTCGTTATTGTTTGGAAAAGGAAGTGGTCAATTTTTAATACTTCCTAAAGTGCCGGCCGCCGGATGCGCCAGGTGTGAATGGCTTCCGGTCCCAGGCAGGGCAGGAAAGCGGCGGGTAACCAATAGCTTTTCCTAATGAGCTTTTCCCATTGCAGCCACTGCGATCCTTCCTAGTTGTCTGAACCTGGTTTTCTTTGAATCAGTCTTAAAATTGACTATATTTCTGAGTGTTTGAAGGGCATCAAGTAATCTGCCCTCCTATATTAGGAAGGCTGGACCAGTGGGTAGAGCACCAGTCCAAGACGTGGGAGACCCGGATTCAATTCCCCACTCTGCTACCGATTTCCTGTATGACCTTGGGCAAGTCCTTTAGTCTTTCCGTGCAACAGTCCCCCATCTGTTCGGTGGGGATAAGAGCGCTGCCCTGCCTCCCCAGGGGGTGTGGGGATACACATAGTAAAGACAGAAGAGCTCAGATACACGGTGATGTATAACACAGGGCAAAAATGTGCCTAGCGATTCCTGCCTCAAGCCCGTTCTCGTTGGGGAAGGGGAGTTGGGGCCCCTTGAGCTTTCTCTCCTCCCTGTTGTCCCCCCAGCCGGGAGCACCCCCTGGTTGCATGGCCCTTGGGAAGGAAGGCTGCCTTTGCTGTTACGGCAACGGCCTTGGGAGATGGGAATCAATTCCAGCCCTTGCTACAAACTTCCAGCAAGTCACGTAGGGGAAGATTTTCCACAGGACCCATGTGATTTAGGCTCTCAAGTCTCTTTTGAAAATGAGACTTAGGCACCAAAGTTACTTGTGCACTTTAGAAAACTTTCCCTTTAAAAAAAAAGAAATCTCTCGGCGACTCAGTTTCCCCTCTGTAAATTGGGGAGAATACTCCATCCTTTGCCTGTCCTGTCTATCTAGACCAGGCGTAGGCAACCTATGGCACGCATGCCGAAGGCGGCACACAAGCTGATTTTCAGTGGCACTCACACTGCCCTGGTCCTGGTCACCGGTCCGGGGGGGCTCTGCATTTTAATTTAATTTTAAATGAAGCTTCTTAAACATTTTAAAAACCTTATTTACTTTACAGACAACAATAGTTTAGTTATATATTATAGACTTATAGAAAGAGACCTTCTAAAAACGTTAAAATGTATTACTGGCACGCGAAACCTTAACTCAGAGTGAATAAATGAAGACTCGGCACAGCACTTCTGAAAGGTTGCCGACCCCTGTTCTGGACTATAAGTTGTTTGAGACGGGGGCTGTCCCCCGCTCTGTATCTGTGCACCGCCCGGCGATCTCGGTTTGATCTCTGCTGCAATCAAAACACGTTTCAGGGTGTGGAGCGGAGTGGCCTTGTGTGTTTTTGGAGGCCATCCGGGCCGTTTCCGATGGATTCCCTCAAGCGTCTCCTTTCAGCTCCGGTGTGTTTTCTCAGAACAGATCCAGGAAGCAGAAGACTGGACGGAGAGTCCAAACTCTTCGCTTTCTATTCTGCAGCTGTTCTGATGCTGTCACTGCCGCAGACTGTTCCCTCACCTCTCTCCAAACATCTGTCTGGTTTCAGGCTCTTTCGGTTCTGCGTTTCGTCTGCTAAAACCCCCTCCTCCGAAACGTGCGAAGAACCCCCTCCCCGTCTGGGAACAAACTACCTGGAACAACCCTGGCTCTTTCAGACAGGTGGTAGAACCGCACCGGTGCGAGTGCCAAGACTGGTAGGGTAATGTCTGACTTTTGTGTTCCAGACCAGACATAACTGTACCAGATTCCTCTTTAATCATTTCGACCAGTTACAAACAGATGGGATGTTTCATCCTGCCAAAGGGTTGGGTGGTTTTTTTTGTTTTTTTTTGACTTTTTAAAATGGGGTTGTCAGAGCAGAACATGAAAGGACGAACTTTTGTGTCAGCTTCACCCCGGTGGAATAAAGCCGCTTGTTTTGATTGTGCTTTTTAAACTGGCAGGAGACGCTGGTCTCCGATGGATTCTGCTGCATGGGAACAGGCTGCAAATGGTAACTGTTTAAATAGCCTGGGAGGGGACGGGGGGAGCCCAATGGAGCAGCATCCGATGGACACACGTTGCAGACAGACTCGGAGGGCCTAGGAGTTCCTGGAAATAAGATATGGAGCTTTCGCCTCTGACCCGCTGGCTTTGATCCAAGCTAGGTTGTGGACCAAAAGTCTTGGCCATTTGACGCCTGCTTAGTGTGCAAGGAGAACTCTGACTGTAGCGCTGCTCAGGGGCCCCAGTGAGGTTGGGTCCCGTCGTGCCGGGCGCTGCAGGGAGAGGCAGATAATGGCCCCGAAGAGTTTATATGAGAGATCAAGGAGGGAGGAGTCCCGGGATCTGTCTACACTGCAGCACGAGCCCCGGGTTAGTAGAACTCGAGTTAGCAGGCCCTGGGTTTGTTAACCTGGGGCTTGAGCGTCTACACTGGTTTTGTTAGGAATTGCTGACCGTGGGTCCCAGCCTGGGGTTCCAGCATCTCCACTGCGTTGTGTGGGCCCGAGTCCAGCCGCCTGTATCCCAGTGTCCGTCCCCAATGCGGCCGCTTTAGCCCTTTGTTCCTGGTGCAGTGCGGGAAACCTCGACTGTCCAGAGGACAAAGGAAGGGGGATTGTGGGATGGGTTTGGCGGACTCCCTGAGCACGCGTCCAGTGGGGCTGTGTCTACACTGGCGAGCAACAGGGCTTGGACCCTGGATCTGAGCCCTGGGTTAGCCCGATTTGTGTGTAGACAGAACGGGGGTTGGCTTGAGCCTGAGTTTGAACCCTGGCCTTGGATTGCAGTAGAGACCTAACGCAAGAGACAGCTACCTCCTGGTCAGCACCGCGGTGTGCGGATGGGGTGGGCGTTCTGGCACAACGTCCGTTTCACTCCCCCCTCTGGGCCGATCCCAGCATATTTCAGCCTTTGTCCAGACACTGCGGAAGGGAACCCACGTGTGTCCGGTGGAAAGGCCTGGATCTCTTCAGGGCCCTTCTGGGCCTTGGTGAAGTGCCTTTAAAAATTGCCAAACGCAGCAGAAAATCAAGGGTGGAAAAATGACCCGGGGGCAGCAAAATCCTGCCCCTTGTGCGGCGTGGATGCTGCGACAGGGGAGAGAGACCCCAAGACTTGGCTCCGGCACCAGCCTTCCTGGTAGGAGAAGCGTTTTGCACCGACGAGCAGCTCGGGCAGCGGAGCAGAATGACCGCCTGCCGCATTGTGTTCCCTGTGCAAATTGCCCTGTGTGCCCAGGACTGCACCGGCGGGGGGTGGGGAGGCAGAGCCATGCACTGAGGAGCCGCGTGTTGCCGTGTGGCTGGGATGCAGAAGGGCCTGGACTTTTCCCCCTGCAGCCCTGAGCAGAGAGGACCCGGGTCCGTGGCTCTGAGCTGGGCGAGGTCCCACCAGCGAGGCGAGGCGACTTTGAGGGGTTGTTTTGGTCCGTCTGGGTCTCGCAGACACCCCTGTGAGCGTTTGATTAATCAGACAGCTCCCGGCTTCCTTGTGGCACCTTGGCCGCTGCCAGACGGGCGTGGGGGGAACACGGTGACTTGGCTTCGGAGAATGAGCCTCTGAGGTTATGTAGTTTGTAAATGGGACACTTGTTCTGAAGCCTGGAGAGGGTTCTTCCCTCCCCGCCTCCTTCCTCTGGCTGGGAGCGGGGGAGGCGGCCGGAGCTGCAGAACTTCCAGTGACTTTAGAAGAGGGGACGTTTCCCTGGGAAAACAATCCGGAATATCTCGCCGCCTCTCCTCCGGGTTTGGGCGCTGGCTGGCTGCCTGCCGCTGCTCCTAGGCGGCGTGGGTGGGTGGTTTTCTCTCTGCAGCCTGTTGCCCGTCACGCCGCGCAGGGCTGCAGCGCCCTCCCCGGGGTGCAGTGAGGGGCTGGGGGATGTACGGATTGGAGCCGGCCTTGCCCCGTTTCACGACGGTTGCACCTAGAGGCTCCGTTTGGTCTGGGCCGGGCCCAGCCACATGGGGAGAGACGGTCCCTGCCCCAAAGGCCTTACAATCTGAACCAGCAAAGGGTGGGAGAAGAGGAGATTGTCTCCCTTCTTAGGGTGTCTCGAGTGGAGAGTTAGGCCAGGCTCTTACCCGTCCTCTGGCCCACACCCAACAGCAGCTTGCCCAGTGCTTTCAACCCGGGCTAGCTGGCTCGGGTGCTGCTTTCACAGGGCCGGCGCCCTGTCCACTTTGCAGCGAGGGCCCAGGCTGAATCGCTCCAGTTCTCCCCACGGTCCCGTCCCGTTCCCCCCTCCCCTGCCCCCGTGTGCCCAGGGGGACGGGCAAACCGCCCTGCCCTCCGCTGGGAAAGGATCCCAGAGCGGCTCTGCCCCGTGGGATGGATGTGCCCCCTCCCCTGAAGTTCGAGGCCGCGGTGACTCGGGCAGGGCGGCATAGCGCGGCAGCGCACATCTGGGTGCCAATCTCCCGGGCTGACTCTGCAGTGACGGACCGCTGGGAAACTGAGGCCCGGAGAAGAGGAAGACCGTGGCAGGTATATAGCCCAGATCCCCTTAGTCCCAGGCTGGTATCTTAACCGTAAGACCAGCTAGCCGTTGCCCTCTCCAGGCTGAGGTGCAAACAGGAAGGTTTGAGTCCATCAGAGTTCGGTCTGCAGTGCGCGTTGTCCCCTCGCCCTGGCGTCCCTTGCTCTGCCCGTCGGGCTGCCTGGGGCTGGCTTTGGTGGCGCCGCGGGGTGACTCTGCCGTTGGTGCAGCCGATAGGACACCAGCTCTGCCAGCAGAAACAACGAGCCCCGGTATTGTGCCAGGGGCTCTGGGACACGCGATGACATGGGGACGCTCCAAATTGAATCCAGGTTTAACCGACGGTGTGAGTTTGAAGTGGATCGTCTAAACCGCTTTAAACCCAGGTGTGGACGCTCTCCCTTGGAGTTAGTGGCCTGAATCCAGGTTAGCTGAATGCAGCTCAAACGCAGGCCCGGCCCTGCGAGAGGGCTGGAGTCAGGAGCTTTGCAGCAGCATTGGTTAGCTAACGGCAGCACAGAGATAGGGGCCCTGTTGTGTTCGGGGTGATACCGCAGCGCCCGGATCCCAGCCTCGATGGCGGACTCGGTCACGGCAAATGGTAACACGGCTAAGCACGCCAGGCCCCGGCTGGCTGGGAGTTCCACATGTCCCGAGGCTGCTCCTCTTGTCGGGCAGTCGCTCTGTCCCTCTGGGCTCTCCCCGAGGCGTTTGTACGGTGCAAAGGATGAAGCTGTGCTCGAGGGGGCTGGCCGGGAGATCAGCGTGAGGCCTTGGTGGCAGGGCGGCGTGCGGGGTGGATCCCGGGGAGAGCAGGCAACAGAATGATACCGAGAGGACAACGCACCGCTCTGTAAATTCCATGGCTCCAGCCTCGCTCGCTGCTTGCTTTGGAGCCGGTTAGACGCAGGCCTTGGAGGGTGATATTTCGCACGCATGCAGACGAGGAGGGTTCGTTCGACCTGCTGCCAGTCCAGCGCGTAGGGGACTGGCTGGGAGTCAGGACGCCTGGGTTCCGGTCCCAGCTCCGCCGGTGACCTTGGACGAGTCACTTCCCTGTGCCGTGCCTCAGTTTCCTCCCCCTCCCCTTGTCTGTCGGACTGGCCCGGGCTAAGAGTGAGTCTGTCCAGCACCCGGCTTTGCTCACGGAGCCTGAAGCTTTGCTTTGCGTTTGGTGACATGCCCACCCGCCCTCCCCGGGGCTGCACGAGATGAGTTGTCTTGTCCCCTCCCTACCTACCCGGAACCTTTTTTAAAAAAAACCAAACCAAACCTCCTTTTCCCGCGGGCTGCGGGTCCTCAAGGAAGGCCGGGCTGGTGGTTACGGTGCCCTACTGGGGCGAGAGGGCGTGGGGGTCAGTTTTTAGCTCTGCCACCGATTTCCTGGGGTAACCTTGGACAAATCACCTGCGGCCAGATTTCCAAGTGCCGAGCACCATAAAAGCGCCGTGTGTGGACCTGGGAGGTCTTTGGGCTTCCGAGTTTTCCCTTGGTTTCCTTTGCCAGAATCCCTCCTCCCAGGTTTTTTTTGGTTTTGTTTTTGCTGTGCGTCATTTGCTTGCGTGGCCTCCCCCCCAGAGTTGGCCGCATTCAGGGAAGCTCTCTATAACCCCCCCCCCCCCTTGGAGTGGCGGGTGGTGAAAGGTGCCGGAGAGGTTTTTAACACACTCAATATGCAGAATGGGTTTGGATGTTTCCATGGATACAAGAACATCCGGAGTTGTTCTAGTTGGTGCCAGAAGCATCGCATCACCGTTGATATGGGGGGGGGTCCAATTGCAAGATTTTTTTGGGGGGAGGGCACGTGACCGCCCCACATGTCACCTCTGGATCTAGAACACAGGTTTGCAAACTGGGTAGAAGCTGGTGCTAAATGGAAGGCAGAAATCTGGGAGTGGGGGAGTGACCCCATGTGCCCCCCCCCCCCAATGTGTCGCCGCTGGTTGGGAAGGGCTGTTCAGGCTTATGCTGGAGGGTTTAAGCCAGTATCGAGTTAAAAGGAATTAGAAGGAGACCTGGTGTGGAGGCAGCTTATCCACATGTGCCTGATCGAGGGCTCCTCGCGGCTTCCTCCCAGGCAAATGGAGGTTGGAGAGGGGACACGGGCCCAGCCGGATCATGGCTCTTATTTGGTCTGGCAATGCCTGTGTTGGTGGTGTGGGATCTCCAGAAGCAGGAGGCCTTGAGCGAGGTCAGCGGCTTGCGTGTGTGTGTGTGGGGGGGGGCACGGGCAGTGGATGTTCTGGCCAGGGCAGAGGCAGAGGGAATGCAGAAAACAAGCCTGTTTTCCTTGGCTTTTCAAAGAGGGAGGGAAGTTCCCCGGGTGAAGAAGAGGACGGGTCCTACAGGGGCACATGGGCGTGGGTGCCTGGCTGGAAAGCTGCAGTGCCCTCAAATGGAGCCGGCAACCGCAGGGTAAGAAAATCTGAAACTGACCAACTTGCAAAGAGATCTCATTGCCGCTGGCTGCGAGCCATCAGCGCTCCCCTCCCCACTCGATCTAAGGTCCAGCAGTGTGCAGATAGGAGGGTTGTGCCCCTTCGATTTCTGATGGGGAGACTTAGATGCCAGCTGAGCAGATGGGTGTGGGTAGGGCCCTGGAATAGACTCAGGAGACATGCCTCTGCCACTGACTTCCTGCGTGTCCTTGGGCAAGTCACTTCCCGACGCTGTGCCTCAGTTTCCCCTGGTGTCCTAGTGTGTGAGACTTCTAGTTAGCTCGTCAGGTCTTTTGCGGGAGGGACTGTCTCTTGCTGTGTGTGTACGTACAGCGCCGAATCCGATCCCAGTTGGGGTTGTAGTCTCTGCTGTAATACAGCAAGCCTCCGGCAACTGGCACATTTCCCATGTATGTGTAATCTGTGTGTGTGTACCCATGCTCTCTTGTATCCAAGCACAGAGATGGGCTCCTACGGTTTTGTCACACTGGGGACATGCATAGTGTGTGTGCACAGATGGATGTACACACGTATGTACTATTTGTATATGTATGTGCGTGTATGTGTGCACACACGCGCACACACCCCCATGTGTGTGCCAGCGTCACATGACTCTAGCCGCCCGGCTCGCTGGAAGGGGTACCATAGCGCCCCCGAAGACGTCCGGGTGAATCACCCCGCAGCCTGTCCCTTTGCTTTCCGCCTGCCGCTGGAGAACGCACGGCGTTTTCTTTTTCAAAACCAAACGAACCCGGGGCCCCGTATTTAATGTTTTTGTGGCTTCAGCCCCGTCCCCTGTCGTCCTTCCCAGTGACTGAATTTCCGGCCGGGGCTGGGGACCGCGGGAGGCGCTTAGAAGGGTGTGTGAGGCTGGCTCAGCTCAGATCCCCCAACTCCCGTCGGCCACACGGGGTCTTAAATGAACCAGGTCGAGCTCAAGGTGCCACCTGCCGAACACGGCCGCCTGCTACCTGAGACTTGCAGAGGCAGCATTGAAATAGCCACGGTTTGTCGCTGTGCTTTGCTCCTCACTTAGATCTAATCCTTCTCCGCCGCTGACTGGGGTGAACGGATTAGGACGTGATTCGGGGGAGGAGAGGGAGGATGGGCTGGTTGCTCCGCTTAGCGGCGTTACCATTTTTTCCCTGGTGGAAGTTAACATTAGTTTGCATTTTGCTACATAACACGTCGCTTGGTCTAGATATTGGTGCACGTCCCACTCTTGGTTCTAAGAGTTTGTCAGTGAAAGTGACGTTATTATGAGAGTCTCTATACCCAGCTCTTATCTGGCGCATGGCAAAGGAGGTCAGTATCATTCTCCCCATTTGAAAAAGAGGGAGACCGAGGCCCAGAGCGGGGACGTGACTGGCCCGCCGTCACCCAGACGGGGGTAGAACCCAGTTCTCCTGAGCCCCAGTCCAGTGCTCCAGACACGCTGCCTCAAATGAAAAGACGGCAAAGTCCCAGCCGCATGCTGCCCTGTCTCTTCAGCGTTGGGAATCTGGATCTGGGGGGAGGTAAGAGGATTTTTCCACAACGTTCCTTCCGGCGTCTCTCCCCACGGGGCCCAGAGGATGAGTTACAGGGCAAGCCTCTTCCTCTTTAGGTGCCAGCATAAGCCGACCGCTGGCCCGGACAGTCACAGTGGGAGCTGCCGGATTCGCTCCTTGGACATCTGGCCCTTTGTTTGCCTTGCTCTGTGGGGGCTCCGCTTGTCTGACGGTTTGGCCCCGGTGCTGGGCCTTGAGCCCTTGAGAATCTTTCCCGTCGAGCGCTGTGGGGTGCAAAGTGGATCCATTGAGGAACTTAGGGCTGGGATGGGGGGAGCTTTCCCGTGGGGAGATGCTTTTCCGGGCGAATTATTCTGAGCACGCTGATGATTCTGGAACAAAAGCGGAGTCCAGTGTGCACCCAGGAGCTGGGGGGTCGTCACTGTTCCGGTCAGTTTCCCCCGTGTAGACAAACCCTTCTTTGCAAGCCAGCCAGACTGAGTGGAATAACTAATTGCCCCAGCGGCCCTGGCCTCCTTCCAGGCCTTTAAGCCGTTTGGTTTATCAGCGTCCGTCCAGGCCGGAGTAATTTCACATCCACGCCCAACCGCTCCCCGTAACCAGATTCCCTCCCAATGGCACCGCCAGCTCAGCGCTCTGATTGCTCACCCTCGAGTCCTGCTCCGTGACTCAGACATCCAGATGAAATGCCTATTAATCCCTAATGTAAAATTGCTTTATTGCCCAGTGCAGGCCCGGTCTCTGGAGGAGCCTTCATCTCTCCGCTTCAGCCGTAAATAACAGCATCCCGGCGCAGTAAAGCGCATCCGGGCAGAGCTTTAACTGCTGATGTGCCTATTGCAGCAATAAATAACCCCACGGACCTGTCACATCAGGGCTGAGACGAGCCAGGCCGCACTGTCCGGCTCTGCCTGGGTCTCCGAGCTGCAGTTTTATGGCAGCAATAGATAGCAGAGTTAGGGGGGAGACCCCCTCCCAGATACTGTAGGACCTTGTGGCTTCTTTGCTGGTGTTAAATAACCAGGGAACTGGCCTGTTTCTGTGTCCGCCATTGGCCTGCTGGGCAAGATTCGTCCCTGCCCCGTGCCTCAGTTTCCCTCCCTCCCCTTTGTCTACTTGGATTATAAACTCAATGGCGCCAGTAGGTGCTCCTGTAATGCACCTAATGCTGCAGAAAGAAACCTAGTAAAACTCCCTAGGGGAAAAAGGAGCTCTACCAAACCGTGCCTTGTCCTAGCCCTTTGGGTCATGGTGATTGCTCGCCCTGGTACCAAAAGCTTGTTAATAACCATGAGCCCCTAGGGCTGGGAAGTGTCTTTGCTTTGGTCATTGCTGGCCTTTCGAAGGAGGAAATCCATGTTTATTTCTAAGCATTTTTGTAAATTGCTATAGATTTTTTTTGTACATTTTCACAGTTGTGCAAAATTAGGGGGTATCAGCCAACGGAGGGGGTCAGACAGTCATTATTTAAGGACATTGAGATTCAAAAAGTGAAAGCTTTTATAACCGTCACAACACCCACCCAGGTCAGAGCAGGCCACGTAAATATCCTGAAATCCAACCTCAGTGAGTTCCCAGGCCCCGTTTTTCTTCCTTTGCCTGCCTGTAAATTCCGATGATTCTAGCCGGAAATACTTTTCCGTCGGTTTGCGGGCGTACAGTGAAATCGACGTAGTCTGGTTAAAAATCGACCCCCTCCAGCCCTGGTCCCAGAGCTGGGCTAAGCAGGCTCGGAGGGGAAGCTGTCAGTGTGAATTGTTTTGGTGTTAAAGGCCTTGCTCTCTTTTGCAAAGAGTGTTTTCCGGTCACTGTGCCAGGAATGGCAGCGTTCGGGGCATCGGAGCTGAGGAAAGACAGCCAGGAGTTTCTTCCTCTCCTGAATAAAAGGGAGCCAGTTGTAGCAAGTTCTTCTGAATGCAGCATTATCCCCGTGCAGACCCAGGGCGGGAAGAGATCTAAACCTGGATACACATGCCCACGTGTTTTCCCAGCCCCTGGCCTCTGTAACCTGACGCCTGCGAGCGAATTTAAAATAAATCCTCCCTCCCCACCCAGTCATTGCAGGTCTGTTATATTTTCTTGCCCAGACGTTATGTGTATGATGGTAGCTCCCATATGCCCCTCCTGTGACTGGATCCCCCTTGTGCTCGGTGCTGTACATACAGCCGGGTGTACCCTGGGGAAGGCAGGTCCTGTTACCATGTTTAACTAACATGATTTTGCCCTTAGCGTGGGTGACGACGGTTGGGTTTAGAACATCTTTGCTGGCCATGGTTCCCCTGGAGGTCACTGTGATGTGGGACTCTTAGCCCTTGTCCTTCTCCTAGTGCTTTTCATGCAAGGATCTCCAAGTGGAACCCAGGCGTCCTGGATCCCATCCCTCTTTGCTTATAGTCCTTAGACGCCACTTGCTGGGAATAGAACCCGAGACCCCAGACTTTCCCTCCCCCCTTCTCTATGTACCAGATGCCCCTCTTAAATGTATGAGAGGGGAGAGGAAAGACAAAGTAGTGGGGAAAAGGTAGAGGCAGAGAGCTTGGAAGATACCACGGTATCCTCTTCCGTTAGAAGAGTCCAACTGCTGCTAAATTACCGAGCCCGTTATATATAGAAAACGCAATGAACATTTTAAAATTTAAATAGCAAAAAAGCTGTTTAAAACGGCTGGTTCCTCCCAGACTAGATGCAGATCTCTGTCGGCGTTTAAATCGCCTCCCCTTGGATCTGTTGGAATTGAGGTGACCAGGTGACGCCTTGTGCTTTTAGGGCGAAAGGAATCCTTAGAAGCCGCAATATGATTCCACCCCCTCCCCTCGAATTGGGGACGGATGCTCATGGGTCATCACCAGCATCTCCTGTTCGCTTTCTCTCTTCCGGTTCCTCCAGGCCGCCTTGTTCTCGTTTGCCTGTGTTGATAACGAAGTAGCGAACCCCCGAGTGGGTAGCAACCCGAGAATTCAGCCCCCCAAGACGTTCACTCCTGGAGATGCAGAAGCGCGGCTCCGTGCACAGCCCTCTCGATTTCAGGGGCACTGCTCGCGGGGATCTGGGTTGTCTGTCTCTCCCCGCCCCCCCCAGGGGCTCCTTGCAGGATCGGGGCCCGAGGAATGTATTTATTCATGGAAACGAAAGGGGGATTGGGCTCAGTCTGGTTCCCTGGACTGTGGTGGTAAAACCCGCTTGCTTTGGAAAATCATTCCCTTTTGGTAGAGTAACCCCGGTCGGGAAGAAGGGTCAGCGAGCCGGACTCGCCTGCATTGACAGACTTCCCCTGAGTGGCCGGGAGGTTACCGTTCAGCTCTGAATCGCCCCTTCCCCCCCCCCCCCACGTCCCTGGATATTCCAACCCCTCACTCCCGACCCGCAGCCCCTCTCTCCGCCCGCTAGCTCAGGCCTGGGCCCTCCCTGAACAAAACATGTGTCTATAACAGACACGCTAGAAAACAGTGCTGTCGTTGTGCAATTGGGCACGGCCTAGATGCTCCCACTGAGTTTTGGGCCCCCCTTTTGCCGGGCACCGCAGAGAGAAGTAACGGAAGAGGAGAAGGACCTCGGAGTCCTGGTTGATCGCAGGATGACTATGAGTCGGCAATGTGACGTGGCCGTAAAAAAAGCTAATGCGGTCTTGGGATGCATTAGGCGAGGTATTTCTAGTAGAGATAAGGAGGTGCTAGTCCCGTTATACAAGGCATTGGTGAGACCTCATTTGGAGTACTGTGTGCAGTTCTGGTCTCCCATGTTTAAGAAGGATGAATTCAAACTGGAACGGGTACAAAGAAGGGCCACTAGGATGATCCGAGGAATGGAAAACCTGTCGTATGAAAGGAGACTTGAGGAGCTCGGTTTGTTTTCCTTAACCAAAAGAAGGCTGAGGGGAGATATGATTGCTCTCTTTAAATATATCAGAGGGATAAATACCAGGGAGGGAGAGGAATTATTTCAGCTCAGTACTAATGTGGACACGAGAACAAATGGATATAAATTGGCCGTCGGGAAGTTTAGGCTTGAAATTAGACGAAGGTTTCTAACCATCAGAGGAGTGAAGTTCTGGAACAGCCTTCCGAGGGAAACAGTGGGGGCGAAAGACCTCTCGGGCTTTAAGATTAAGCTTGATAAGTTTATGGAGGGGATGGTTTGATGGGATAACGTGATCTTAGTCAATAGGTCAATAACTTGCCATCACTGGTAATTAGTACCATGGGTCAATGATGGGATATTAAAAGTCTTTTTCCTGAGTGTCTGGCTGGAGAGTCTTGCCCGCATGCTCGGGGTTCAGCTGATCGCCATATTTGGGGTCGGGAAGGAATTTTCCTCCAGGGTAGATTGGCAGAGGCCCTGGAGGTTTTTCACCTTCCTCCGCAGCATGGGGCAGGGGTCGCTTGCTGGAGGATTATCTGCTACTTGAAGTCTTTAAATCAAGATTTGGGGACTTCAACAGCTGAGTCAAGGGAGAGAATTATTCCAGGAGTGGGTGGGTCGGCTTTTGTGGCCTGCATCATGCGGGAGGTCAGACTAGATGATCATAATGGTCCCTTCTGACCTTAAAGTCTATGAGACACGGTCAGAGCCGGCCCCTGCCCCGAAGAGCTCGGGGTTTGAACAGACAAGGGGTGGGAGGGGAGACGGGCGTGGAGAGGGTGTGACATGCTCCGGGTCCTACACCAGGTGGCGGGAGAGCTGGGAATGAAATTCCTCCAGTCTCCTGGCTCCCAGCCCAGTGCCTTCTCCCCTAGAGCATGCTGGCATCCAACCCCAGTGTAGCCCGTTGGGTTCTAGCCCCATCTCTGGGACGGGAGTCTGGTCTAGTGGGTGGAGGGGAGGAAACGGAGTCATGACTCCTGGGATGCCTTTTCCAGCTCTGGGAGGGGAGTGGGGTCTAGTGGCTAGAGCAGGGGGGAGGGGGCTGGGAGCCAGCACTCCTGGATTCTGTCCCTGGCTTGGGGAGTGGCGTCTAGTGGCTAGAGCGGGGGAGCTGGAAGTCAGGACTCCTGGGTTCCATTTGCGACTTTTGCCAGATCCCTCTGTAGCTGGGTGGCCTGGGGCAAGTCACTTTGCCTCCTTTGTACCTCTGCTCCGGTTGTCTGTTCAGTGGGGGTAGCATGTGTCTCCTGGGCACATGGGGTGAGCTACAAGTCTCATGGCAGAGTGTGTCCCCTGGGGCGGGGGGAGATGCAGGAACTGGTGCAGAACGGAGCAAGGGGCCAGGCCCAGATGTGGCGCATCCTTCCCAAGAGGCCCTGAGCCCTGTTCTTGATGGACGGGCGCAGTGTGTTGCTATTTTATTCCCTGCAATGGGGGATTCTGCCTTGGGGGGGGCTCCTTCTGCCTCTGCCATGCCCTGGCCGTCATGCTGCCTGCGGGGGTAGGGGCTGGGCCCGAGGACAGCAGCGCCCTCCGGGGAATGGCTGCGGAGGATGGAGCCGCTTAGGGGCAGGGTCTGGGCCTCTGGGGGCAGACTGGCTGCTCCTAGATGGTCGAAAGGGACCCAATGGGGAGCTGGCTGGTGACTAAGCTGTTATGTGCCTCTCTGTGTGCCAGTCCCTTCCCCTAAAGAGGGGAAACTGAGTCACGGAGTGGCGAGCCAGGTCACCCAGCAGGCCGGTGTCGGTGCTGGTGGGAGAATCCATGCCTACAAAGCCCTGTATCCTGCTGCCTCTCAGAGTAGCCTGCAAACAGCTCCCAAATAAGAGTGTCAATTTTAAACATGGAAACGAAGCAAGACCCAGGTGTCCGGGGTTCGAGGGTTGTGCTTTGCAGACCTATCGCTGGCCACGCTGCAGAATGTAGGGCTTGGGGAGGGGGTGACACTGGCGCTTCGTAGCGGGGAACTGGGCCGTGTTGATTTGTGTAAATCCTGCCGAGGAGAAGATGCTGGTGCTGCTGCTTTCTATGGGGTAAGGGAGTGAGGCTGCTTCCTTCAGGGTAGCACCAACGAAGTGAGAGATGGGTGTGTTGAAGCCGAGGACGCAGAAGGCTCGGAGACATCCGCCGAACCTTTCAATCCATTCGTCCAAGCGGCTGCAGTTCCTGTTTCGTGGCAGGGCAAACGATAAACATACGCCGGAGAGGGGGACAGAAATCAAGGCGTTGGACTGCCCAAAGAAATGTTTTTAAAGATCTCGGCAGAGGCTCTGCCAGCCCTTGGTTTTAAACTTCTTGCGGTCCTCTGTGGTGGTAAAAAAAAAATGAATAAAAATTGGGCGGGGCCCAGAAAAGCCGTCAGAGATTCTTTCCTGTTTTTCGTTTCTCATCTGGCACTTTCAGCCGCGTCTTGCTAGCCCGCGTGTTTCTTAGGAACGGTGCGTCGCTTCCGTTGGAATATTTTTTCTTCCTGCAAAGCCTTTTCTTTTCCCCAATATTTAGTTCTTTTTACGAGTTTATGCCCTGTGGTTTATAGGCAGTGGGCTGACTTGAAAGGAGAAGGGGGAGGAAAAAAGTATGTATTTGAAAAGTCAATATTTAGTTTGTAATTGAAACAGCCCTTCCCCCTCAACCGAAATAAGTTACAAACAGCAAAAATGCCTGTGGCTTTTGCAAAGGAGAATAATTCTGAGTCTTAACAGCGTCTCGTTCATGGGAATGGAAGCTCCGGTAGAGCAGGGCTGGTTTGAACGTTCTAATCCAGGGGGCCAGATGCAAGAATTGCAAAAATGTTGCATTTGAAATGTGTGGAAATCTTATATTTAAAAGAAACAAACAAACAAACCAACCTTCCAAGCTGTGAGCCCAGAAAGTAACCTGCAGGATTTAAAATCCCCTGCTAGCTTGCCTCGTTTTCCAAAGCAAACACTTTGACAAGTTTACGTTGGCGACTGGCTAGTAAATTCGGCATAATTTTTACGGAAATTTTAATAGTGCTGAGGAAATAACTCAGTCCCTCCCAACTCCAGGCTTTGCCAACTTCTGTGATTTTTTTTTTTTTCTTATCGCAAGCCTCGTGATTTTTTCCTTAAAAGCCCCAGCTCCCGGAGTCATTGGATTGAATCTCAGCTTTTGTTTTTTCAAAAATCAAGATGCTTGCCTTCATGGTTGCATAGAAAAGCTTGAAAATCTAAACCCTACAGGGTGAAAACCCAGAAGGTGAAATACTTCCCCTGCCCAAAAAAACCCCTTTCATTCTTAGAAGAAGAAAAAAACCTCATGTTTTTTAAGCCACTCATTTGGGGGCGTGGTCTGACTCATACTACTTGAATGCTTGGGATTGGCGGTGTCCGGTCTCTGGCAAAGTAACGCAAAGCTCCATCATTTGAAACCAGGGCTAGATTTAATACGCTGGAACCTGCCTCCCCTGGCCTGAGCCTGAAACATGTACAAATTTCAGGCTGAAAGGTGATTTTGTTGGGTGATGTTTTAAAGGGTGCGAGAGAGGGACGAGGTCGAATGGGGTTAGGAACGCAAATGCTCTTATAACCTTAAAGCATTTAAACGTGCCTTGAAGTGCCTGGCATGCTTAATTTTGAGCACACAGTGGTGCTGTTGAAGTCAGTGAGACAACCCTGTGGTCACAGCGCAGAGCTCACGAGCAGCCCTGCAAAAACAACCCAGGGAAGGGGCGAAATCCAGGTTGTTTTTTCTCCCCCGCAAGGATAAAGGCGAGAGTTTTCTGAAGTCTGTTATAAACAGTGGAAGAATATTTAAAACAACCGATCCTGGGAAATACTCGGAGTCCTTCCCCAAAGGGATCCTGGCACTCGATTTCCAAAGTAATCTGAAGAAAAGCTCGGTGGAGCTGGAAAGCTTGTCTCTTTTCCCCAATAAAATAGAGCTCACCTCACCCGCTTTGTCTCTCTCGTGTCCTGCAGTAACGCTGCAAACAAAAACTAACATTTGGCAGTGAAGAATCTGAGCTGAATTGGAGACTGGCTATTGGGTTTGAATGGCGGGGGAAGGGAAGCAATCGAACAATTTGGGCCCTTCTCAATTGATCTGCGGCTTCCTCTGAGCTTCGGTTTTCATTAAAGCGTCTCCGGGCTCGCTGGCGTGCCTGCCGCTGCAACGTGACCAAAATAATGTGCTTTGCCTTTAACATTACGGTCACATTCTGCTCAATGTGAAACGCGGCTGGGTTGAAAGCACCAGTCATGTTATGTTTAAAAACCAAAACAAAAAAAAACCCAAAATTGCTTGGCTCTGTCTTCCCACTTCCTCAATGACACGTTAATATCACATCAAACCTTTCCTCCTTGCCGAAGAGACCTCAAATACTTTCTCTCTTTAACCTCTCCAGAGCTTGGAAGTATTACATTTTAGGATCTTAAATATTAATGCATGAAGGCGGATCGTTTGTGTGAGCGTGCTGACAGACGGCCGAACCAGGGAGAACAGTTGCTTTTCTCCCATAGCAGGGAGAATTCTGGATAAAACTGAAATGATCAGGCTGGAAAACAGAGTGAGAGACAAGGAAAAAGTGTATCTTTCCCCATGGCTCTGAAAGGCGTTGTTCTGAAATGCAGGTAGAATCATAGAATATCAGGGTTTGGAAGGGACCTCAGGAGGTATCTAGTCCAACCCCCTGCTCAAAGCAGGACCAATCCCCAGACAGTTTTTTACCCCAGTTCCCTAAATGGCCCCCTCAAGGATTGAACTCACAACCCTGAGTTTAGCAGGCCAATGCTCAAACCACTGAGCTATCCCTCCCCTCCTAGGTAGCCTGAGGGAATAGATTCGTAGGTATCTATTTTAAAGGCCCGTGGGGAACCTTTTGGGATCATCTGATTTCCCCCCCCCTCCCCCCACGTAAAACAGAGCAGAGAATTTCCATTCAGATCGACCACGTTTCTCAAGCTACCCGCCCCAGGAGTGAATTCAGAGCGAGCTGCTTGTCCCTGGGCATGTGGTGCAGAGAAGTGGTTTTTGACTGGCTTCCAAAGCGCTAGATCATGTGCACTAGCGCAGAAAGAGGAAGAAAAAAACCAACCCACCAAACCAAACCCCATAAGGAATGTGGAGTCGATTCATTTTTTTTCCTCTTTCCCCTAAGAACATCTGTTTTGCAAATCATGCTCATTTCAGGCAATATTTATTGCCAGTGCTGTTTCCTTTGCAAAGTTAAAACCAGCTACCTCCCCCAAAAAGGAAGAGTCCAAGCAGGATTTAGTAAGAAAGCAAGACTCGCGTAAGCAAGAAATGGATCTTTCTGGTTACTTCAAACCTCTGCAGGTTTCTATACCGGCCCTCATCACTGCAGCGTCTGTACCTGAGGCTGAAAGCTTCTATTCTGCACTTCTCCAAACAGCTTAAAACTAGAGTGTCAGTTTCATGCTTTGACCAAAAATTGAATGGGTATTTTTTTTTTTTTGAATAGCATCTTTAGCCTCATTATGAACGCAAAGAAGTGTGGTGTAGTGGATTGCGCCACTCAGGTAAATGCCTTTGGCTGCCTGAGTTCTAATCCTGACTCCATCCATCCTTCCCTCAATGGATGTGTGCCCCTCTCTAAGACCGAACGGCAGCAGTGGACTCTGAGTGTCACGGACCTGGACCCTGTGGTGCCACGGCTGATGGGTCGTGGTGTATGTCACAGTAGCATGCCCGACCTGTGATCAGGGCCCCTAGTTTTGAGAGAGCTCCCACACTGAAGAGCCGACAAGGCAGACGCCGGTGGGCAGAGAAACCGAGGCACTGAGAAGGGAAATGACTTGGATTTGAACCCAGGGCTCCTGAGTCCCAATCTAGCGCTCCACCCTTTAGCTCACACTGCCCCTCCGTTTCCTCGCTGGAGTCTCTTCATCTCTCTGTTGATCAGCTGCCGGCGGGAATGGCTATGCTGGCTGTGTTGCGCCGTTTGAGAAAAGGGGGCTTTCTCTCCTGCCGGAATAGTCGCTCGCCTTTTATTTTTAGCAGGATGGCCGCTGACTGCTAAAGAGGCAAATGTTTTCCGTGGACAGCTTGTGCAGCTGTCCCGTCCCCGCGGACTGAGCCGGCCATTATATCCTGCATGAAGGGCCCTTTATTCTCCTCCCAAAGTTGGAGCTCTTCTCCTCTCCCCTTCCAGTGCTGCGTCTGCCCGTATTTCAATGAAAAGCTTGGCTCTTTGTAAACGCTCCATCAATGGATACCTTCTCCGATTGTCCACCTGGCACCTTGACATGCTTACTTCGGGGACTCCTTTAACTCGCCAAGAACATCCTGCAAAAAAAAAAAGTGTAACATTATCAAGCCGCTTGAATGGTTTCTTTTCTAAAGAGAGAACGGAGCTTTCTTTGCTGCCCTACCAAATGTCTTTGTAACTTGCTTTTGGTCTGTAAAGCTGCCAGGAGCGGTGATGGTGTGAAAGGCTCTCTCGAAAACACATACCGGCATTGTGTGGCGTAAGAGGCTGAAATGATCTTAAACCCCAGCGAAGGGCACGTGTGAGCAGAGCTCACGTTTTTAAGCGGTGGAGCTGGGTTCGGATGCAGGCTGGTTGCAGGTTGAAATGCGACCGTGGGCAGGGAGTACCTTTAGCCTTCGGGGAACAAGCTCGCGGTGGTTTCCCAGAGTTGGAAGAAGCATTTTTACCTCCTTTGGATCCACTAGCTCTGAAGAATTAGACGAGTCTCATCTTGAATTTCCCAGTCTAAATGTTTGCAGAGGGTGTTGCATGCGTGAAGTGCTAGGTATTGTCCGGGTGGTGCTGTTACCCAGAGCCTTGTGAGCACTGTTTCTTCACGCCTGAGCTGCGTTCAGGCTTTGGGGGACGTGCTGTGTCAGTTTCGTGCTGCAGTTTCTTTGTGGGGGGGCTGCCGCACGTGGCAGGAGACTATTTTTTTTTCCTCTCTGCCGTAATTTCACTAGAGCCGGTTCTTGGGGCGGAGCCTATTCGTGGCGTTTGGGCTGGGATTCCTGAAAGAGGAGGATGCCTGCATGTTGTTTGTGACCACCTCTGTTCCAGGACTGATGTCTATAGTGCCACATAAATGAGCTCTGGTAAGAACATACCCAGAATCTGCGTCACTTTCTCCTCCCATGGGAAACTGGCCCCGAAGGCTCCCGACAGCCACTACAGAGTGGCCAGTTGATGCTTGCTATGGATTTAATCTTTCTCTTGCTAGGGATTTCCTTCCTCCCTAGTTTTTGAGCTGGGGGGGCGATGAGGGAGGGAGGGATGCGGAGGCGAAATGGGGATCTCCAAAGCCAAGCTTGGCTGGGGCTGGGGTGGGAGAGGTCATGCAGGTTGAGGCTGGGCCTTATGGATCTGTGCAGTGGGAGGTCATGCCTAGCCTGCTAGAAGCCTGGGAGGGTGAGGGGGGCAGTAAATCCAGGGCAAGCGTTTATATTCCCCTCCCCCGCTCCATAGGGTTTGACAAGCTTGGGGAGCTGGGATGCCCGGGGGTGTGAACTCCCTTGGCAAAGCAGGGTTAGGAGTGAGAGGGAGTGGAACCTGTCAGGTCTGAAAGCACTTGAGGGGAGCCTGAGGCCAGGCTGCTGGGTTTAGGGATATTTATATGGATCACAAGACTATCGGGAGTTAGAACAGTAATCCAGAGCTTTGGCAGGACTGCAAACCCTCCTGTTTCAGGGCACGAGCCGACCTCTGGCTGTAGGGGTCAGGAGGGAACTGTCCCACGGGGCGGCTTATCCCAGAGCTGCCTCCTACAGGGCTCCTTGGACCTGCCTCTGGAGCATCTGGTACTGATTACTGTCAGGCAGGAAACTGGACTCTAGGTGGCCTTTGGTTCTGATCCAGGCTGGCGATCCGATCCATACGTCTCTCTCTTGCTTGTATTTTTCATTGAGGGCGGTGTTTATTTCGTAAGAATTGCCCGATCGGATCAGAGCCGAGGTCCATCTGCTCCTGGAGTTTCTTTCCAGCCACGGCAGTGCCAGATGCTTCAGAGAAAAGTGTAAGAACCTTGCTGTGGGCAGAGGTCTCCTGAGGGGGTCCCCGTAAAGGTCTCCTTCAATCCCTAATAGTTAGACAATGGCTTATAACCTAGTAGCACACAGCCATGGGCTAGGAATCTGTTGTTCCAGGTGCTGAATGAACACAGAGCAAACATGTCCCCTGCCCCAATGAGCTTCCAATCTTACAAGCATGAGGTTTTATATCCCTTGCCCAACTTCTAGCGTGGACTCTCACAGCTCTGGATATTCATTTTGTCCAATCATAGAAGTATAGGGCCGGAAGGGACCTGAAGAGATCACGTCGTCCACCCTGCCCCAGGCTGAGGCAGGATATCCGACCCCTCTTTGAATCTTGCTAAATGCGGTGCTTTACCAGCATCCTGTGGCAAGGAGTTCTGCAGTCTAAACTTGGCTTGTCTACACATGGAAGCTAATCTGGAATAAGGTGAAATAAGGAAATTGAGGGTCACCCGATGAAATTAATAGGCAGCAGGTTTAAAAACAAAAGGAAGTGCTGCTTCACACCATGCCTCGTCGGCCTGTCTGGAACTCATTGCCAGGGGACGTTGTGAAGGCCAAAAATATAACTGGGTTCAAGAAAGAATTGGATACATTCAGATAGGCCCATCGGTGGCTGTTAGCCAAGAGGGTCAGGGATGCATCCCCATGCTCTGGATGTCCCTAAATCTCCAACTGCCAGAAGCTGGGACGGGACGATGGGATGGATCACTTGAAAATTGCCCTGTTCTATTCATTCCCTCTGAAGCATCTGGAACCGGTCACTGTCGGAAGACAGGATACTGGGCTAGATGGACCGTTTGTCTGACCCAGTATGACCGCTCTTAGTTAAAGAGGATTAAAATTCCTGATGAACTCCATGTGTGGATGCTCTTATTCTGGAATGAGAGAGCCTATTCCAAATTAGTTTAATCCGTTTCCAAAATGGATTACGCTAATTCGGGGCAAAAGTGTCCCCGTGTGGAGCTCATCGGGCGTAGTTAATTGGGAAAAGCTATTCTGGAATATTGTCCTGTGAAGAGGAGCGCTAATTCTGCATTGTGTGGTGGGTGGCAAGTATTTCCTGTTATCCTTGGCCAACTGACTTTCCAATTTCACGGTTTTGCAGCAGTGACAGATTTATGTTGCACTCCCCTTAGCTATTTCTCCCGGGATCCCTATGGGGACGCCGGTGGTTCCTTGCACAGACCTAAGCGGGGAAAGCGAGGCGAGGCAGGCCTCTTCGCCGCAGACGCTGGAGGGAAATGGATGCACCGTTCCCTGCGTCCGTCGGGAACGCTGAGGTGATGGCTTGGTCGTTAAATGGCAGCCGACGAGTCACATCACCCATAGCAACGGCATCAGTGTCGCTTCCCAGATGTAATTAGCATGGAGACGGGCGCATGGGAGGATGCACTGGGGGCGGGAACTGTAGGAGGGTGAAACTCACCCTGATGCGGGGCAACACAAGACCACGTTAGTCGCACTTTAACCCTAGACCTTGTGGGACCGGAACGGGCCTCGTCTCTTTAACAATGCAGGCCACGTCTGTTGTTTTAAAAGCCCGCCGCCGCTACAGCAGGATCAAGGAGATAACGGTTAATGTGTATTAACGTTCGCTTGGCTTCCAGACCCGCTTGCTCTGTTTTCAGGCTCCTGGGGGTTGTAGCAGGACGCTCCAGAACCTAGGTACAAACCCACCGTGGGCGCCTGGGAGAGGGTTATAGTGTTGATGGAGGCTGTGGGGGTGGGTATTGCACGTCACAAACGGTATTTAAAGCCTCTAAGCCCTTACGAGCTGGGAGGGGGGGTTAGCCCCATCGGAGTGGGGCACTGAAGAGCCTGGCTTGGGGCAGAGCCGGGAAGGGCGCTAGATTGGGAGACCCCGATTCTGTTCCCGGCTGGACCGCTGACTCCGTACGTGACTTGGGCCAAGTCACCCACTCCGTGCCCCATGCAAGGCCAGGGAGCGTGACGCTTATTTGTATTACTGTGGCGTCGGCTAGAGGCCTAGAAATGATCAAGAAGGCTGCCGAACCGAGAGTAGGGCCCCTTTGCGTAGTGGCTGCATGGACACAGAGAGACAGTCCCCGTCCCAGAGACCTCACTGTCCAAACCAGATGAGAGGAAGGGCCTTACCCTGTGCCTTTAACTCTGGTTGCAACCAATAATCCTTCCAGAATCCAGCTCCATCCTCAGTCTCCTTCTCTGCTCCCCCGTTTAGGGAAGAAGCTGTATGGTGCAGGAGGAAAGCTCAGTATCTCTTCCACACTAGCAACGGGGCCAGGAGGGAAATACACCCTCCAGGTCTAGTTCAGCTGGCATGCAGGTTGTTCCCCCACGTCAGCATTCAAAGACGCCCCGTTCTGGTAATTCAGGCCGGCCCCAGGGACTGAACCGGGGCCTTGCACGAGGCTACAGGATGAGGTTGGGGTGGGTGCTGAGAACCAGTGAACCAAACTTCAAACCTTGTATATGACGGAAATCGCTTCAAGCCAGGGAGTGCGGCAGCACCCCTAGTTCCAGCACCTATGGGTGGGCTTTAGGGCCGCACTGCTGTTAGCATGTTCGCCTGCACCCTGCTAGCAGGAGCCTGTCTCCCTAGGCTGGGAAGCTTATGGCAGTGCACAGATATGCCTACAACCCGTTAGGGTCACGCTTCTGTTTTTTCTCTACAACCAGGAGCGCTGAAAAATCTCTTTTCCCTGAAATCTGAGATTCTCTCGGTCCCGGGACTCCCAGAAAACCAGCAAACATCACCACACTCACTCTAAAATGGCGAGAATTAGCCACCCTGCTGATGGTCAAATTCCCTCTCTGCATTTCAACCTGCTGGACTGGCCCTCACGTGAGACCGAAACCCTTATTGCCTTAAAATACTGACCCTTCCTTATCGCAGCCGTTGCTCTGAGCATTTTAGCCGACTCTCTCTTTAAAAAAAATTTATTTTAATGAGTTTTTAATTGTCTGCTTCTCTTTGCCATCTATTTATTTTTAAACAAAGCTCTGAGCTGTGCTCTCTGGGCGACAATTAGCAGCGAGCTGCTTTTTCACGGTGCATGACATCCTCCTGAAAGAGAGAGCCTGCCAGCGTGAATATGGAGTGAATTTTGGTTCCTTTGGCATGGTAGCTCCTAAACTTTAAAAAAAAACCCAAAAAAACCACCCCTGCGTCCCAATAGAAATCAGCCTAGATTATCATAATGGTCCCTTGTGCCTTTAAATGCTTTGAAAATATCAACAACCGCTCCCAGTGAGAGCTCATCAAGTGTCCCGAAGAAATATGCAGCCCCAGAGTGCTGCAAAGACGCCCGGAAATCTCCTGGCACTTCCATGTGAAACCTAACGAGCCGCTCCCAAATATTTATTTCTGTCCAGCTGTCTGCTCTGCTCCTCCGCTCCCCCTCCTTGCTAGTATCAGGCCGCTGTGTAATGGTCGTTCATCTTCTAAAGCTGGGGTGGAAGGATTTCTCTCTGGCATGCTGGCTGGGGGCGTTCGCTGGCTGACCCCAGGGCCTAGCCCGAGCCTTGGTTCAAGCCCCCACTCTTCCTACATGATCTTAAGTCATATGGATGTTTAGGCACCGAACTCCTGTTGAATTAGATGTCTAAATACCTCTAGGATCTGGGCCTTTGTCCCTCTGTGCCTCAGGTCCCTGACAGTGAAATGGGGACAGTGGAATTTCCCCCACCTTGGGTGTGTGTGTGTGTGTGTGTGTGTGTGTGTGTGTGTGAAGATGGTGAGGGCTCAGACGCCGTGCTAAAGGTGGGCCCACAAGTACCATAGACTGATGCAACTCTGATGTCAAAGACAAGAGGATGCTGGGGGATCTGCGTATATTCCCGTCCCGCTGGGCGTGCAGGGGACCCAGAGCGACACGGCTCTGTGTGTGTGGGAGGGCGGGGGTGAGAGGGCCAGCTTTACTTTCTGCGGGGGGGGCTGCAGGGAGGCTTCGGGGACAGGTTCGCTTCTGGGCCTTGTGGGGCAGGTGGGGGGAGGGAGGGAAGCAGAGGGTCCCCCATTCCCCCGGCCCCAGGTGTGTCTGAATCCCCTGTGCTGGGCCTGTTTGCTCAAGGATGGAGTTTGAGGCCTATCTGTCTAGGCTCTCCAGTGGCTGCTGTTGCCGCGGCGACGCAGCACCTCAAACCCCCTCAGCGGTAGGGAAAATGGTGAGGCGCGTCTGGTCTGGTGGGTGGGGTGCTGCACTCAGAGTCTGGGCTCCTGGGTTCCATCCCCAACCCTGCCAGCTGCGTGACGCTGGACACATCACTTTCCTGTGCCGTGCCTCAGTGTCCCCCCCACTCTTTGACTCGTCTCACCAGGTGTCTGCCCGGTGCCTACTAGAATAGGCCATGGTCTCAGATGAGGCTACTGCAGTACAGATGAGTCCTTTTACACATGGGAAACTGAGGCACAGAGCTGGGAAGTGACTTGTGCAAGGTCCCACCGTGGGTCAGAGGCGGAGCCGGGAATAGAACTGCGGAGTCCCAAGAACCGGGGGCTGAGAGTGTGTGTAAAAAAGGACTTGTTGGAAAGTGAATTGTGCTCTAATATGTAATATTGCAAGCCAGCGTAATACCACCAGCTGTACTGCCTTTGTGATGTAAAAAAAATTACTTACTGTTTGCTCTCATCTGGGTTTTTTAAACTTCGTTTTCATTATCTAGCATAAAAAAAATTAAACCGCCTTTGGCTCCCAAGCACTAATTTATCCAAGTTAAATGATCTTTAAAATCTGCTAACGCATCATGGATCCCAGCTCCTGTAATTAATGCCTCTGTTTAAATCCTCTTCTTTCCTTAGGGGTGAGACAGACGGACCCCGATGCTACGTGCAAAACTTTTGCTGAGACTTAAAAAAAAAACCAAAAAAACCCCAAATCAAATCCAGCTTGAATTTCTTGTAAATAACTTGTCTTGGGAAGAAACTCATCATGTTTATTGTTACTGTTGTTTTATTTCTTCTCTTATGTAGCACCGAAGACATGTAGCCCTAAACAGTTTGCATGCAAAGATCAGATTACGTGCATATCTAAGGGCTGGAGGTGTGATGGAGAGAAAGACTGTCCCGACGGATCCGATGAATCTCCTGATATATGTATGTATCATTTTCTTTCCTGCTAATTGTGTCTGTATTTATATTTTTCTACTGCATGCATCTTCTAGGGTCCTGAACTGGCATCAACATGAAAGTTTCCTCCCTCATTCATTTTCTTTCTATAGTACTGTTGACTTGCCACATCTATAGGTGCAGGGGTGACATGAAGTTGTTAGAAGTATAAACCGTCCAGTCTATATGACCCATCATTCTTCTGTCTAGCCCAATAGCATGCTTCTCAAATGCGCTGTGTTTTGAGGGGACCTGCTGCCTCACGGATACCTGTGAACATCCCTGTAACACCGTTACTGTTGGAATCGCTATACACTGGAAATAAAAGAAACAGGAAACAGGGGATTTAGCAAGAGCCATTTACGCGGAAGGAAAGAACCCCGCAGCATTGTATGCTTCCTGCCTAAACAATCTGCGTGGGGCCTTCATTTTTGGATCTTTGTGGGACTGTTGTCTTTGGCATATAGATTATTTGTGTTGCAGAAGTAATGCTGGTTGGTGTTAGAGATGAAAGAACTGGGGTTTAAAATTTAGTTCTCTAACCTGGTGCGTGGGGGTGCGTGTTTTGTTACGTGGCTCTCTTTGCTTTATGGATCTTGGTGTTAGACTCAGCGGCTCACGAGGAGTTGGTCAGAGTCCACTGTTTCAGTGCTTGAGGGTTTTCCCCCCCCTTCCCAAAGCTTTAGCAGGGCACAGAGCCAGGCCAATGTAGAGCCTTTTCCTTCATCCCGGAAGTGGGGGACGTTGGCAAAGAAAGTGCAACGTGAAATGTTTGGCAGGTTGCTTTACTGGTGGGGGGAGGCTGGGAGGGAAAAAAGGGGTGCTTGGGCAAGGGGCAGCCACTTCCGGTGTGTGTGTGTGTGTGTGTATATATATATATATATAGAAACCCCGATTATCTTAACCCCGTTGCAGAGAGGCATGACTCTGACAGGGGTTACGCTCCTTGGCGTCTGCTGCATCCTTCCTTTCCTGCAGCTGGCGAGGAGCGCTGGTCTCAGGGGAGGAATCTCGGAGGCTTCAAGCTCTGAGTACTCTGGAGCAAAGAGCAGAGAGGCTGACACAGACCTGGGGAGGGGGGGGGGGCTGGGGCTGGGGAGACTTCGATATGCTTGCAAATCTGCTGCAGCCAGGAAGATAACTGGAATCTGCCCCTCTTGGGTGCAGACTGAAGGGGGTGCCTGTGTGTGGGAAGGGTTGGGACTGGAGGGGAAAGGGACAGATTTTCCTGGAGTCGGGAACAGCCTGTGGACAATCAAAATAGCAGTTCCCAGATTTGTGTGTTTGTTTTTGGGTCCATCAAGTCCCTTTGCCTCAGCTGCAGAGGCTGGGCGTGCCCCTCGCTGCAGAGCAGCTGCGTGGAGCTGTGGGGACATTATGGGAATGGGCAGATATCTGGCCCAGCGGAGGCTGGATGTTAAGGAAACGAAAAGAAAAGAGAGTAACAAGAAACAAATCCCGATTGTTCAGGAAGACAGGGGGCTTGTGGAGGGCATCTAGGAGGGGATCTTATTGTGTGTGTGTGTGTGTGTGTGGTGTGTGCCACCAGACAGAGCTTTGTGGTGCCTTTTCATAGCGAGGCAGCAATCCTACTACATAGCATGGGGGAAGCAGCATGTGGATAGCACACTGGACTGGGATTCAGCAGACCTGAGTTCTGTTCCTAGGTCTATCACCGGCCTGCTGGGAGACCTTGGGCAAGTCACTTCCTCACCCTCTGCCTCGGTTTCCCTGTCTGTAAAATGGGTACCTCATTGATAAAGTGCTTTGAGATCTACCAATGGGGAGCTCTAGCTGAGAGCCAGGCTTTACTGTGTTAGGAATAGACCTTCAATGACAAAGGGGATTGAACCACAAACACAGTGGGTGGCCCCATCTTGAGTGGGTCGTACACCCCACGGGGCTGGTCTGTCTTTTCCCCCTGATACTCTGGCAAATGTGTGTGTAACTTGCCATGCCAGTAAAGTCTCTGTGAATTTGTAAGGACTCCGGGTGGGCTTTTCAAACTAGCCTGAAGTGTGGGGCAGGGTGTTAGGTGCCTAAATCCCTTGGACTTCGGGTTCAGATGTCAAATGCCCTTTGGGCTCCTTTCATCCTCCTAGCCTCCAGCACTGAAGTCGGTTCCTGGCTGTGCCATCTGAAATAAAGGTCTTCCCGAAGCGGCCTTTTGACTCAGGTTATTTATTAAGGCAAAGTGACGCAACCACCTCCCGATGGGAGGGAGAAAAGACGAAAGGGCTGGGACGGGCTGTCTGGCTCAGAACAGTCGGCAGCCCTGGAAAATTCCTGTGCTAACCTTGCCGGCTCTTTTGCTGCTGGAACACATCCGTCCTGGTAGACGTTCCGCGGGCCCTGTTTGTGCTCCTTTAACCGGGCTCTTTTTATCCATCCGGACAGATGCAGCAAAACCTCTAGTGCTCCCTGAAACTAACTTTCTCCACCTTTCTCCCGAACCTTCGTTTGCCAGCCTTGGGGTCGGGCCACCCGGCGTTTGCCCTTCCGCAAGGATAAACTTGAGAAATCCACAGCCCGCCACGCACCCATGAACGCCCCAGCGGGCTAAAATAACCCTTGGTGATTTTTCTATTTTGAGAGACCCTTTTCCGTCCTGTAGGATCTGCAAGGGTTGGACAGACGCCTCCGAGATGCAGCCACCTCTGGGGTGAGAGAGCCAGCCTTTCTGCCCCAGCAGCCGAACAGGCCAGAAAGTCTGGGGAGGTGGTGAAATGAATAGGTTTTAAGGGAAGAAGGGATATTTACGATCTCCTGTATAACCCAGGCCAGAGAGTTTCATTCCTTCCCTGATCTATAACTTCAGGGTCAGTTGCCTGAACTGGAATTGTGAGAGTGCGAGTGTTCACAAACACACCTACACGTGCGAAAAAGAGAGAGTGGCAGGGGATCAACAAGAGGCCAGAGCCGATTTACGTCCTGTCCTGAGCGACACCTCTGGCCCGTGCTCACCGCAACCACCGCACTGGGTTGTTGCTCACAACCACTTCCTGTGGCAGTCGTGGTGCGGAAGGCTAGTGGGTGGGTTCCTTGGGGGAGGGGGGCATCGCTCAGGGCTGGGTACAGAGCCCGCCCATCGGGGGGGTGATGCAGTCACGGCCCAAAGTGGCGCCGAGTGGCGTTAGATGCGTGAAGAGGTTGATACTGGCCGTGCCGTTCTGTGACCTCTCTCTCGCCAGAGCCAGCCCGGGCCCTAGCTCTGCACTGCAGCTTTCTTCAGCTTGTGCCAGATGTGCGGCCTGTGGGGTCGGGCTGCGGCTTACCCCTCATGGCTCTGTCCTGTTGCATCGCTGGGGGAACCTGCCTCAACCCCTCCTTTCCCAGCAGCCCCCTTGGATATGGTCAGCCCGCCCCTTTGGACACCTCAGAGCTCTGCTCCCACTTGGAGAAGCTTGGCTGAGCCCAAATGATACCTACTCCCCACTCCACAACTCCCTCACCTGAGGGCAGACAAAGGGGCAGGATTTTAGCAGCAGTACTGGCTTCTCTCCCGTGGTACACCTCCAACCAGACAGCTCGCAACCCCGCATCTCAGCTATCCCATTCCTGCACTTGGGGAGGGGCTTTCAGCCATCTCTGTGCTCCCCCACATTCCGCTCAGCCTCCAGTGTAAGTGAGTGCAGCCCCAAGGCTGCTCTAACAGGTTACACACTGTTTCCCAGGGTCGGGGAGGCTGAGAATACCCATGCTGTAGTGTGCTCCAGCCACGTCCCTGACCTGCCCCCCACGCTGGGGGCTGGGAGCAGAGTTGTTGCAGAATGAATACACCAGCCACGGAGTGGCGTCGGCAGGGACCTGCCGGAGACGTGTTCTCTGCGCTTAGCAAGAATCCCTTGGATATATTTGCTTGACTGAGAAGCAACAGGCGTGTTTCTTCCCAGGACTGGTTAGACTTTGTGCAATTGGCCAGAGAGCTGGGTGACTTCTCAGGGAGGCGCGAAGGACAGGAAACAGATCTTCGGTGGCTTCCTTCTTCTTTTTCTTCTCGGGTGAGCAAGATCTGATTTTTCTCAGAATTACAAAGAGTCAAGAATAATAAACTGCCCATAAATCTCGGGCAAGGCGTTTTCGACAGGCAGAATGGGTATAGGGATAGGACTGGCTGTGTGGAACAGGGGCGGGTTGCCGTGTGGGCTGGGATGCGGAAGACTGGGGTTCTGTTCCCAGTCTGCCCCTGACTCACCAAATCATCTTGGGCAAAGCCAGGAAATAAATGAAAATTCCAGCCTGCATCTCTTGCTGCCTGTCTGACAAACGGGGATGGGGGTATAAATAATCCCACCGCAGGAGGGGCAGGGCAGTCTAGCAGGTAGAGTGTTGGAGTGGAACTCATGACACCCAAGTCCCGTTCCCAGCTCGGGCACTGAATTTGGGGAAGTTTCTTCCTCTCTCTGTGTGCCTCTGTTTCCCACCCCCTTTTCTCTTTCCTGCTGTTTTGACTATTGTAGAATCAGACAGTGTCGGGCCAGTGCAACCCCCTGCACCGAGGCAGGGATAGATCACCTAGACCATCCCTGACCGGGCTTCGTCCAACCAAAAGCCTCCAGTGACGGGGACCACTGGACTCACCTTCCAGAGCTTAACTCCCCCGAGAGTTTTCCTAATATCTAACCTGGAGCTGCCCTGCTGCAGTAGAAGCCCATTGCTTCCTGTCCTGCCTCCAGTGGACATGGAGAACACTTGATCACCCTTAACGTAGTTGAAGACAGTTATGGGGTCAGCCCCCGAGTCTTCTTTTGTCAAGACTAGACTGCCCAGTTATTTTAACCTTTCCTCATAGGTCAGGTTTTCTCAACCTTCGATCACTTTTGTTGCTTTTCTCTGGACTCTCTCCAATTTGTCCACATCTTTCTTAAAGCGCAGTGCCGGACGCAGGACTCCAGCTGGGGCCTCACCAGTGCCTGGTAGAGCGGGACAGTTACCTCCCGAGTCTGACATCCGACCCTCCTGTTAGTACACCCCAGAAGGGTATTGTCCTTTTTCCACGAGTGCGTCACATTGTTGGCTATTCAATTTGTGATCCACTGGAACCTCAGGACGTTTTCAGCAGGACAACTGCCTAGCCAGTTATTCCCCACTTCGTATTTGTGCGTTTGATTTTCCACTTGTCTTTATTACATTTCATCGTGTTGATTTCAGACCAAGTCTCCAAATTGTCAAGGTCCTTTTGAGTTCTAATCCTGTCCTCTGACATGCTGGCAACCCCTTCTAGCTTGGTATCATCCACCAATTTTACATGCATTGTCCAAGTCATCAGTGAAAATATTGACTGGTACTGGATCCAGGACACCCCCCATGGGACCCGCACTACGTTCACCTCCCCATTTGACAGCAAACCACTTTACAGCAGCTGCCACCGTGGGGCCCGGATCTCGGTGGAGGCTTGTAGGTTGCGTCATACTATTGACTAGCATGTGATTTGTCGGTAGCATGAACCCTGAGCTAGCTTGTCCTAACGTTCCCGCAGCGATCACGGTAAAAATGTGACTCCCGGTAGCAAACTGGAAATATTTGGCACGTACGCAGCTGTTTACGTCTTCAAAAGGTTGTGCAAACATGAGCTAATTCCCCCCCACATCCCTCCACCAGGGAAGACTTCGCTTCTGTCTACACTGCAGCCTAAGTCGGCGAAACGTAGGTCGCTCGGGGTGTGAATATTCCCATCCCCAGGCACCAGCGAGATAAGTTACGCCGAGGCAAGCGTCCGTGTGCACAGCCCAATGTCGGGGCGGGAGCCTCTCTCCCAGACCGAGCTTCGGCTGCTTGCGGAGGTGGTTTGTTATGCCAACGGGACAGCTCTTGCCTGTCGGCAATAGAGCACCGTCACCAGACGCGCTGGCGTGACGCAGCTGGATCAGCACAGCTGCAGCGCTGTGTGTGTAGACACAGGCACCAACTTTTCAAACTGCCGGAGGGTGCTCGACCCCCAGGCCCCGCCCCCACTCCACCCCTTCCGCCAAAGCCTCACCCGCGCCCACCTCTTCCCAGCCGTGCTGCACCCCTGCCCCACCTCTTCCCGCCCCGCCTCTTCCTGCCTAGTTCCGCCCCCTCCCCATAGCACCCTGAGTCCCTGCTCCTCCCCCCTCCCTCCCAGCACACCGCAAAGCAGCTGTTCGCGGCGGGCGGGAGGCGCGGGGAGGGAGGGGAGTGGGGGGAGGCGTTGATCTGCGGGGCTGCCGGCGGGCGGAAGCTGATTGGGGGAGGCTCCCGGCGGTGGGTGCTCAGCACCCACCATTTTTTCCCTGTGGGTGCTCCAGCGTCGGTGCCTATGTGTATAGACATACCCTTATTCTGCCCTCTTGGGGGTACGTACAAAAAATTGGTGTTTTTTTTTGTTTTGTTTTGTTTTTAAGGTGATTTGCTGAATTCCTCTTCTCGCAGTTGCCTTTATTTTACGAGCTGACTGAAGATAAGCAGGAGCCCTTTAAATCACAACATACATAAATAAAACAACCCGAGTGTCGGGGGGGGAACAGGGAAAGGCCCTTCTCTGGAGCTCGTCTCCGCTCTCTGTGATTGGTGTCGTGGGAGCATCTCGTGGACATCGCCATGGGGGGGGGTCGAGGTGCTGCCCTCAAGTTACTCCACTAGCTCTGCTCTCGCTCGCGCTTCACTGCAGCAAAGAAAAAGGTGTCTTCTCAACTTGGGTTAAAATAGCAGGGAAGCCTCAGCGACTTGGGTGAGCAGGTTGAGTTCACGCCCACCGAGGAGCCTGGGGTTGGACTGGAGTTGCTAACCCAAGTTGCCGGGTCTTCATCGCTGTTTTACCCCAAGTTAGCTAACGTGGGTTCAGAACAGATCCATCCCTCCAGTGAAGACACACTGCAAAGCAGCAGGCCAGCTACACGCAGAGCGATGGGATTAGCGCTGGCGGTGGGTGAGTTGTAACTCAAACCGGTCCATCCTCGCTGCATCTAATATATGGAGATATCCCTATCTCCTAGAGCTGGAAGGGACCCCGAAGGGTCATCGAGTCGAGCCCCCTGCCTTCACTAGCAGGACCAATTTTGCCCCAGATCCCTAAGTGGCCCCCTCAAGGATTGAACTCACAACCCTGGGTTTAGCAGGCCAATGCTCAAACCACTGAGCTATCCTTCCCCCCTGCATCACTCCTGCATCACTCCTGCATCAGCAGCAATTGACCCATCCGCCAGCTGGAGCTGACAGCACCACGTACGCTAGAGATGTGTGTGTGTGGACGGGAGTTGGAGTAGGGGCAAAAATCAGGGTTATACCCTGAGCTAACCCTGCAGAGAAGACATCTCTGAATGGGCCGCAGTTGAAATCAGGGTCCTATGGTGGTCGGTGTTTTACAAACACTTAGTGAGAGAGAGCATCTGTGGGGTGTGTGTGTGCGTGCGTGCGCACCATGTACTAAGTAAACTGGTGCAAATCCCAGGTGGCCTCACTGGCTGGTTTACCCCAGCTGAGGACCTGGCCTGGCTTTGCTCAGCTGGGAGCTCTGTCGGCCGGTTCCCCCCCCCCCCCCCCCCCCCCCCCCCCCCCCCCCCCCCCCCCGGC